>ULGV01000002.1:0-136338 GCA_900519065.1 Yarrowia hollandica | reverse complement strand
TGTCCCCCCCCCCCCCATCATTACCTAGTTATTTGTCTCCATACCAACGCAAATCAGTTGCCAAGGTAAATAGTCCAATAATTATGTATATATGAGTACGCATAGCGATCTACAGGTACAGTAGCTAGTGCTACTAAAACAAGTGTACATTTGCACAGCAAGAAGCCAAGTGCATGAAATAATGCTTCTGTCTCATTATATCCTTGCTGTAATTATGGAGTTGTAGGAGCTGAAAGTACCATGACTACTTGTCATCTTGACTATGAAAGATCACAGATACAGTAATTGTGCATCTAATTTAAGCTTATCAATTTGTAGTGATTTTTGGCTGTGAGGTGTGTTGGATGTCCGCTTACATCAACTATTACAGTAAATGGTATCAACATGTCCCTTTGGATTTCAGAATACGCAGAGCCCTTTTTGACATCCTGGGTGAGTTTTTCTTCCAAAACCCCATAAAAATGAAATTAATGTACTTGTGCAGAGGTTTCTAAAAGCTGTACAAGTAGCTACAAGTAGTAGCTGCGGTATACGATGTATACGACATGTTGTCTGGACGACCAAGACTAACTATTGTAAACAAAAACCCTTTTTGTTTTACTCAGTCCATGGGTAGGAGATCAAAAACTAATATGTGAGGTTACAAGAGAGCTGTTTGGTCATGTAAAAGGTATCCGGAAGGTAGTTTTTCTACATACTGTAAAAGTGATTACACGAACTTTTTAATCTAGAGAGCGTCGAGTGTCAGGAGAATGGTGTTTGGGGGTATCCATGAGCATCCAGATGCTATATCATGTGGCCCACCTCGTTATTACACTTCTCTAAAGTCACACAGACACAATTACCTATCTATATAAGGAGCTTCTCCTTCCGGTTCTTCTCTTCTTCAACAGTTTAACACTGACGAGCAAACCCATGATGAGCAATGAGCAGGAACAGCAACTACTGCGTTCAATATTAACAGCAACCCTTTTGAATTCTACCAAGTTTTTTTTCTCAGTATCCGCTCCTACTTCTTTCTGAGTGAGTATCTTTTGTTACGCTTTGGTTGCCAGAGAGGTATTTCGCACAGAGGTGTCGTCAGAGTTCATCACCACAACCAGGTTGGGGAGCCTGTACAACTCGAGATGCCTCTGCTGGAATTGACTCGATAGTTGTAGCTTCATTCTTTACTTATACTAACTCATTCGATTCACCAACGAGAGATTCGTACCACCTATCTCTCCTATGGTATTAATCTCTCGATCAGGTTGTTTGAAGAGTGCATGGTTAAGGAAATCATAGTTGTAAACAGACATCGCTATCGCTCTCTGTGGTCATACCCTTCTAGTTGCTGGGTGGCACCTCGCCTTCGATCTCTTCGCCAGAGCCAGTCATCACGAGCGATCCCAGTATAAGAAGACAGCTGATTGTTTACTAACCCACATTCCAACTTTCGCATTCCCAGCCGATAAGGTGTTGCTATTTCATCCCATTTCTGTGAGTATTACTTTGAGAAAACCAATTTGAGGTCGTTGCCGGAAGCTTTTCTAAGGGGGTATCGAGGTCCATCGTCAGAGCTTTCAATAATTTCTCAAGTGTTGGAGCCAGTGACAACATTGCTACTTCCGGTGACTAGCTGGGTCAATAAGAACTAACAAACTTTTCTCATCCGTACTAACATGCTATCAGTAAATCACGCTTTGCGATGTTGTTCATAGGGTAACGAACCAGTAAACAATTCGTTGTTTCTTAACATCTCGTAGCTACTGGTATTAGTAGTGGTCGTTATGTAGGTAAAAAAAAAATCGAAGTTGTGCGTTAACGAAGACGTCAGTGATGCAAGATTGTTTCATGGTCTTCTCCATCGCCTTCATTAGATCCGAACCAACTGTGGTGCATGAAGCTTGCATGTCACAGGCAGATTCCCTGACAGTCAACGGTGTGTGGTGTTTTTCTATATATACATTGTCAATGGGAAAGAAACGCAGATTAGGCATTTTTTTTGCAATGCAACTTTGGGTGAACCCCTGTATCAATTTTTTGACAGCCCGTGTCACACTCGTACAAGTACGGTGCTTTTAGTCACGGGGTTTGTGCTCAGAATGATGGAACACTGTCAGCTTCACATAATCCAGCTCAATGGCCCTTATAGTTCCTCGAACTAATTAAGTGTCAGTGCAATTTGAATTCTAGACTCTTTTAGGCATCCCACAGTAGCTACCTTCGTATTTGTCCAAGTCTTATCGAACATCCACATCCGTCTTTCTGTTGCGTCTGGTGGATTTTAGCATGTAGGCTGTACGAGTCAGTTGACCCTCGGAAGATGGAGAATGTTGCAGATTCCGTAGTTGGGACCTTCAAGATTCCGCGAGAGTTCCAAAAATAGCTTCCTTCTGAAAATATACATGTACGGCACCAGAAACCTTTTTATTTTTACTCCATATGGCAGTCAGTCTCCATCAATCAGAAAATGAGACGAACCAGGAAGCTTAGAGCTGTGAATTAGATCAATTTTTTGTCTTTCGAGGCTGCTTATTCTGCCTCATTAATGGCCAAGACAAGCTGGGATCAAGGTTTTTGAGGCCTGGGTGTTGCCTGAAGTCTAACCAGCACTCTGAAGATAATAACCCTCTTAGCACGTACATTTACATGAAGCATGCTGCAGATTTCACCCTGTAGTGGGTGTGTAGACATCAAGCGTTTCATGATGTGAAGGTTTAAAAACATCACAATTTCTCAGTAATATTCTGCTAATTTCTTGATCCTGCAATGGCCCTGGAATCCCTGCTTTCAGCTGACGTCGTTGTGCTTGTACATCTGCGTCCTGGCTGCAGACAATGCAGAAGGTACAGAGAGTACATGGAAACGTTAAGCCGCAATCAAGCTAAATGTCAAGCTCTGACCACTGAACTTCTTATTTTTATTCCGATAGCTAGAACCTGGGCACGTCGTCTATATCTCTCTTATACTAACAACTCACCAACCATGGAAGAAGATGCACCTCCAACATATACACCACGACCTACCAACGATTCAGTCACTGTAAGGGCTTACACCACTTATCATGAGGGTGCTTCCCCTCAGGAGAACCACCGACTCTTCGAGGAGGCTAGAATCACACAACAACGAACAGGACAGGGTCTCCAATCAGCTACATCTGTCCAATCACTCATCTTACCCCCCTCTCCTACTACATCCGCCCCGTCGTTACCTCGAGGAAATGTGACGTCCAGACCCGTTCAGTCATTGGTCCTACCCAGTAACCCGCGGACCCATGGGCGATCAAGATCTGCGACATCTCTGGCACCTCCTAGGCCCACAGCCAGACGCATGAGTCCTTCTCCCACTCGTACCGCCCAAAGTACAAGACCTGCTGCCTCGCCTTCGCCCTCCAGACTAACACCGTCTCGAACTCCAAATACGCATGCAGCAAGACCAGCAGCGTCGCCAGCTCGACCACAAGTGCGGGCTCCCTCTTCACCTCAGCCTCCTAGACCTCAACCCTCACCTCAGGCAGCACGTTCGCAACCCTCACTAACCCCTGCCAGAAGTTCAGCCAGTATTGTTAGCACGGTAAGCACAGCAACAACAGCGAGCTCGAATAGTACAAGACCTCGACCCCCTACCCAGGCGCCCCCTCCACCACCGCCCACACAGGCTGCTCCTCCGGTCCCAGGGTCTCAAAATTCTCACCGCCCTCCTCCTCCTGCTCAGGCCCCTCCACCTCCGCCTGCTGCTGGAGTTCATACTCGAGTACCTGTTCCCACAGCACCAGTTCCACGTGCAGAGTCTCCCCCACTCATCACCATTTCATCAACTTCATTTGAGCCACCCACTGTATCTCCTTCGTCTTCAACCTCTTCTCTGGAGTCTCAGATCTCTACTGTCTCCTCAGTGGCGCCCCCTATTCCAGGTCAGCATTATGCTCTACACACCATTCTGGACTGCCAACCCGATGCCACCAATCACGACATTGAACAGGCATTTAGAACCGAGACTTTGCGAACACTCAAGGACGCAGATGGACTCTCTGGTTTCCGAAATTTTTGTTGCTACTCCTTTGCATTTCAGATTCTCAACAACCCCAGCTCACGAAACCAGTACATGCAGCGGGAAGACCACGACGATGCCCTTCTTCTAGAGCTGCAGGCCCAGAGACCTCTTCAAGAGCCTGCCATCTTCTTCCAATCTTTGTTTGCGGGATTTTTCAACCCTCCCGTACCTGTACCTGTCCCCGCAATGGGTCTGGTAGAGGTTCTCAAGGAGGCCGAGGCCGAGCAGTGGGAAGTCACCTCAGACATGCCTCCTCCTCCACCAGTTAACTGGATCCCTATACAGGATGCCACTCTAGTCAACGCCATTTTTGGTGATGCTGTGGTTTCTCAACGATGGTTCAAGAGCTTGGAATTTGTCTCTCGTTTGGCCACCTCCAACTCCAAGCACATTAACTGGTACGAGGCACTTCTGGACATTGCTCTAGATGAGGATGTTGCGGCTGTGTCTTCTCCAGCAATGAAAGACTACCTTGCCCGAGGAGTACAGTCGGAGGGATTTTCTCAGACTTTCTCTGAATCCCTCCAGACAGAGATGAACAAGCTGTTTCTAAACCCTGTACCTTTCAGCTCAGATGTTGTCAGGGCTACTGGCTACATGATCATGACAGAGATGGAGGACAAGATGCGGGGAAACACTGTCCAGAGAAACCTGGTTTGCGACTCTCTTGAACGTGCAATCCGCCGTTCACACTCTGTTGCCCAGCATTGGAGACGATCCAAGTTTTCTGATGATGACCAGGTCAACTTGGTCTACACCCGGGCTGTGTACATGGCTCTACAGCAAATCCATCTCCGAGTTCAGGAGCTGTGTCGCCTGCTTGTAGCCGACCCTTCTCACCAGCGAATCTACCGACTATGGGAGATTGGAAATTTCATGTACATTTCCTCTCAGCAGCGAGAGCTTATTGGTGTACCTTTTGACAACTTCATGGCCGAGGTTGTGTCCATCACTGCGCATAGAGAAGCATACTATGCCAGTGACACCGCCAAGAAGCACCTGCGGGAGTTTGATTACAGAATGTCCACCGATGGTCTTTGTCTTTGGGACACAATTGTGGAGAGTGGAGAGAAGGAAAGAAACGGCAGGAGGGGAAGCTTCAGCACCGGTTCTGAAGGATACACATCCATCCGTGATTCTTCAAACCGAACTGTTGAACCTGTCCAGCCCATTCAGCAGTTTCCCAATGCCCAGGCCATGCCTCCTGTACCTCAAAACTTCTACAGAGAAGTTGGGACTGACAATGGGAACAATGATCTCCTCGGATCTTCATTTATAGTCCGTCCCGGCCGAGTGGCCTAAAGCCTAAAATAACTAGAATTAAGCATTGCAACAATATTCGTATCCGTAGCTACTGATACACGAACGCACATCCACGATGTACAGTCTCGTCATGCAAGAATCTTCGGTGTAGTCTGATGGCCTCGGCAATAGTTGACCGTGTTTTAAAACTTCAAAGTTCAGTCCTAATATATTGCCAAGTGATTCGAATGTAATTTTGTCATCGATGCACGCAGAGGATGGCTCGGCCGAGATATGGAAACAGTGGGGCGGAGGACAAGCCTTTTAGAGTTTCGTTGCCGCCTGGCTTGACCACAATAGTTGTGGCCAACTCATTACCAAGCTGCAAATACATGAAGAAGTACTTCCCCAGTAAACCCAAGATCTACGATAAAGGGATGTAGCTATTTATTTGTTGCACCTGTCGGGGTACTTTTTTTTGTTTGCAGAGTGCCGAGGTAAGTGGCCCCGGTACCCACCCCCATGTAATCGAAGAGTGGTGTTCACCGTTATCTACACTTGCAGAGGTGTTCTGCCTTTCATCATAACGGATTCCCCGTGGTAAGGCTGCCATGTTTTGTAATATATGATTACGTGTACCTGGTACCAGTACATCCGTGCAAAAAATTAATACGCTTGTCACCCCCAAGATCTCCATTCTACCCGCATGAGAAAATGCGGGGAAAACCTAATTCGCAGCTACCTCGTACTTATAGGGACCGGCCAGTTGACGGCAACCCATCAAACACACTATAATGACCGTCATCGAAACATTTCCTCTCCCTTCAAGGGGCCAGACAAAACGGGAGCAGCTGCTGATTCTCTCGGACAAGCCCGACTACTATCTGCTGGAGTTCAACGATAGCCCTGAAAATAGACTCTCTATGGCCTTCATTGATGCATTTGTTGAAGCCATCTATTATTTGTTGATGACAAAGGGCGATAGCCCCAAGCCATTGGTTACCACTTCCACCACTCCTAAGTTCTACTCCAACGGCCTCCACTGGGAGCAGGCTTCTACTACACCTGGATTCTTCCACAGATACTTTGGACGACTACAGAGAGCTCTGATTGAGTTTCCTTGGCCAACCATTGCGCATATCAACGGCCATGCCTTTGCAGGGGCCTTCATTGTCGTCAATTGCCATGATTTCAAGATCATGAACCCCAACAAGGGTTGGCTTTGCATGAACGAGATCACCTTTGATGCTTCAATTGAGGGTCCTCATATGTCCGTCCACAGCCACCAATATGGCCCTCGACTTGCTCGAAAGATCACGATGACTGGCCATCGATTCACTGCTACTGAGGCGCTTAAGGACGGTCTCATTGATGCAGCTGGAGGATGGCCTGAGGTTGATGAGCTTGCCAAGAAGATTAAGCCACTTGTGGGCAAGAAGGCCTACCGACAGATGCGTATGGCTATCTTCGCACCCTATCTTGACCACACTAAGAACTTCTATCTCTATGCCCGTCGCGATATCGCTGCGCAGCGAGAGGCTGATGACTTTAGAAAAGAGCGAGAAGCGGATATCAAGGCGAAGCTTTAATTATGTACAGTATAATGACTATTCTAACTTGACCCCACTAATGGTAGCACACTGTGGAGAACAACACCAGATCGCGCTCTATTAAGCCTCAAAGCTTAACTAATTTCCCAACTGTTTTTGTTTTAAGTATTGTTGATTAAGTGGCCCATTCCGCCGAATTTTTCAACTTTGGGGTACATTTTGTAAGATATAAATAGATATAATAGTTGCTAAAGTGCAGGGGAATCTCTTTATGCCATTTGTAATCCATTTGGCCGCCGTTTTTTTCTCTTACTTTCATAAAGCAGTGGCTTACATAAGTGCCAAAAAACACCTCGGTCCCTTGGCCCAGTTGGTTAAGGCGTCGTGCTAATAAGAAATAGCAGCTTTGCAACGCGAAGATCAGCAGTTCGATCCTGCTAGGGACCATATCTTTTTTGAAACCTCAACATATCGTTAGTCACATTACATTCTACAAGACCGTTGCGCACGTTTTGTCTGTGTGCGTCTTTTGGGCTAAAATCTACCGGTCTTTTCTTTTTCTTTTGGCGATGAAGCTAAAAATTTCCAGCCCTTAAGATTACGTGTTGTAAATTTGGATTATGAGACTGTTGTCGTATTTACCCCTATGGATTCTTTCTATGTTGTCTCCAATGTGCTTCTAAACATTCTTTGGGAACGAGACCTTTGTCTGTCCCCCTTTTTTTTTTGCCGGGCTGTTCCCTGAGATGCACGCGATACCCCACGTGCTCATATACTTTAACCAATAGCGAGGACGTTACTTAGCATGATATAGTATGTGCACCACACATGTATGCTGAAATGATAAGGTTCTCGGTTAGATCAGTTAAAATACCACGCGGCTTCAACTTTTTTCTTGGTGCACTAAAATCGACTTCATCATGGCCTACAAAAAAATTGAGGATGAGGATTTGGAGCTCAACGACATCGATAGTCGTAATTATGAGTCTCCAGAGCCTGCATTAGATGACATGGATGACCTCGCCGACCTCGCTGACTTTGAGCATGATCACGAGGACGACTACAGCGTCGATGATGATCGTGCAGATATCGGAGAAGGGCTTCTAGGTGGCAAGAAAAACAGAAAGAAACAACGACAATTTCGACGGAAACCGCCAGTCAGTCTCAAACTTGGTCTTATCATCGCCCTCGTTTTTGTTATCCTGATTGTGGGCTTCGTCATCCGGCATTTGAAAACCAGCAAGAGCTGGTCATCAGAGGTGGATTCTCTAGGACGAAGACTGCAACCATGGCAACGAAATACACTAGACGAGTACAACTTGAGCAGAAACGGTCTGTGGAACTCCTCCAGTGAGCCTCAGACTCGCGAGTACTTTTGGACAATCTCCGACATCGTCGGAGCCCCTGATGGAGTTTCGCGAAACATGACTGTTATTAACGGAAAGTTCCCTGGACCTCTTATTGAGGCCAACGAGGGAGACCGTATCATCGTTCATGTCAAGAATGAGGGCAGTGACCCCACTGGTATGCATTTTCACGGTATGTTCCAGAAGGGCACTAACTTCATGGATGGTGTGTTGGGTGTTACCCAGTGTGGTATTTTGCCTGGAAATTCGTTCACTTACAACTTTACACTTGATGGCCAGTATGGAACCTATTGGTACCATTCTCACTGGGACCTGCAGGCCATTGACGGTGTCGCTGGACCTCTTGTCATCCACTCCCCCAAGGAGGATGAAGAATACAAGCACCTCTACGACGAGGAAATGGTCCTATTTGTGAACGACTGGTACCATCAGATGGCTCGTGAATACATGCCAGAGTATCTGTTCCCTAATGGTGAAAATGATGAGCCTGTTCCCCAGGCTGGTTTGATTCAAGGCATGGGAGAATTTGACTGCTCTAAGTACACTGACAGGGAGTGTCAACAGCTACAGAAGCAGATCATTCCGGTTGAAGAAAACAAGACTTATCGTATCCGTATCATCAATGCCGGCGCCATGAGTGAAATTGATTTTTCTATCGACCAGCACAAGTTTGATCTTATTGAGGTGGAGGGGTTCTCTGTGGAACCCTACGGGCTGCAGGCAGCACGTGTGGCCAACGCTCAGCGATACTCCTTTTTGGTCAAGACTGATAAGAAGGACATTGACGACCAGTTCTGGCTGCGTACCGAATTCAATCCTCACTGTTACGCGGAAATGAACGACGAGCTTGATATTAACGTGCGTGCTATTCTGTCCTACCCCAGTCATACGGAGAAGGTCAAGAGACTGATTTCCAAGGGTGATCCAAACTACCTGATAGCTGCTGGTGACCCCCAGGATGTCAAGTGGAAGGATTTTGACGGAACCGTGGAGTGCTTGGAGCTCAACACCACCATGCTGACGCCCAAATACAACGACCCCATCCCTGGTCGTGGAGACTTTGTTGAACTACATGCTGCCTTCCACAGACAGCAGGGAGCCATCAAGCGAGGTGTGTTCAATGCCACCACTTGGAACCCTGCAAAGGAAGCCACATTGTCCCAATTCCTGCGTGAGAAGCCTCTTGAGATGTTTGCTGATGGACCTTCTAAGCACTGGGGTCCTGATCAGTTGGCAGTTACGGTCAACTCTACCCGAACAATTGATCTTGTGATCAACAACCTTGATGATGGTGCCCATCCTTTCCATTTACACGGACACAAGTTCTGGATTCTTGATTCAGGTAACTCTTACTTCAATTTTGGAAGATATGACAACATTCCCGACCGAGGTCAGGTAATGAGAGATACAATCCAGGTTGATGGATATGGATGGGTGCTCGTTCGATTTGTCGTTGATAACCCGGGCATTTGGACTTTCCATTGCCATTTTGCCTGGCATATGGAGGCTGGCCTTAGTATGCAATTCCTGGCACTTCCTGAGGAGCTCATGGACATGGAGCCCCCGCCAGGATGGAATGATATGTGCAAGACAGCATTAGAGGAGGAAAAAGAAGACGGAAACTAACTAGAACAAGTAATTAGATATTATAACTAGCTACAATTTAATGAGTATTTAATAGAGGAACATGTCGTATTATTAATCACGGCATGTCGGAACAACTTAATATACATGAGCACCCGGGTGAGACTAATTAGTAATTAAATCAAGTTCACATCTGTAATTAATTAACATGAATTTCATATTTCATGTCCCAGTGATGTTGACACCTACATTTTTTTGATAGGTGTCTGCAGGCAGTGCAAGACAAAGGGCATGTATATTTATTTATAACATCCTAGCCACAATAAACCATTCATTGTCACTGTATTTTTTCTGACTGTTCCGCATTTTGCCGCATCATACAATAGGTGGCGAATTTACACACTTTTTTTTTCAGATCCAACTTCATTTACGCACTCAAAGACCTGTGTAAAGCATGTAAAACACCATTTTCCGTTTGTCGGACTTACTGTAGTCCCACTTCGGACTTAGGGTTAGGTTTCAATTAGGTGTGTCAACACTAACTCAAGCAGTTAAAAGCCGCGGAAAAGAACAATTTTACCGTCCAGTCACGTGGAAACTATTCTCTTACACAGCATACACAATGGGTGAGTAATCTTTTTCTTAGCATCTTATCAACCACCACAACACCTGGGCACATGACTAACTTAGGCACCTCTTTGTGGCTACAGCCTCCCAGAAACTCGCCAATCTGGCAACAGCTTGCCACCACCATTCAAGGCTTGAAGCCCAATTTTTCTGACTCTGAGAACTTCGAGCCTCACATTACTCTTACCTCTAACATCTCCGTCAACACACAAGGTCAGGTAGACTTTGTGTTGGATCGAGCCGTGGCCGCAGCCAAATGCGTGCCTCAGGGCTTCCAAATTCACCTGTCATCTGTCAAGTACGGCTCACGGTTTTTCAAGAAGGTCTATCTTCAGGTTGAGCCTACCCCAGAGCTGCTCTCCCTGGCTAGAATATGCCGAGAAGACTTTGTGTACATGCCTGAAGCCATGTCGCAGGCACGCAACTACCAGGCCATGTCGGCAGAAGAGCGACAAAAGATCGATACTCAGGTGGGCCAGCGGGCCGCTGAGTGGACGAGAAATGAGTACGACCCCCACGTTTCCCTGGTATACTCTGATCTGTACCCAGTTGAGGATGCTGATCGTCGAACTATCGAAACTAGACTCGAGGATACCTTTGGATCTGGATACGCAGAGAGTGACCTTGGATGGAAAAATGGACGTTTTGCGCTGGTTCGTTGTGAAGGACCTGTGGACGAGTGGGAGGTACTTGGTGTTCGTGATTTCTAATGTGTTTATAAACACCATTTTGCGTTGACGTCAGATACTAATAGTCAAGTGAAGTGGACTACAAACACTGAATCTCGAGATGCCTACAAACATGTTACAATTGCATGTTCCACATAGAACACCAGTTAAGCTACGCACAGTAGCCTGCTCACCTGGTCATTTAATGAATTAATGTCTTTTACGCCTCAACTATGGCCTGGTGCCTCACGTGTCACTATATCTGTGCTTACGTTGTAGATCACTGCTGAATAATTAAATGAATGGTGAGCAATATTACTATAACAGTTGCTCATACCATTGAATTATTCCAATACTATTAACACATCTGTAATAGGCATGATACACTGTCCGCTCCTTTCGGTTCAGTTGTTTGATTATAATGGATTTAATACAGTAGCTAGAAGCTATCTTTAACTTGTCGAGATCTGTCGAGTCGAGAAACAATGAAACCAAGAGGACTGTAACTTGTATTAGTGCCCCTTGCCACCATCCTATTCATGTTCATCTCTGCATTGATTATGTGCATATTGACTCAAAAACCCAATGCCGAAGTGTGGTTCGCTATTTTGGGCAAGTGTAATCTAAGTGACGTCTTCTAATAAGCTTGTTGGAATACAACAATTCCCACCTCGAGCTATTTTCATCATCTAAGCATTACACAAATGCAAGATGCAAGTATGGGTATCGAGAAGATGGTTATATGCATAGACTCGCACCCTCCGAGTACTGTACACATCTGACCCTCGCCTTGTTTGGACGCGCCAGTTCTCGGCTGCCATGCCATACTCTCATACAGAAACTCCAATTTCAATTATGCTAAAATATCTATCGTTACATTATATATACATTATGTTGTAGTCCCCACTTACTTCTGCAGCAGCTTGGAAGTAAGGCTCTCAAGGTCTTCCAGGGTGGTGGGCTCCTCAACTTCCAAGACACCATCATCCTCCTCCTCAGACTCAGACTCATCCCGCTGGAACCACTTGGGCTTCTTAGCAGCCTGCTCCTCGTCGGAGTCTCCCTCTTCCTCAGACTCCTCGTCGTACTCGTCAAGTTCTCGAAGTCGTTCAATCTCCTTGCGCTTTCGCTTCTTCTCGGCTCGTTTTTGCTTAACCATCTCCTTATCGCCAACATCGGCTTCCTCCATATCCTTAGCCTCTCGGTCAACAAATTCCTTGACCTGGCTCTCGACGGGTCCTGCGGCCATGAAATCCTCCTCGTCATCAAACTCGTACAGAGCATGGGGAGCGCCTTCGTCGTCAAATAACGTCTTGGTTCCTAGACCCTTACTCTTGAGTGACTGCTTCTTGGACAATGCCTGTTTTGCTGCTCGCTTAGAGGTGGGCAGGTTGGCAATGTCCTCGTCATCGGACTCCAGTGTGTGATCCTGACGCTTCACAGTCATAAAGTCCCCGGCGTCCTCGTCCTCCTTGGCATCGCCCTTGACCATGTTCAGGTAATGTTCGGACAGAACGTTCTGATTCTTTCGCTCAAACATTCGGTCCATTTTAGTTCGAACCTCCTTCTCGTCATCTGAAACCTCACCATCATCGTTAGCTCGCATCAGTTTCTGCAGAACACGAGACTGGTTCTTCTTGGCGTTAGCTTCCTCCTTCATCTTCTCTGCGCTCTTGCCGAGCTTGATCTGTGGTGCTCCGGGAAGTCCCAGAGACTCGGCGAAAGCTTCACTGGGGATCTTCTCAAACTGGAAAATTTCCTTGTCCTTCTGAATGAAAATGGACTTGTAGTAAGAAATGAAGGCCTTCTGACCGAGATACTTGATCTCCGGCGACTTGAAACACAGAGCCTGTAGCTGGTTCTTGATGGACTTCTTCTTGTTCGGTCTGATGGTGAGTTTGTTGATGGGAATATGCTTAGCTTCGAGACGCTGGATCATAGCGGGCTCTTCGGTAGGAGTCAAAAACAGCAGTGCCTTTCCGCTCTTTCCGAATCGCGCACTTCGACCAACACGATGAATGTAGGTGGCTGCATCCTCAGGACAATCGACCTGAACGACCCAATGGACGGCAGGGAAATCGATACCTCGAGCCACAATATCTGTGGCAAATAGACAAGAAGACGAAGCCTTTGAGAACTTCGAAACCACGTCCATTCGGGCACCCTGCTTCTGTTTTCCATGCAAGTGCAACAAGGGGATACCAGGCTGCAGAGTTCGGAATGTCTCGTACACGTATCGCACCTGTTTCGATGAACTGAAAAAGACAATAATCTTGAACTTGGTGTGAGTTCTCAGGAAACCCCAGAGAGTATCAAGCTTGTCTTGCAGCTCGACGCAGACGTAGTTCTGCTCGAGGTTCTTGGGTGTGCTGGAAGTGGTGTCAGGGTTGGCGGAAATGTACTTGGGGTCGGATAGCGATAGTCGAGCAAGATCGCTCACGCTCTTGGTCTGTGTCGCACTGAACAGCAAGGTCTGTCTGTCAATAGGCAGGTTCTCCAGAATGGCGTCCATAGTCTTCTTGAATCCCATATCCAAAATACGATCAGCCTCGTCAAGAACCAGCATCTTCACGTTGGACAGATCAAATCCACTAGTCTGGTCCATGTGCTGCAGCAGTCGTCCGGGTGTGCAAATGAGAATGTTGAGCTTGCCCAGACGATCAGCCTCCGCGTCAACGTCCTTTCCTCCAATAACCAAACCAGCAGAAAAACTGTGGCATCGTCCAATTTTTCGCAGCACCTGGAAGATCTGAACTGCAAGCTCTCGCGTCGGACTAATCACCAGGGCGCCTAGACCATCGATATCGGACCACTTGTTTCTGAACAGACACTCCAAAACAGGTACGAGGAAAGCCAGGGTCTTACCACTGCCGGTACGCGCAGCTCCGAGAAGATCATGGCCTTGCAAGGCAGGAGGGATGGCTCGCTTCTGAACATCAGTACAGGTAACGAAATGTGAATTTTTTAGACCCTCGATAGTAGGCTCAGACAAGGGCAAATCCTCAAACTTGGAGATTTCTTTGTCGGCTTCGTCTTCACCAAAGTTGTCGACGCGATCCTGAAGCTTGGTGAGCTTCTGCGTGTGTTCCTCTCGCCTGAGCTTTCGAGGATCAGCTCGTTTCTTCGTCTTCGCCATATTCCTTAAGCCGGTCGGATAAATTTCTTGTAAAAAAAACTAACTTTTCGTGCGCTTTCACTTTTATCAGTCTGAAAAATACACATGCATGTAGTTTAGAGTATGGAGGCGGAAATGGTTCATACCATGCGCTGCATTAATTAGGGTAAACTCATGGCTTAAAAGGATCGGAATGAGCAGTTGGGGTTCCTGTGTAGATGTCTTTTTGAACAGCGTTCTCATATTGCTAAGACCTTGTAAAACGTGGGCACCACATGTTTCATTACACGTGACTCTCAAATCATGTGACTAAAAAACTTTTTAAAGTTTAGCTCTCCCAAACAGTCACGTGCCCTGTTAAAGATTTGTGAGCCAACGTTGAAACTGGGGTCGCAGAAAGGGGTACGAGCGTGCTTGTAGGGAGCGGTCCTGATTAGACAGGTAAAGGGACCCAGTTTTCCCACCCAACAAAAAATCAGCAATGTTTTCTACTGTAGCTAGCTGTTATAAATTATACTGTAGTGGTCTTTGGATTTGTACAAATATGATGGCAATAAAATGCAGGGACCCTCAAGTGCAGGTTCCTCTTCGCAGGATCTACCCACACTGCACTGGCTCGGTTTTACACACAGTACGAGTACGATAAGCGCTTACGGGCAAACAATTTACACTGGAGTCTCAATACGTTTAGAATATCATAACGTTGGTTATCTAACTATATGCCTTCGTTAGGACAAGTCGAAACCAGCATGGGATCGAATGGAATACAAGAGCTTCTTTCGAAGTTGGTCTATGTCCTGGTAATCAGGTAACTTCAAGAGATTGACACAAGTGGAGGCTGTAGGGAAGCGCTCGGTTTGTCTACCGGCGTTTCTGATGGCAAAGGAGGGATTTAAGGCCTTGAATCCCTGTAATGGTGCCTTTGATACTGAAGTGACAAACTTCAGCAGAAGTCTCTTATCTTCCTCGTCAAACTCTTCAAATACGGTCCAGAAATCCTTGACTGTCTGGTCGGTATCCAAATATCCTCCATAATTTGTATGGGTTTTCAGATCCCAAACATCAACGTTCGCATGTCCTCCACTGATTAGCATCTGCAGCTCATCTGCATTGAACATGGAAACCCATGAAGGATCAATAAGCTGGTACAGACCCCCAAGGAATGCATCTGTCTGCGTTCTGATACTGGTGTTGAGCTTGAAATTTGCCACCTCGTAGATGTATCGAAGGTAGTTGGCCTTAGTGACAGGCACGTCACTTCCATTTCGAATGAGATCGCGAGTACGAATATTTCCTTCGGCGTCAGCATAGTCGACAGAGAAAGTAAGGCCAAGATCGGCATCTCCTTCAGTTGCATAGATTTGTTTCAGAGAAGCAAGACTCTCATAGAGGTTAGGGTCGAGTGAATACAAATCATCAATGGATGATCGCATGCTTCCCTGTGTCCACTTTTGGAGGAAGAAAGATGCGAAACCGTGCTCAATGAGAATATTCTCATAGAGACCCTTGCCTACCAGGTTTCCGAGAAATGCAAGTTGCTTGGTGTCGTGAGATGCAGGGTTGGGGTAGAGAAGATGGTTGTCGGTAGTTGCGAAAAGTCCTCTGGTAGGGTTAAATGCGTCGTCACAAACAGAGGTAAGGAACTCCTTGGTTAGTCCACCACCATCAATACCTGCCTCCGGTCCAAACTCGTTGAAGAATCTGATGGACAGTGGTTTTTTCAGCTCCGAGCCATAAGAATACAACTTTTCGTAAGCTGATTCGAACTCCCTGCCTCGAATAACTGGGGCGTCAATCCCCATTCGCCCTTGGTGATGCATGAGAAAAATCTCTTCACTACCCATAACACTGTTGTGGTCTTCAGCCTTGAAAGCTTCGAAGAGAGTGACACGGGTGTTAAAGGGGATGAAAAATGGTAACTGTGAAATAATGGCTCGGTTTCTTGACCTCAGCGCAGACAGAGACGGCCTGCTAGCCATTTGTCGTCTGCTTGTGGTCATTTCCACTCCTTGCTCCTGACTGAGTCGAAGCTTTTCCTCTTCAACAAGAGACTTGATGAAGCCAGAGTCCACATGCAGCTTTTTGACTAGCCAGAACCCCTTTGGCAAGAAGGGTCGTCGAGAATCACGAGCGTAAACTTGTCGTAGCACGGCAATGATCAAATTACACTCAATGTCCTTTGAGATCATAGCTACACAAAGACTCTTGAGCACAGCCATGAGGTTCTCAATCTCTGGGAATGTCAATAGAGTGGTGGCTTGATCACGGAACTCATGGTCAAGCGTGACAATCAGCCAGTAAGAGTATAACTCCAGCAGAAGAGTTAGATGCAAATATTGTGATGATTCTAAGAACTCAGAAACCTCGTTGGGAGACATGGAATCACGGTACAGCTTTTGGATAGGGCCTGACTCGAACAGACTCTTCCATAGTACCCTTGCCACGGGTGGGTTGTCGATAAGAGAAAGCTGCTGTAAAACTTGCTGCTTCCGTTCGGGGTGGAGGCGGAGAAGGCTGACTAGGACTTGTGCGACGTCTGTGTAGTTGTACTTGTCAAGAATCTGAGTCACGAAGTTCACGGAGTAAAGGGGCTCTAGTCTCTCGAGCAGCTCCTCAGGGATTTCACCGAATGGAACTGAAGACAAGACTACTGATAGTGCAGGAATAAACTTATCCCCTCCAATCTGAGTCATGTTTGACAAAATTCCTACGGCCTTGTCCTTGGGAATTCGCGCAAACTTGCAGATAGTCTCCAAGACCACGTCGATGAGGTCAAGACCCTGCCAGTTCACATCTTGTGTCATGTAGTCTAGAACAAATCCGGTGGGGTTTCTGTGGCCCTGCTGGTTGAGGGCCTCAGGGGTGGTCTCAGAAACCTTTGCCGCTTTGAAAAAGCTCGGAATAACGATAGGATACGCTGCGATTGTTGAGAGTATCGCAGATGCATTTTTGTGTCCGTTGGCAATTATCCACTTGCAAACTTCCTCTCCAAGCTCTGACCATTCCTCTGGAGAAGCCTGTAGCTCCGAACATCTCTGCAGAACAATTTGGGCATCCTCCATGCGCAGCGTCCGCCAAAAGAAAATGGCGTCCTGAACGGAGCCGGTATTATGCAACCAGTTTTCCTTTAAGGCCAGTCGCTTGGGGCGCACCTCCAGCGCCTGTTTTCGCCAATACAGCTGGATCTGTCTAGCTGCCTCCTCTTGCTTCCGGGCTTCTTCTCTCTTGCGTCTATCATCGGCTGCTTTCTTGAGCAAGGACTCTCTGTTTGCCGTTTGTCTTCCCCGCCCGCCCAGATTGACCTGACGGGCTCGCCTGGTGTCGCCTGTGAAATTAGTGAACATGGTGGGGCACCGTTGGGGATAACAGTGTCTATATGTGCCACCAAGAATGTATTGAGATCGGGGTTACAATAAACTTTACTCACGTGATTGATAAGCATTTGGGGAAATGTAATTTGGTGTGTCATAATGGACTTGCAGAATGTCGCCACCGCCACAACTTACAAAACAAATAGCTTGGATATGACAAGAGCGGGTCAAACATTACTAAGCATTTCGAATGTTCGCGAAGCTTTTACAAACACGAACATTAAGCTAAAACCAGTATGGGACAATTGTCCGAAGCGGACTTGAGCGATGATGCAATGTCAACTAATCACGAGAAATAAGGGCAGAAACAACAAACAAAGACATCGTGCATACAAGTATCGTACTGTAGGGCAATATATATATTCTTAGCTATTGGTCTTATAGCTTTTTGTTATGGGGTTCTCCTCAAGCGAGCTAGTTGAGTATCAAAATTGTTGTTGGGTAGACATGAAGCGTGTTGAGTCGATGACCTCTCGGTGCAGAGATTGAGTGTGTTCTCAGATCTGGACTTACGATTTGTTGTTCTCCAAAACTCCACAGTGGGTGTACTTGGCCTCAATGGTCATCTCCCACTTGTCAAGAGTCTCGAGCTCGTGGTTCTCGAGATCAGCAAGAGTATCAATGGGCTGATCGATAGGTGTGAGCATAGCAGGGTCGAAGGAGGTCTTAGCGAGTCCTCGAGAGGCATCTCGACCAGCAAAGTTCTCGTAAGGACCTCCGGGTCCGTAGAACTTCTTTCCTGCAGTCACGTCGTAGACCTTACCCTTGACTCCCATCAGAACTCGAGGGTCATCCTTACCGTTGAATCTGGCCAGGGTTGTGGGTGTGTACGAAGTGAAAACCAGTGGTGGCAGCTGCTCTCCCTCGTCCTCCTCAATCACCTCCGGGGCGGGGAACACGACTTTGCGGATAATAATGTAAGCCACGATGAGGGCAAGTCCAATGTTCACGAGGAACATGGCGTCCTGGCCGAAAATTTGAGTCATTCTTGCGATTGTGTGTGTTGGATGTGAAATGAATAAATCAAGGCGATCAGATGTTAATAAACGTCACGGCTTTAGACGCGCATGCATGTGAATATACAGTAATAGAATTTATGCTAGTGGTGGTGGGCAAGTGTGGGGCAGAAGCATCTAGAAGGGGTGTTGAGGCTGCACGTCAAAGAGACAACGGACTCTTCTACTCTACTCGTACCATACAAGGATAAATTTTAAACGGCTCTTCATCATCTCCTTATTCTCATAACACGTCCCGTTGATGTATCAGCAAGTAACAGTTTCGCTTGTCCGCATATGATCTCCCAACGCCACACCCCCACATAACGATCAACTTGGCTTCAAACTCAAACTCTCGACTTGCTCGTGATTCATCGGAGAACAAATTGTGATTACAGATCTTCCAGTACGAGTAGCTACCAGTGTACAGCGCCAATAAGAAATTCAGTCAAAGATGCATTGTTTGTTTTTTGCCGTATTCCTAAATATTTCCGTAAATCTTATAAATTCTGTGTGCAGCGTGCTGCATCAGATCCTGGGCCTCAGTGTGTCTCTTGAGCCGCAGCTGGTCTCGAATGTTACCAAAAGTGTACCACTCAAAGTCCTCCTGGGGAATTGCCTGAGGGGAGAAAATGCAATGCTGGGCCCAAGATCGGGGCTCCTCAGGTGATCGAGGCTCCAGAAGACGCGACTCAAACTTTCGAAGTGCAATGTTGTTGGAGTGACGAATGGCAGCGTTGTTGGGAAATTCCATAGCCCGGGTAATCTCGTTGTACTGAGAAGTTGCATCTAGGAATTTCTGAGAAAATGTCTCCACACGAGCCACAGCGGCATCCAGACCTCGGAAATCATGGACAAAGTTGGGGTCGGTCTCCTCGGAATACTTCATCAAATCGTCAACATATGATCGCAATTCGGAAGCATAGTATGCAGTGTCGATGGGAAGGACAGGATCATCTGCAGACGACAGAGCCAGCCGAACAACAATCTCAACCATAGCCTTCAAGTAGTCGATGGAATTGGGAAGGAATTCATCTCTCCAGCCAACAGTATCTTTGCAAGTATCGTGCGGGAAAGAGCTTCCCTTGAAACCCACGTCAATACTGGGAACGCCGCAAGTACTGAGGAGACCCATGTAATCACCAGCCTGTCGAAACTGCTTAACTCGCTTGTCGGGCCAGTGGTCGACAAATGACTCGTTCTGAGAGGACTTGACCTCGACTAAAGCCTTTCGCACAATATTGTTGAAGTAAGGATGACCATGAGCCTGGAACTCAGTGCCAGTGACGGCATCGGCAACGTTGATGTACGCGGTGGATTCATCACACAGGTCATGGCCAAACACAATAGGCCGCTCATTGGATCCAGCAAATCCCTGCTTCGAACCGTCCCAAGAAGCAAAGGTAATAGTTCGTTCAGGGTACCACTGGAGGTGCTGAGTCATACCAGAGATGATTCGAGCAGCCTCAAGCATAACGATCTGTCCGGACATGGGATCCATGGCACCAAAGCAGGCGGCATCTCGAGCACTGCCCACAATGACGTTGAGATCAGGCTGCTGGTTGCCCTCAATTCGGCCAAAAACGTTCCACAAGGGATGCTCTTCGTCGGACTTCACATTGTTTCGAATCTTGATTCGAACACCAGTCTGGTCATCACCCGAGTAACGTACGCCATCGTTGTCGTAACGCGCGCCAGACTTGAGCTTTTGAAGAACAGGTGCCACATCCTTGAGGGAAGCAGGAACAGCAGGAATCTTGGAGCCAGCCGTGGCATCTCCGGGAGGAACGCTCTTGGTCGATCTGTAGGAACGGGGTCCACCGGGGAAATTCACGAATCCGGGAGACATCAGAACATTGGAAGTTGTGTCTCGTCGAACAGCATCGGCATTCTCAGCATCGTTGGAAAATACAACAACGCCAGCAGCACCATGGTATTGGGCCGTTTGAATCTTGAGACCAGTAGGAACGTTGCTGTAGGCTACAAAGACAATGGCACCCTCGAGCTTGACACCAGCAGCCTCCAGGGCTTTGAAGTCAGCCTCTGAGCCGTAGTTGGCATAAACTGCGTGGCCCTCCGCTTCACCTGGGTGTGAATTGGCCATAAAAGCAGGTACAGAGTTCTCCTCCGGGGTCTGTCCAATCTGGTCATCTCGTTTTTGCTTTCCTTGTTCACCCACAACTTCCCACCCCACTTGTCCATTTTCGGCGAAGACCACGTAGCCCTTAATCTCCTTGACCTCCACGTTATCAAGGTTGTAACGCTTGAACTCGTTGGCCACGTACTTTGCCAGCGTAAGATCACCGCTAGTTCCGGCGGCGTGTGTCATACTGCTCATGTAGTCGAGTCGTGACTTCATTTCGGAGGACTCCAGCACCTCCCGCATGTAGTCGAGAAGATCCTGGCGTGTTGCCATGGCCTCTGGCAGTCCAAATGAGTTTCTGTTGTTAGGAACTAGCCCAAAGAGAATGGCCATGATGACAAATGTGGACACAAACACGAGGTAGACCAAACGTTTCAGGATGAGCGGGTTTCCCCATTTCGCAAGTTCAACATCCATCACCACACCGCATCTGTGCCAGAAACGAGCCACGGGGTCGAGCAGCTGTCTTACAGGCGTAAAGAGCTTTGATGAATATGTGGCGACATTTTGCGCAACTTGTTGTGCTCGTGCTAATGTAGATGTGCTTGCATTGGGGTGACTGCCTCCAGGAAGGGGTCCACTAGGGGAGTCGTCGAGCTCGAACTGCTCGATTTCAAACGAAGATTCCCGCGATTCGTGCAACAAGTTCTGTCGCGACTCATCATCCGCGGCATCATACACAGGAGGTGGTGATGAAGGGGTAACTGTTTCAGCCGTCATTGTTTAAATAAATAGGTGTTGGGTGTTGTTAGTGGCGTTTTTTGGTGACTGTTTTCAAGATGACGCTCCCTTTTTTTTTTTGTGTCCAAGTAAAGAGTGTGATGCTACCGTTTCTGGTGTTTTATTTTGACCGTCCCCCTGGTGTGATGTGATGTGTAGTGATGTTACAAGACACGACAAAAGGGCTGCATGAAGCAGCGTAGGCAAGTGTGGCGAAGCGTGTAATAATGCCAGGACGTGACGGAATTAGAATAACGCGGAATTAACAAACCGGCAAAAACACAGACGTCTGATATATATCTCTCCAGTCCATATTTGGGCAGTCTTTGTCGTTGTAAATATCCACGCGCGTGAATTTCAGGGGGGTGGCGTCACGTGACCTACTTCTATGCCGCCTTGATGATGATAGTGGTTATGTCTGCACAGCTTATACATGCCTTATCAGGTGAGGGTTTACGAGTTGGGAAGAGCACAGCTGTTGGGAGATTATGTCCTAAATAGAATCGAGGAGCCAGAAAAAGAGAGAAGTTATTATTGAAAAACGAAGCAGCATTAAAATAATGATTGGAAAAATAACGGAAAAACATTAGTCGAAAAAAGGAAACCAGAAGGAATAATAATGTGTTGCAACCTTTGAGGCTGGCGTATCTCGCTAAATCCGGTTTTTCTAGGTCTTCTATAAATAACTACTGGTAAGTGTTCACAATTAATCAAGTGCAAATATGCCCATTTTCCAAGCACACATTTGCGAACCGTTAGGCGAAAGCCAAAACATAGTGCCGCTTTTTTAGCCACCATTATTGTATCGACCCAGCCCCACCAGAAAGAATGAAGAATTCCCACGGACTAAGAAACGGACAATACAAAAGAAGCGTGCCCCGTAGTCCATATTAACAATTCGCAGATAGATAAATTCACTTTCCTGGGAAGCTTATATCGAATGTTTTCATGCCGACGTCAACTCTACAGCCCCACCTCTGCTGCCCGAAAAGGGAAAAGGCGAGAAGACGGATAATAACCTCATGAAAATCTAACGCAACCACAATGCTGATAGCGTTTGGCTCTCATTTCAACAGCCAGCTACTTGTAGCTACCCGAAATACCACTATAGTGTGAGTGTGCAAAAGACAGACTGAGAATGTATGCAAGGTGTGGACCGGAAAAGATGGCGAACAATTTTCAATTTGGTTGCACCTTGACTGACGTATAGAACTACCGATCAAAGGATAATAATCCATGCAGTCATTTTTAAAGCCGTCTTTCATCCGACCTCCGTGACGTCATGAGAGTGTAATTTACAATGTATGTAATGTCTGACTGGGGGTGTGCAGTACAGTGTTGGGCAATTGGTCACCAGTTGCTGCTTTCCTTCCAGTCCACAGGGTGCACCGAAAGTGCAGTTGTGGCACGCTAGTTTGGGTCACCCTGCCACCTCACAACCCCCTGTCGGTCCCTCCCCGTTCACTTCTGTCATGGGGTTAAGCGTAAACGTACCCAAGTGCGACTGTCCCTTCCATATGAGGAATATACACTGCACCAGTCCTGTGTCTGCAAGTAGAGTTTTCAATATGCCCTTTATTTTCTAATATACCCATCGCAATGTCAAGAATTGCATAATCCCTCGTCCAAACTCTTTTTCTGTGATTAGAGTATTTCTTCCGGGGTTGAAAAAGTGGAGTAGCAAGAGGGGGAGGGGCACTCCTTTATGTTTAGAATGCTTCATAGACACACCTACGTAGCATTATTGGGCAGAATGAGGTTCTGATAGTTAGCGGTTTCAGCATTCGTAGCGACTCCTCGGCCTAACCTCTATTCGTTGAACTGCTTGGTGACCGTTTGTCAGGTGGGGCAGGGTCAAGCAGAGCTTGTCCAGCAACAAGTAGAAATGGCGTGGGGAAAGACAGATGCATCGAAAGGGCTGCATGGAATGACAAGGGCTAGACTCTACCCCAGTCAACTCTGAACTAATGCCTTTGAAACCCCAGCATTTACGCTAAATTAAGGCGAATAACGGCAGACAAAACAGGAAAAAAAGAGAGACCTGAAATTCCATTTCGGGAGGGAGCGTGGGGCGACACTGGTCTGTATATATAAAGAAATGAAATGATCGACAACAAATATGAATCAATATGCACTGGAGAAACTGTATGTGCGGGCTCCGCTGAAGTTGCACTCAACTTAAACCCGTTCAATGTCCGAGCCGTGTTAGTTGCGTCTAGGCGCATTACAGACGCTAACTGCGTTGCGTGCACGTGTGTATTGCAGATATCACTAGAGATTGTCTCTTTGTTTTTCCCTCACTAACACCTTAGCGTTAAAATATAGTCGGTGTGACAATGGGCTATCTCATTGCCAGGGACACTATGAGCCACATTGACAGAAAATTGCGAGTATTCTCCAAAGACGCTCAAAGTGATTTTCCTCCAATCATCCTTTATTCCCCCACTTTCCTCGTATCCGTTTCCCCTCCCATCGTTGTCTCACCATGCCAGAGCCGCAGTCAATAGCCCTGTCAAAAGTTTACAACCACCTAGCTCGGCTTCCCAGGCTAATCCGGTTAAACCTCAATTACACCTTCCGATGTGGGTGTGGGGCTCGAGTATAAAAGTCCTTCACTTGCTCCAGTGACCGTTCGCCAAACAACATGTTTTCTTCGCTCCTTTTGCTAATTTCATTCATTTCACTGGCCTTTGGGCTGGACCTCGACACGAACTCGCAAGAATCCGTTAACAGCGATTCCAAGCTCATCGCCAAGGGCCTTCTCGACTACTATGCCGGCTCTCGTTATGGAGGCACTGTTGGCATGTTCGATCAGCCCTACTACTGGTGGCACGCTGGCGCTGCCTGGAACAGCATGGTTGAGTACTGGGCTATCACTGGTGATGACACTTACTTGGACACTACCAAGCAGGCCCTCACTTCTCAGCGAGGCGACAAGTACGATCTGATGGTTGCCAACTTCTCTACTTCGGAGGGTAACGATGACCAGGGGGTGTGGGCCCTCACCATGATGGCTGCTGCCGAGCGAGGTTTCCCTGAACCCGATGATGGACATTCTTGGCTCGAAGTTTCAAAGAACGCTTTTGCTACCATGGCAGGCCGATGGGATCAAAACTGTGGAGGAGGTGTCAGATGGCAGATCTTCCCCTCTAACAATGGCTACGACTACAAGAATGCTGTCTCTAACGGTGCTGTTTTCTCCCTTGCTGCTCGACTTTACTACAACACTGGTGATAAACAGTACCTTGACTGGGCTGAGACTGCATGGAACTGGCTTTGGAACTCTGGACTTATTGACCATGAGTCTTACCGAGTCTACGATGGTGTTGATGCTGATGACTGTTCCAAGATCACCCCTTACCTGTGGACCTACAACTCTGGTATGCTTCTGTCTGGTGCTGCTTATCTTTATGCTATCACTGGTGACCAGGACTGGGATACTCGAGCCCGAAACTTCTGGAGCTCCGGAAAGAGCATTTTCTTCGATAATAAGATCATGCTTGAAATCGCCTGTCAGCAGGACACCATCACTTGTAACAACGATCAGCGAACTTTCAAGGGCATCTACGCCAACCTTTTGGGTCTGACAGCCGAAGTTCACCCTGGCATTGCCGATGAGATTATTGACTATCTCGACACGTCTGCCAAGGCTGCCGCCAACACCTGTTCTGGAGGTAGCGACGGACATACTTGCTCTCTTAACTGGGTCTCTCAGAAGTATGATGGCAATTGGATCGGTCTTGGAGAGCAAATCTCTGCTCTGTCTGTTATTCTCAACTCCCAGGCTCTCAAGGTTCATGCTGCTCCTCGTGCCAAGGGCTTTAACGACAATTCTATTGGTAACCTGGGTTCCCCCTCCTCGTCTTCGGTGCCAACCACTCTTTCTGTGGCCGCAAGCTCTGCGGCTCCTCCTTCCTCCACCTCGGTGGAAGCACACTCTTCTGCTGAGCAGCCTTCTTCGTCGACAGAGTTGGCCCCCTCTTCTCAGACTTCTGACCCTGCTCAGTTCACCGGCTCGGGCTCAGATGTTGCTGCCGGTCTAGGTCTGCTGGCTTTGCTTGGACTTGGAGTCATTCTTATGTGAGTATTACGACAACACCGCCATTTACTAACCGCCAAAAAAATTAAGAGTCTTTAAAGGCTCCTTGATTTCACTTCATTTTTTATTTCTATTTTTATCTTTATTTCTTTTTCTCTTCTGTCCTTTCTTCTTGGATCTCAAAACCTTTTGATTGGGAATTATTGTCCATCTGTGGATACTTCTTCCTAAACATATTGCACTTTCCTGCAAACCCAGACTTTCTCTTTCTTCCTATTATTCCTATTGTGTTTTGTTTTTTTCTTTCTTTTTTCCCTCTCAGTTCCTTTTCCTTTTCCTTTTTGTTCCTCTTCCCTGTTTCTGTGCAATCTCTACACAGTCGTTCGTAGCTAACCCAGTCCCCATCTTGCCAACAGCACGACAACCAGTGCCGTTTAATGCAGTCGATAAATTTTCTGCTAAGGTATTCTATTCTATGCCATTTCAATGTGCAACCTTTATCTTTTTTCATTGGAGAAACTCGTGTCCAGGTACCCACTATTCTAAGCACTCACTTTCCTGTCTATACTAACTATTTAACTGCTGTACTAACACCATGCCATCCTTGCTTTTGTGGCATGGTGTACCGTCCGTATGGTATACCCTTATAGTATTTATATATAACATAATTTACAGTACCTGTGGCGCTCTATTCAAACGAAACAAGCACATAGAGTATACACTCAAGTTCATTTTAATATATCCCATTACTAATCGTACAGTAAAATGCATTCTCAGACGTAGTTTATGCGATATGGCATTTCAATGGCGCTCTATGAACTGCCTATTCAAGAAAGACTTGCAGTTTATGGAGACAATGTCTTGTTTAATGGGTCCCTTTTCTATAAGAGACGAGGGAACATCTTGCTATGACCGGTATGAAAAATACAACAATGACACCCAAATCCAATCATCCTTGTGACCTCAGTAGCTTCTCCGAGTTCTATGACACTGACGAAGTTCGAGACGCTTTTTACAGCAAGCCCAATGTTTTGATTAAGCGAGACTACATTGTGGGTGTGACCAAACGTGACAAGGTCCTTCTGCAGAATGATGTGACTAAACGGTTCAATTCACACAAGGCACGGCGATCTGGTTACTGCCCAATCCCCAAATGGACCTGGTACGCCATCAGATATAGAGAGATCTCCAGCCCAATCGATGGAACCACTGGTGAGAAAAAACCCTATACTCACACTCACGGCCAAGTTACCCCCGTGTCTTCCGATACCAGTAATACTACATCCCTCTCTGACGTGACTATTCCCAGCCCTAGTGTCTCGTTGAAGCGAAGTAGCCGAGTTCGGCGAAACAAGCGCCCCAGCCGTTTGAGAGCTTTTGCAGCTCTGTTTTCTGACAACAATGAGGCCCGACGATCTAGTTCAGTTTTTTCTCTTCCGGTGAATTTGTCAGACTGGTTTGAACTGAACGGAACTCAGGAGGAGGAGGATAAGGCCTGCCCAACTTCCCAGCGAGAAGTGCTTAAACGTGAGAAAGAGCTGCATCTACAGAGAAAGCGAATGGAACACCTTAGGTGCTCCCGAAAGGAGTTTCTCGTGGAGGGCACGGCCTGAAGGGAGAAAAACAAAAAAATCACGGCCTAAAGGGAGAAGAATAAAAAACTTACAAAAAAACCCACAAAAAAAACCCACAAAAAAATCACAAAAGGGGAGGAAATCTAAAAAAAATCAACAAAGCCTGGTACGTATAGTAATTAATGTACTTATCTGTAAATAAATAAGGAGACACTTAGAGCTATCCCAAATTGGTTAATTCGTCTTTCTCAACAAATTTTGGTACAAAATGGAGGCTGAAGATACACCCAAAGTTAGAGCTCTTCTACTTGTGGACTCCGTTATCTCCGGCCAGCCAGTAGAGTTTCGGGTAAAGTACACATCTGCAGTTCACGTGACGAAACGCGCATCCACCGTCTTTTTGAATGAAAGCACACAAGTCTATATGGCACACATCCAAACTCGACCTCCAGCCAACCATGCCTTATAATATTGCCATGGTGTCGGACTTCTTCTACCCCCAGCCGGGAGGGGTAGAATTGCATGTCTACCAACTGTCGCAGCGACTAAAACAACGTGGCCACTCGGTGGTCATCATCACACACGCATACGACAGCAGAACAGGGGTACGGATTCTGACCAACGGAATTAAGGTCTATTATGTGCCGTTTTTTGTCCTGTACCGAAACTCGACATTCCCTTCGGTATTTTCAGCATTTCCTATTCTCCGGAACATTTTTATTCGTGAAAACATTGACATTGTCCACGGCCATGGATCGCTCTCGTCCTTGTGCCATGAAGCTATTCTGCATGCAAGGACTATGGGCATGAAAACCGTGTTCACAGATCACTCGCTTTTTGGTTTTGCTGATGCTGGAAGTATTGCCGGAAACAAGGCTCTCAAATTCACCCTGTCTGACGTTGGGCATGTCATTTGTGTATCGCACACATGCAAGGAAAACACAGTGCTACGAGCGTCCCTCGACCCGTCTATCGTCAGTGTTATTCCTAACGCTGTCGTATCTAAAGCATTTACCCCCGATCCAACTAGGGCTGACCCCGATTATATCACCATCGTCGTCATTTCGCGACTTTACCCCAATAAGGGAGCAGATCTTCTCACTGTGATTATTCCTCGAATCTGTGCACTCCACCCACGTGTCAAGTTTCTGATTGCAGGTTCGGGTCCAAAGGAAATCGATCTCCAGCAAATGAGGGAACGGTATAGATTGCAGGAGCGTGTGGAGCTAATTGGCAGTATCCGACACGAGGAGGTGCGTGACTTGATGGTCACTGGAAACATTTATTTGCATCCAACCTTGACGGAAGCCTTTGGTACCGTCATTGTTGAGGCCGCCAGCTGTGGTCTGCTGGTGGTGACTACAGACGTCGGTGGAATTCCGGAGGTGTTGCCGTCTCACATGACTGTGTTTGCCAGTCCCTCCGAAGATTCACTTGTAGAATCAACTATGAAGGCCATTGAGATTTTGGAGAAAAAGGAGGTAGACCCCACCACCTTTTACGACGAAATAAATGGGATGTACAAATGGTCTGAGGTCGCAAGGAGAACAGAAAAGATCTACGACATCATTCAAGAGGAATCACTGAATGAGCCTTTGTTGGATAGACTTGCAAAGTTCTACGCGTGTGGAGAATGGGCAGGAAAACTATTCGTCATCTGTGTATGCGTCGATGTTATGTTATATGCGATATTGGAATTGGTTTGGCCACGGCATACTATTGATCGAGTCAAGCCATGGCCAAAGGTGAAGTCAGGAGAGTAACTCCTCTACTCTTGCATCAGAGACTGGTATCTTTCAAACAGCAGCTTTTGCTGAGCAGCAACATGTTTTGGAAGTTGGCTCCGAGGTCTCCAGCCAGTGATGTTCTGGTCCAATTGCACCAGCGTTGCTGTCTGTGCAAGTTTTTGCAGCTGATGGAAAGCAGCCTGGGTTTTGAGAGGCAGGTATGGCTGAACATTGACCACTGGAGCTTTCAAGTCGGTCATCCAATCCAGATCATCTCTCCCCTTAGAGTTCTCGAGGGCCATGTGCTGAACTGTTTGGCGCAGGCTCTGGAGTTCTGTTTCCATCTGTGACTGATGGAGAGTATTTAAGTGCATATCTACAATATCTTCTCCCTTCAGCGTAGACAGCTTTAGACGGTTTTGGACGTGGGTCCTGAACCGCTGGGCATCAGCGTTCTTTTGTTCCAGCTTAGCCTTGAGACTCTCGACATCATCATGGAGGCGTTTCTCCGTAAGAGCAGCTTCATTGAGGTTGGCTCGTAGCTGCACGAACGCCTCCTCCTTTTCAGCAAACCTCTCAGCCTTGGAGTCATAATGCTTGATTTTGATTTCCAAGGTCTCGATGGTCTTTTCTTTCTTCAAAAGAACAGCCTTGAGGTGTAACATATCTGCGGAGGTATCTGCTGTGGCAGTTTCCTCGTGGTGCTGTTTTGGTTGCAACTGTGCCCAAGTAGGCAAATCGTCATTTGATGTAACTGAGAAGTCTAAAGTAGACAGCTGCTCGGTGAGCTTTATCACGTCCCTCTCCACAGCCGACATTGGTTTGCTAGAGGACCGTTTGAAAATGGCCGTGTAAGCAGAATCTGGGTCGTCATCATGTAAGAGTTGCATGGCAAAGACTGTAATGTCGGAGAGTGTTTGGATAGCACTGTCGATGATTGGGCTCATAACACGGGCGGACTTGTCCTGGTTATCGACCCAGTACTTCAATTTGGACAGTGCACTGGCGCAGCTTTTGTGTCCCAATTGCTTAAGTAGCAAAATAGAAACACGTGTATGGATGGCCAGTTTGGACATATCTAAATAAGTGTTGTTGTAGTCCTTTCGAGTTGACAAAAAATCGTCAAATGTTTGGATAAACACAGGAATCATGTGTGCTGCTTCGTCCACCAAGAGAGCCCCCTCGTTGACAATATCGATATACGACTTCACCGACTGCTCCAACTGTTCAGACTCCCCATGCAAAAATGGGGCATCAACATCTGGATACCATTCCAGCAGAGTAGCTAGAGTGTGTGCCATTGCGGAAGCATGAGCAAGACTCAGTGCTAGACGTAGCTGTTGTTCCTCCACAGCTACCTCGTCATAATCTGCAGATAGGATAGTCTCAACTATAATCGTAAGTAGAGCAGATGTGCGCTTGAATCGCAGGTGCGCAGATACTACCACATCCACGTCACTCCCAGGAGTTGTGATGGGACTCTCAGCCGCAGTCAAGAAATAATGCCAGATTGCCAACTTATCCAGGGCTTGCTGAGACGACAACTTTTCCATTTCCAATGCAATTTCTTGGTTCCGTGTAGAGGCCACGGAAGACTGGAGTTTCTGGTTCATTTCCATGACGGTTTTTACATGAGATACCATGGATTCGTTGTCGTGTTGTTTTTCGCGATGTTTCTGCTCCCATGTTTCCACCTCAGACTGTAGGTCTGCCACTACCTCCCGGAAACGCATGACACTCTGCTCAAGGTTTTGTTGACGACTGTGGGCATCGTTGGTCCGCTTTTCAGCATGGTTCAGTTCAGATTCCAAATATGCTATCTCTTGGTTGAGTTGCTTTTGTGTTGCAACGTGTCCGGCCTCAAGCTCGTCGTTCAGCTCCTTAAGTTCCTCCAGCTCGGCAACTGTAGCTTGCAGCTTTTCGACTGACTCCGTCAGTGTCAGGTTTTTCTCCGTGAGGGAGTCGATAAGAGTCTCTGACACCATGACATCGTCAAGCTGGGCCCTCAACTCGTGTAGGGTAGCTTGTGTTTCACTCAGTCGTTTCTCTGAGCTCTCCAGTTGAGATCGTGTTAACGAGTAGTCTGTTAGTTTAGACGACATTTGCTTGATTTGCTCGTTGAGAGACGCCTCTTGAGCTGTCGAATAGTCTCGCAGGCTCACGAGCGCAGCTTCGAGTTGTGCGTTCCGCTGAACAGCCGCCTCATCTGCAGAATCCAGTCTATCAGTAGGCACACTGAGTTCCAGCCGCAGCTCCTCCATCTCCCGCTTGGCGATTTCAAGCTTCTCCTCCGCCATTTCTCGATCCAGCGTAGCCATCTCCAGGGCATCCTCATGCTGTTCCAGCTTCACCTTGGCGTTGGCGTGGGCGTTAGAGGTCTTGGTGAGGTCTGTACGTAGCTGTTTGACTTCATCACTCATGGGACGCAGTTTACTCTCCAACTTGGCGACAATTGTTTCAAGCTTTTTCTTTTCACGAAGATCAGACTGGAGCTGTTGAATCTGTTCGCGCTCCAGCTTTCGTTTGCTGTCGGTGACGCGCAGCTTGGCCTTGAGGCTCTCCACCTGTTTGGCAAGAGCTGTTGAAGAGTCGGACACATCTGACAGTACCGATTGAGGTCGTGGGGTTAGAGCTGACTTTGGCAAGTCCGGAGGTGGCATGAGGTCACCGTCTGTTTCAATCTGAGGTCTCCTGACAAATTTGCCTGAAGCCCCCTTACATGTGAAATACCGGACTCCCTGAACGCTACCGTCGTTGTTTCCTTCGCTCTCAATCATTTCCACTCCGATCCACTCTCCAGTGGAGAACTGGGTGGGTCCAATGAACCGGACGTATGCTGGTGCTCCTTTCACCAGTACGCGATCTCCAACTTGCATGTGTGTCGAATTGTACCACGAGTGGTGCTGATGATATGGAAGTGTTGGAGTTCTAACCTCACGTGCAGATTGTAACAGGCCAAATAGAATTTAGTTGGGACTTCTAAAAAACTTGGGGGGTTGTTAAACAAAACTACAGTGTCACAAAAAGCGTGTTCAAGTAAAGAAACGTAAGAATTTTTGGCAGAAGATGGAAATTTGTAGTTCCTTGACGTTGATAACTACTACCAGTACCCCTTATTTCTCCTGAATAGTATATGTTTTTACCCACCATTATGTTAATTTTCACACTAACCCCCATCCCATCACTGCATACGCGGTGCATACCGAAAGTTTGGTCCAAAGACACGCGTCTCGCCCTCACACAAACCAAATCTTCACCACCACGTTACTAACAAACCACAATAATGCAGTCGGTACGACGAAAGCAGACCGCGTTCCCAGCTCGTGGGGTTGCCGCCACAAAGCGAGAGCTGTCACCTGATCAGCGCCAGGAAATCCAGGAGGCTTTCGACCTGTTTGATGCCCATCAGAACAGAGCTCTGGATTTTCACACACTCAGAGCGGCCATGAGAGCTCTGGGGTTCGAGCTGAAAAAGGCCGAAGTGCTCCAGATTCTGGACGAAAACGACACCACACAGCAGGGCGTGATGACCTGGGAGGCCTTTGAGCAGGTCATGACGCAAATGATTCTGGACCGAGACCCATTGGAGGAGGTCAAGCGAGCGTTCCAGCTATTTGATGAAGATAACACTGGTATCATCACCATTAAGAACCTTCGTAAGGTTGCCCGGGAGCTCAACGAGAACATCGATGAGAGCGAGCTCCAAGCAATGATTGAGGAGTTTGACCTTGATCAGGATGGAGGAAGTGAGTATGAAAAGCAGCACCCACCGATAACGAGCATGTCACTAACGCAGTCAATCTTGAGGAATTTATTGCCATCTGTACTGAAAACTAGCTTATTTAATGTAATGTATTTTTATCGCCAAGAAAAGGATTATTCTTGTATTAGCATCTCCATCGATAATCTGTTTGTGGTCTGTCAGATAGTCGCGATTGTCTTCGGAAACACCACAAGTCATTTTTTGAGTGCAGGGATATTTACCGTGGATGTGCAATGAAATGCTCTAATTACTGTATACAGTACGTGTAGCAGAAACTACAGTATCTGAACCTGTTCTACACTTCCTTTCGTAATTCATACCTATCCATTGTATGGTGATTAGTAATCAAACTCAAACTGACAAACATCGCCAATGAATAGAATAGAGTTTGCTGGGTGCACGTGATGTTAATTTTTTAAGAGCAATTCCAGCAATTAAAACCACAAATTCAGAGGGAGAAAATTGAAACAACCATATAATCTGTGTCGCTCATTCCATCAGAGTCGCCCGTAATCCTTTTCGGTATTTTTTGCACCAATTATATCTGTTTCTCGGGTCAGTTGAAGGTCTGCAAAACCTCCCAACAGGGCAAGGGCCTGAAATTTTCATTTTCACCAGAACTCATACGAATCACCACACTCACACACAATGAGACCTACACGGACGGTACTGAAATCGAGGTTCATCCACAATACCGATAGCATCTACCCTCGGATCCGTGTGGACCGAACTCAGCGGGCCACCCTCAGAAAGGCCCCCAAGTTCCAGCAGGTTCTGGCAGGTCACGCTGTTCCTGAGTGGGAGCGATTCACCAAGGAGTCTCAGTGGCACTTTATGCCCGGAGACAAGGTCCAGATCCTTGCCGGTCCCGACAAGGGAAAGGTCAGTCAGATCATGGCTCGACACGAGGAGGGAAACTCGTACCTCGTTGACGGTGTCAATGGCACCCAGTCCTTCCCCATTCCTCCTACCATGGCTCAGGAAGGTCAGACTACCCACATGGTGGATTTCCCCAACCCCCTCAAGCAGTCTGATCTCCGACTTGTTGCCCAGCGACCCGAGGAAGATGGCACTACTACTGAGGTCGCCATCCATGCCGTCGAGTGCGTCGGAACTTACTACGACGACGCCTACAAGCGAGTGCTCCCCCGACGAGTTATGGCCCATGATCACAAGACCGAGATCCCATGGCCCGCTCCCCTCGAGCCCGTCGAGCACGTCGAGGGCTCCACGGAGCGAGATGTTGCCCGAGAGCGAACCCACTGGGTCACCTCTCTGGTTAAGCCTCCCTTCCCCATCAACGCTCTGCCCGACATCCGAAACGTGCACCACAAGCGATTCAAGCGATTCTCCGAGCGAGAGGTCGATCTCCTTACAGCCCCCAAGCCCTTCATTCCCAAGGGAACCCCCGAGCTTTTCGCTCGACCCCAGCACAAGAAGCCCGAGAACAAGCTTACTGCTGAGATGGAGGCATTCATTGGCGATGTCATGCAGAAGCACGCTGACGCCCAGATGGGCCAGCATGACCGAGTCAAGGGTCTCAAGTATAAATAGTGTATATAGTAGCATGATAGCGTGATTAATCTGAATGATTGTAAATGCGGAGCGTGTTGTAGTCAGTTGTAGGTTAGTATAACTACCGGTATGGTTACTTTGACCATCTTTTCTGTCGTTTTAATTATCTGGTTCCGGTGATGTCGCGTGACAGATACACGCATCTTAGCCATCGTAAACAGAGCTGACTGGCGGACTGTGCTGGTTAACGTGAAGGTTGTTGTGGCTTGTTTGTTAATGGTTCATTAATTACTATACTGTACGAGTACAGTACCTACTCCGTAGCTAAACCGGTACGGTGCATTAGCGAGCAGCGTCTATATTTGCGACAGTGTTTGAGGTTCTTTTCTACAGTACTTGAGGAGACGGCCTGTATCGGTCCTGGAGCATTCCTCGTTCAGTGCAGTGTACTGCCACTCTTATCTTATAGGCGAAGACTTGTCTTGAATCTAATTATGACAAATTCCTTGTCATCTTGGTATGATCTTCAAGTGTGAGCAATACAAGTCTTCCTCCTTATTCGGCAATAAAAGATATGAAAGAGGAAGGGTTCAGATTAAGAGNCACTAAAGGGGATAATCGTGCTGGAGTACTCACACTGCTTCAATATATTTGTCTCTCTCTCTGTTCGAAACCCTATCCCTAGTATTGTTAAGGTTTACTTAACTCTCAACTGTGCCTAACTAACCGGCCAACAAAACTGAAAACCCTTGAGAAGGAGTTAATCACCCCGATATGCCGGACCAGAAGATTAACAAATTCCCTAGAGGATCAACCATGAAAAGAAAATTTACTATGACATTAAACAACATCACAAAAATTACCAATCCACAGGACCTACTGAAAGTCAATGGACTTGCCTGGTTAGCCGATACTGGCTGTGGAGGAGTTGCAGGTGTCACACCTCATCGAAGTGTCCTGACAAACCACAGAAGAGTTGATGCATTATTCAACTTCGGGGGAGTCATCCACAAATCCAAAAAAATGGGAGATTTACCCATTGGAGAAGGACATTTCATCAACGATATTTACATCATTCCAAACATTTCACCGATTCATAACATTATTTCACCTGGTTTCATTGCCAAGAGCAAAGATAAGAACCATGGATTTGTTTTCGAAGTGAATGAATGCATTGACGTTGTCTCTGCAGGAACAAAATCAAACCCTGAAATCTTTAACATCTTACTAAGAGATGAATCTCTGAATTACATTGAAATACCTGTCTATCAAGACGAAAAATTCAACATCAACAATTACGTGGACACTGTCAAAATGACCGACTTCCAAGGAAGACCAATTTGCCACCAAATCAAACTACCAGATGAAGACAAAACAAAAATCGATACATCAAACATTAACTACATCCATCGAAAATTGGGTCACATTAGTTACGATGATATCAGAGCTTTGTTTAGAGGAGACAGAAAACTCCTTGGACTACCTGACAAGTTAACAGGAAAAGAAGAAGTCTGCGAATACTGCACAGAAGCGAAAATGACGCAATCAAATGCAAGACACCATGAACCATCACCATACAGACCACATACAGTCGCATCAGATGTTTGTGGACCAAATCCACTTTAGATTAGATCTGCAGCTCTGTTGTTTCCGCCCTGACAGTCGGTATCTTTCTGGTCATTCATGTTTATTCACGCAGATTTACGAGATCGGACTTATTCTACCTATCACCCTTTCTCCTGGATATTCAACAGCCAAGAGGCAGGCTAGACTTTTTATTTTTACTTGGCAAGAAAAGATTGTGGCTGTGGCAAGGAAACTCTGGCTCGCCCACCTTAAATCAGAAGTATCCCACGGACCCCGATAGCTTATGTTCTTACTATGCACCTCCACTCTGTCAGTGAATTTCACGTCGCGTGAATTGCCACGCTTCTGTGCTTGACATTTCCCCACAAAAAAAAACAATACATACTGTACCAGGTACTTGTACTGTAGGAGGCTGTACTGGTTCTGGCCATCAGAGGCTGTGTTTGGAAGTGCAAATCTTAAAACAGTCGCGGATTAGATGTCCCAATAGAATCTTAGTCTGTACCACATGACGACACTAAAAGCTGAGCAAACTAATCTGTGGCCGCGATAAATGATCACCGAAACATGGTTACAATCATTTAACAAGAAGACTTGCATGTTTTTTTTAGGAAGAGCTGATGGGTTTGTCTGGATAGGGTAGCAGATCACATCACTCTCCCATGGACTATTTTTTTTTTTTTTATTCTAGGCTACAAGTAATGCAAACCTGTCTGTTAAATGCCAACTTCTTTGTTTGCAGCATGAAACGGCTACGCGCCTAAAATGAGCGAGGAGAAATGTTTACTTATGATAATGGCTTCCAGGAAAACATTTGTGTGTCAGATATTGGTGAAAAATATCTGAAAAATGCAACTACTGGTGAAGTAACTTGGTTGCGTCCGATTACGCTGATTATTTGGATACCCCCACTTCTTTTCCCGTATTAAACAACTTCCTTTGAGCTTTATCTCCACTGTCCATCCCAGCCATTAGTCTCGCCCACGTGTAAATTTGATCCCTGTGCCAAAGGCTGTACAAGAAAGATGTCAGCCAGAAACCCACCTTCTGCAATGGTGATTTGCACGCCCTATTACAACCGACAAACTATCCGGGTTGGCCTGCGGGCCCTTCAGCTCACCGCTATCATGGCTGTGGTTATCACAACTGGTATTATGACCATGTACTCCAATCTCCCTCGTGATTGGGTGTTGGACAATCAGATTGACCCCTATACCTCGCAGTTTCAGTTGGAATGGCCCACAGACTACCATAACGCCGAAATATGGGACGAGACAGTGGAGTTTGATACTCCTATCTATCTCGAGACCCATTCTCATACAAACCACAGTGACGGAAGTCTCTCACCTAGTCAGCTGGTTGACTGGGCTCAGGCCTATGGACTTACTGCCATTTGCGTCACAGACCATAACAACATTGAAGGAGGGTGGGCTGCGCGAAACTACTCTGAGTCTCTCCGAGATGAAGGTAAGCCTGCTCCTTTAATCATTCCAGGAGTGGAGTTCACCTGTTGTCGTATCCACATGAACTTCCTGGGTATTGAAGAGACCATCAAGCCCACAGAGAACTGGCCCTCTGATGAGGAGCTCAAGTCTGTCATCAAAAAAGTGCATTCGCTTGGGGGGGTCGTCATTGTGAACCATCTGCCTTGGTCCGAAAGCACCGAGTGGGGGCGAAAGGTTCCTACTCTGATGCACCACCCTACCCCAGACCAACTTCTTTCCTGGGGAGTCGATTCCTTCGAGTGTGTGTCTGACGGAGTAATGGATCTTCAGGCTATTCGATACGCAGACAGAAACAATCTCATGTGTGTTACTGCAACTGATATCCACAACCCATCCGACACAGTGAGGGCAGTTACAGTCCTAGATGGACCTCTCACTCAAAAGAACATCATCGACAAAATTCGGCGAAAGTCCGTTCGGTCCAAATCTACATTCTACTATGACCCCATTGGCCCCACTGGAGCACAGATTGTCCCGCCTTACAACAACAAGCGTAGCAAGTGGGCTCCCCTGGCTATGCTTAATTTCGGATACATGTGGGACGAGTCCAAGGGCATGTACTCTTTCGTTGACGGATTTTGTCACGAGCGAAAATTTACCTTCAGATACAGTGCAGCATTCTGGACACTTTTCTGGATTGTGTTGGGATGGGTGCTCTATGAGCTGACTCGTGCTATCGTGATTGGCATTGCAGGCAGTAACAGTTGCAGACGACGTCGAGCTTTGCAGCTGGATTAGCAAACTAGAGGCACGTTTATTTATTTAGCAATTTATTATACAAATACCATGGAAATACTAGTACGTATTGTGATCAACAAACTGGAGCGACTAGACTTTGTGTCCAGGCAAAAGACCCCACAATAACAACCATTATGGAAAAGCCACAAATGCAAGTTGTGAATCCATATACGTAAGCTCTCTTGTAGTTCATGCCGTACATTTCATTGACGAACGTAGACACTGTACTGAGGCACCCACAAAAGCCGTTTTCTATGCCGTCCAGAATTTGGCACTGAAGGAACGAATGCACAAGTTGTGTGGAAGAATTATTGGTCTTTCCTCTCTGGAGAAGAACACAAACAGCAAGAATTATGCATGCCAGAGTGTTGGCAGCAAATGTTCCCACTGGCAACTTGCCGTTTAGCTCCGACAACTGCCATCTCATGATAGCACCGGGAATTCCAAACAGTCCAAGGTACGTCCACCATCTCCAGCTCTTCCAAAGAGCCGCAAAAATGATGAAGATGCAAAAAAAGATAATACTGGAGGCAGCAATAAAGCTTGACAGCAGCCGCTCCACCTTTGAAGAAAGCGGAGGAAGGGGTATCAAGTCTGCCAAATGGTGGCCTACCTTGAGACCTGCAAAACTAAGGCCGAAGTTAATAAGACCGATAGATATGACAGACTGTACACCGTAGCCTGCATTTGGGTATCCCAACTTCTCATCATTTTGGTTGGCTCCGTATAGAAACCCCTCGAGCATAAGGGTAGAGAACGACGTCAGGGAGCCACAAAAGCCCGTTCCAATACCTAAAAACAGCGGAACCTGTTTTTTCGTCACTTCACGCTCTTTTTCCACGTTTTGGAAAATGTTGGTAGCATTCACCCATCCCATGACAATACACCCTCCAAAATTGGCCCATACCAGGCCAGACAGAGTATATGAGCCATGGAAGAGAGTCAAGTGCTCGATACCCTCGCGAGCGATAGCTCCCGCCATTGCAAACACAGCAATGTTCAGGTAAGTCAGAGCTGTGTTCATTTCATTTCTTCGTTGCGAGCTCCAAAGATGTCGGTTATCTGGCAGAAAACATTTTGTCCTCTTAGGATGGGTTCCGTTGTTTATGCTTAAATGAGTCAAATCATAACACAAACTACGATAAAGCCGCACGGAGCTATGAAAAAGTAGAAGGAAATACGTTGGTATCAGTAGGGAAGGAAAATCTTTAAAAAATCTCAACCAAGAAGCACATTAGATAAACAGAAAGATCTTCTGGAGGATATTAGCTATACCTTTGTTAAAATCTCATCGCTCTATCAGGTACGACTACATCTCTATTATCTCTACTATCAGAATAAAGTTCAGTCACGTGAACTTCCCAACCATGCATATGCAAACCGTGTCCAATATGTGCGTACAAGCACAAGCACTGGCACCGGTATACTGATACACCACCAACACAGGACTCATCATGTCTCTTCCATTCCCAGTCCAGATCGATCGAGAAAAGATCTCCTCGGGTGATGATCTCTTATCGCAGGAACTGACGCAGTTCAAGACTCTGGAAGATCTCAAGGCCGAGTTTGGCCAGTGGATTCAGATACTCGAGAACGAGGTGGTGGAACTTATCAACAAAGAATACCAGCAGTTTGTGGCACTCGGTAACTCCGTCAGCGGCGGAAACAGCAAAGTTCAGGAAATTAAGCATCGATTGGTTCTGTTTCAACGCCAGGTGGAACAGGTGAAGGAAGAAGTGGATGCTACAGCAGAACGTATTGCCAAGGTGTTGACAAGCCAGAATCGACTTCTCGAAGAAAGACAACGTGCCATGGAGCTGGTATTGTACATTCGGGCATTCCAGGAAGTGGAGCTGCGCGTTGGTCAGGTGGGAGGCCCTGATTCGTCGGACCCAGAAGAGGTGATGGATCTTTCTAACCAACTCATAAGGCTGCATGAGACTCGCAATGCTCACCCTGAGGCAGCAGTCATGAAGTCTTCCGCATCAAGACTTACAACGCTGTGTGGCTTGGTCATTTCTGCTCTATGTAGCAGCGCCAAAACCAACCCTGAGGAAGGACTAGATATGCTGAGACAGGTACACGTCTTGAGACGCCTAAAAATGTAACTCATGTGACTTGTCATACCCTTTAGGTCACTTATTTATATATTCCAATAGAAGCCATTTCTGTAATGTGTAACATGCTCATCGATGTGCTTAGTAATGTAGCTTAGTAAGAACCTTATCAAGAAGTCCCACACCTTAAGTCTAATTTTTTCGAAGCTTGCATCAACAGAAAATTTATGCCGTATCAACTCTGAAAAAACTCACACAACACGATAGCATGGTTGATTCATTCTTTTCTAACCCGAAAAAGAGGAGCAAGGCCCCCAAGCGGGATGAGCGAAGAGGCAAAAAGGTGGCAGCCAAGCCCCAGCGGCCTAACGTGGCAGATGAGGACATCACCTCCGAGAGTGAGAATGAAGCGGAGCAGTTCTTCGAGAACCCCGACACCCAGGACTCCAGCGAGGACGAGGAGGAGACTCAGGCTGACAAGCGAAGACGACTGGCAAACCAATATTTGGAAAACTTGAAGGATGAGATGGGAGAGCATGGATTCGACGCTGCTGATCTTGATCGAGAGAATCTTTCGAGACGACTGGAGGAGGACGTTGCCGAGGACAAGGGTCTTATCTACCGATTCCTCGATGTCAAGGCTAGTTCCTTTTCCCGAGTTCACAAGAGCAGATTCCGTCCAACCGCTGTTGCCTGTCGATACCCCTACGCCTACACAGTTGGACGGGATGTCGAGCTAGTGAAGTGGGATATCAGTGATGTGACTAAGCCTCGTGTGCTGAAGGTTGTGTATGGCAACAGAAAGGCCTCCAAGGATGCCTTTAACCCCAAGGAGGACTACAAGGGACATATTGACGACATTCTGTGTGTGGCTGTGTCTCCTGATGGCAAGTACATTGCTACTGGATCCAAGGATAAGACAATCTGTATTTGGGCAGCTGAGAGTCTGTCATGCCTGCATGTTTTCCACACCCGTGACCGACGAGGAGTCGTTATGGGCCTCGCCTTCCGACGAAACACAAACCAGCTGTACGCCGCATGTGCTGACCTCAAGGTTCGAACTTTCTCGCTTGACCAGATGTCACAGGTGGAGACCTTGTTCGGCCATCAAGATGTGGTTAACGATATTTCGGCACTTGCCGGGGAGAGATGTCTGACCGTTGGTTCTCGAGACCGAACCGCAGTCGTGTGGAAGATTGCTGATGAGTCTCGACTCACTTTCCGAGGAGGAGACATCAAGGACTTCCCTGAGGGCTCTATTGACTGCTGCTCCTTGATCGATTCACACCACTTTGTGACCGGTTCTGACAACGGATCCATCTGTCTGTGGTCTCTGAGCAAGAAGAAGCCCGTGTTTATTGAGCGACGAGCACATGGAATTGAGGAGAGACCCGAGACTGGCCTGCCACATACCGGTGAGGCTGCCGCTGACAAGGTGCCTCTGCCTGCCCAGTCTCCCCGATACATCACTGCAATCTACGCCATCCCCTACTCAGATATTTTCCTTACTGGATCGTGGAGTGGAGAGATCAAGGTGTGGAAGCTAGGAAAGGAGCTGCGATCTTTCACTCAGATTGCCACTCTTCCCAACGTCAAGGGAGTGGTGGATTCAATCGATGTCAGTGAGCATGGTTCTCGAGGAAAGGAGGTTTTCGCTGTGATTGCTGCCGTTTCTAAGCAGCTCCGAGTGGGCCGATTCCTGAACGTTGGAGGTAGAAATGGTTTGTACACTGGAGAGTTGGTCTTGTAAGCATGTGAAGGAGGACTGGAGCATTAATAGAAAACAATTGCGTCAAGTTAGCAATTGGAAATTAGGAAACAAAATTCAATGAATATGACTTTAAAATATGGTGGTATAAATAATAGCCTCGTGTAGGATACGAGTACTTGTACCGGTAGCTAGTACATATTGTACAGTGTACTACTTGTAAATAGTGTAACATAGAATTGTGTAGTTCTCTGGCTGCTTTAAGTTGCAACCCATTGTACTTGTGCATATATCGCTGGAATAAGCAGTACAATTTGGTGTACTGTAAAAGTACAAATATGCACTTACAAGTATCCTCGTATAGTTCGTACTGTACTTCCCGTGGCGTGGTCTCATGGTTCTACTGTACTGTACCTGTACGGATCCTTGAGGAACGGATGTCAAACAAAGCCAGGGGTAATATCTGTCAAATAATAAAATTAGACTGGAAAAAATGGAGGAAACATTGTTCATTCTATAAATATCCCTCCAGTTCATCCGTGAACTGACAGGTGCACTCACAGTGCATGCCACACACAAGTCGATTTATTGTCCCAGGCCAGATCAAGAAATTCAAAACACGAACTAAAATACCCGACCAGTCACGTCGTGTGAAAACGTAAATAGAAGAAAATGGGGTGGAAATTAAAGGGTAGAAGTGCACAAGCATGACTTTTTATACAAGTGGCAAAATACACGTAATGTGTCAAGCGCGTGTGTACAGTACCTGACCATTATGTCAAAACCTTTGCACTCTTGCCATGTCTGTGTCCCAAGACACGTGACGAAAACTCAACGCGTAAATTAACCTCCTACAAAACGCGAAATCAATTCTACCTAACTTCACATACATCCACGATTTCATATCAATGGACTGTGCCGACCGACTTCTCAAGAAGTACGCCCCGTTTGTGGGATACGCTGTGGCAACATACAGCCACAACGGAAACTCAGTCTACTCCTGCGGCATCTCTGAAAAGTTGCAGAAACATTCGACCACTGACCGCGATGACCTGAAGACCTTCTTCTACGGACCCCGCGCTGAGGGAGGTCGAAAACAGCTCCTGCAGACCATTGATGCCAGCCAGCATGGCGTTGTGGCTGGTTGCGATGACGGTACCGTCTGTGGTTTCAAGAAGAGCGGCGAGCTCATCTCGACATTGGTCAGATCTCCTTCCGGAGTGACCAAGGTTCTTTTTTCACCCGACGGAGACCTCGTGGCTGCCTCCAGTAAGGACGACAAGATTACCATCGTTGACTGGTCTTCCAAGCGAAAGGTTTCTGAGGCCACTTTCGATGGACTTCATCAGTTCATCTGGAGCACCGACTCTCAGCATCTGCTTGTCACTGCTGATGACGGGCTTCTCCAGGTTGCAGCTCGAGACATGACTGAGCAGACCATGGCAGATTTTGTTACCCCCGGAATGATGGCATGGTACCCCGATGGTTCAGTTCTGGCTGTTGCTCAGGCTAAAGAAGTTATCCTGATTGATCCCATTGATTTGACCAAGAAGACCTCCTTTAATGTGCCTTCCAAGGTCACCCAGATTCAGTTTTCTCCTTCTGGTGCTTACGTAGCCATTGCATTTGGCCACATTGTGGAGATCTGGAGGCTGAAGGACTCCAAGAAGGTCGCCTACGTCAAGATGGAGGCCAAGGCTAGCAGCGTTCACTGGCATCCCTCCAGAAACGAGATGTTCATTGCCAACGAAAATGGTGAACTATGCACCTGGCCTAACCCCGTTCCCAGCAAGTACCCCCTTCCTTTTGAGGAGGTGATTGCTTTCGATACTGATATTGTTTCTGATAAGAACTACGATGAAATCGAGGAGCCCATTTCCAACATCCCTGATACACAAGAAATCGACATCCCTGACACTCAGGAGATGGACATTCCCGATACTCAAGTTACGTATCAACCTGAGGAGAAGAGTCGTGACACTCACAAGAAATACTCTTACATTGATGAGCTACAAGACACCCAGGTTACAGCGGACCCTGCAAACAGCGATGACGAGGATGAGCCTGTCTTTACCCGTAAGCGGAAGTCTCATGAGCCTGTTGGCGACGCATTGGCTGACACTCAGGTTGTTGTCGACGAGCCTCCTAAACTCAGATCCAAGCACAGCACACCTGACACTCAGTTGACTGAACCTGGGCAGAAGCGAAAACGTGTTTCCATGGACCCTTCTCTCGACAGAATGGAGCAGGAGAAGCCCAAGAGCAAACGTGATGAAGATGAAGATCTTGATCTCGATGGAGATATGTTTGTGGAAGACGACGATGGAGCTGGATATGTTCCGGACTTGAGTCATCGGGGACTGGCCCGAGACGAGTTTGGTGACCATGAGGAGGAGGATGAACACCAGGGAGGATATGCCATGGAGTTTGATGAAGTCAGAGCCATTCAGCCGGGTGCTACCGAGTTCAAAGGTACTAGAAGATACCTTTATGCATCCTACCTGGGCTACATTTGGACCATGAAGCATGCTGAGAACCGATACTCGGTCACTTCGCACTTTTTCGACACTGGCATCCACAAGGGCTACCATTTTACCGATCACGTTGGATACGATCTTGGCTGCATGAGCAGACGGGCCACCTTCTACGCCCGAACTTCTCCTCCCTCAATCTTCATGCGTTTCCACAGCAGTATCAGTGAAAACTGGAGTATCGATCTGGATCCCAACGACCCCATTCGATGCATCTCTGTTGGAAAAACCAAGTGTGTTGTCTGCACCGAGTCTGGTTTGATTCTGACTTACTCTATTTTTGGTGTTCCCCTGCGAGTCTACCGTGATGCTGGTGAGCCTACCGTTGCCGTCACTGCGCACATGGACACCTTCTTCATGGTGCGACAGGACTCGTTCACTCACAAGCTGAACTTCGTTGTGGAGAGCGGCGAAGGTCACATCTACACTCGTGGAAAACTGAGTTTGCCTGTTGGAGCCCACATCAAGTTTGTGTGCTTCACCCAGAACGGTGACCCCGTCGTTCTGGACTCCGAAGGCGTTATCATGATTCTTTCCCGATGGAAGGAGGAAGGTCAGTACAGATGGATTCCTGCATTGGACACTGTGGCTATGGCCAAGGAGCGTGGTCGTGAGGAGTCGTACTGGCCCATTGGCATCGACTGTGACTACAACTTCCACTGTTACATTCTCAAGGGTGCTGCTACCCAGCCCCCCGTTCCTCTACCTCTCACTACCGACTTTCCCATCAAGCCCATCGGTGAGCCCCGTCAACTCGAATCCGACTACCTCAAGAAATCCGTCATGGTGGAGCTGGAAGAGGGCCGAGACGAACCCGAAAACCTCGTAAACCTGGAAGTTGAAGTGGAGAAGGCTCTACTACGTCTTCTGCATGCCGCTTGCAAATCCGAATTCAAGCTCAACAAGTGTCTCTACATTTACAGACGACTCCAGAATGATGAGTGTAAGGACGCAGCTGTTACAATTGCTCTTCGATGCAAGCGTACCATTTTGGCGGAGAAGATTAACGAGCTCCGAGAGAAGGAAGCAGAGGCGGCCCAGAACGGTAAGGCAGAGTAGGGAGGGTACTGTATCGTGTGACTATATATATATATGAAATGTTTGTGATAATTTAAATAAAAAATTGACTAAAAATTAGGCTAGTTACAGAGGATTGACAGTATGGTTAATTAGTTCTTAAAAGAAAACGATAACGAGCCTTTGTCGTCAAATGGAGGGGGGTCGTCATTAACGTCGTTTTTGGCTTTTGTGTCAGCAGGGCTTTGATCGTCACCGAAATTAATGCCACCAGACGATTGCGTCTGAGCATTTCTTCCGAAATTACCAGAACTTCGAGCCTCCATTTTACCTGCCTTGACGACTGTGTCAATGATAAATCTACCGTCAAATTCGGAGGTAAAAAAGTTGTAGTCAAACGGCTTGAGATCGGAGGGAAGAGCTCGGTTCGCATAGAAGTACTCAATGTAGGCTGTTCTGGTCACTGTGTCGGCGATTATTGAGTTGTTCACACCAAAATCCACGATGCCGGCGGCCTGGTACATATGGGCACCGATTTCCCACATTCGGTAAGAGAGTTGCACATGGAGTGTGGGCGACGACTTGATTTTGTTAAAAGACTTGAGGACCGTGTTGACGATTTGAGAGACGTTGTCAAACGTGTGCTTAAACGAAGTATAAAAGCCCCGGGTATAGACCATATTGACTTCGTCTACCTCCGAGATTTGAGCTCTCTTCCAGTAAGAAGCACATCTCTCGATTCGACTAAGTCCACGTTTAATGTTATAAGCGCTTTCATTCTTTTCGCCCACATAGTGGAAAAAGGCTCGCAACCAATGTCTTCGGTAGTACTCGGCCTCATAGGCTAGACTATATCCAGTGGCTCTCATGAGGTCAGCTGTGAAGGCCCGTTTATTTTGCAGAACGCCGTCCAGTTGGGTCTGGATGTTTGCAACGAACTTCTCAGAGAAACCAAAAGACGGCATTCCAGGTTTTCGGCATTTATGCCACGTCTTATTAGTTTTAATTTCCTCATTATCTCCGTCCAGATCCACCATCAGTAGTTGGGTGTACCACTCGATCTGTTTCTGCAGATCTTTGGTGGTGGCTGAGAGCTGTGAGTTGAGGAGTAGTTCCTGGTGAGAAGAAACAGGGTAAAACTGCTTTAGGATTTCTGTCACTAGCGCAGCGTCTAGAGGATATGCTTGGTCCTCTTTCTTTGTTTTCTTTTTGAATGGCCAGAGCTTAGACTCAAAGTGGGCTTCACGACACTCAACGAGAAGGTGGAAGATTGGTACTTGTCCCAAAAACTCGGACTCCTGGAATGCGGCAAAACAGGACTCCACAAAGGTAACTGGATGTTCAGTGCCCTCTTTGAGACTCTCTATAACAGAGTCGCCCGTGTTGTTGTACAATTCTCTCGTCTGAGGGTCCTTCAGAATCTGGTACGAATAACTGACGGCTGACAGCGACTCCAGGTGATCCAGGCTGACCAAGGTCTTGGTCATGAATGCCTGGTCGATCTGCTCCTGAGTGGAGTACGGTGACGTCTCCAAAAGCTGGTGGAGCATCAAGTTCATGAGTGACATGTTCAGTTTGGTCGGTAGCTGGCGATGATAATGGAGTCAAGCAGCACAACTGCATTTATAACAATATCAAGGTTTAGAGCCATCGCTACGCCACCGCCGTGTTGTGATAGTTGCGGTGGGCAAAGCGATGTGACATGAAAGACATTAACATTTAAATTGAAGGCTAGAGCTCACTATTTTATGGGATCCTGGCCTGTCTTTTTCTTTTTTTTCTTCTTCTTTTAATAAATAGCTACTGCACTGATTTGACCAGCCAGGTCGCCACCCAAGCAGGTGAATGTCTCACGCGTACAAGCGATGACCAAACGCATGTGTTTGTTTCACTTATGACGTCTGGGTGGAGCATCCTATTTTTTGGTCATGATTTTAGTAGAATTCCAAGGAACTGTGCATTGAAATCCACGGCTGTCAAGAATAGTCTTCTATTTTGGGTCCCTTTCTTGTGACAACGTTGGTGGGTTTTTCGTGTCCGTGTCAAAAGGCGCTTTAAATATTAGCTGATTAAAAAAAATATTTTAGATAGGGAAGCACAACATACTGTAGATTGTGAATGTGCCACGCATTCAACAACAGCCTGGTTACAGGATAGACTGAGTCTTGGCTGTTTAAGCTGCTCTAGGCTTCTTGATTTACACTGATCGCCATTATCTGTAAGTGACCCAGCAGGGACTACTAGGGCATGCACCATTTTTGTCATGTCATTACACACACCCACCACCATTCTACAAATCAATATCATGTTAAATTTACAGAGTACCGTTCTTCTTAGCCTCGGCGTAAGCTCGGACACTCTTGAAGTCGTCGACGGCGGGCTTGATCCAGGGCTTCTCCTTGAGGAAGACGGGCTCCTCATCGGGTCGGAGACCAGGAATCTTCTTCTCCAGGTTGAGTTTAGTGAAGACACACTTGTTCAGGAGTGCCTCAGCCTTTCGGCAGCCACTGAGCTGGTGGTTGTTCTGCTCAAGACACTGCCAGTGGAGTCGGAACTCATCGAGACAGTTCTTGTTGATGTCCTCAATGACGGAGACGGCACATCGAGTGACTCGTCGACCCTCCTTAAGACAGTCAACCTCTCCGGTACCCTGAGCCTCTTCTCTGCAGAGCATGAAGTCATCGTTGTAGGGCTTGCACTTGGCGCCGATGAAGTAGGATGCAGACAGAAGAGGGGCGGAAGTGGCACCAACCTCAACAACGTCGGGGACGTTGTCGGGCATGTTAGCTTTGTCCTCGAATGGGACCCAGTGGGCGGCAGCTTCTCGGGGCCTGCGTTAGTATTCCTGTATACTTGGCTCTCCAGGTTGGAATTGGGGGCTTTGTTTTTGAAGGTATAATGTCGAGAACTTGGCGCACAGAAGCATGAATCAAGGCAATTGAGGGGAATGACACCCTGGTTGGTCTCATAATAATGGATGTGGTGTTGAGAAAGTCGGTTATTACACAAATCCCCGTTTGGATCTTAGGAGAGGATTTCAAGAATTGGCCATACCAGAAGGATGCATTCCTACCACATTCACACATTCAGACACCGCATTCTAGTTCTGTTGAACTGTCTCCACGTACTTTTAAGGTCTCCTCCATACCACTTCGGGACTGTGCTGTGGTCCAAATCTCTCCATAATTTGGTGTCCTCGGGCAAGTGGGTCAAGCCTCGTGAATGAGAAGACCATCTCCTTTGATGCTCATTTTATGCCGCTCCAGGGGTTCCGAGATATTTTCCCATAAAGATTTCTCATCACCGTCGATGATCTCAAGCCATTAAGCGCCAATAAAACCCGATAGCCACAATTCTTGATTCAGGGTGTCTGTGTATGATGCCCTAATGTCGCCTGTCTCCTTATCATAGCCTCTCCAAGCTCCCCGGTATACTCACATTTTGATGTGTTAGCTGATGCTCAAAGGCTTACTACAGTCTACATTTCTCTCACGCAGATTGGTTGATGATTCCTACGGCCGGGTAAGTGGGAGTTTGCTGAGTAAGCTTCTCGGGGAACCTTACGAACTACGGTTCAGTAAACTCTAACTCGGTTTGTATCTATCATTATTAGAGTTTATGTTGACGCCGGGTGCAACTACATTTTTATCTAAATTGCGTGAACAGAAAACAGAGCATCGGCATCATGTTTGGCAATACCAATCAAGCGTCAGGCGGCTTTTCTTTTGGCCAGAATAACAACAATTCTGCCGGAAACACCAACGCGGGAGGAATGAGCTCGGGATTCAAGTTTGGGGCTGGTTCTGCTACCACTAGCAACACCAACACCAACACCACAGGAGGTGGATTGTTTGGCCAGAACAATAACACCAACACTTCAGGAAACACTGGAGGCGGATTGTTTGGCAATAACAATGCCAACACTGGAAACACCGGTAACACTGGAGCTTCTGGAGGTCTGTTTGGTAACAACAACAATAACAACACCAACACTGGAGGAGGATTGTTTGGAGCCAACAACACAAGCACAAACACAAACACAAACACCAACACTGGCGGCGGTCTTTTCGGTAAGAGCAACACCACCAACACTAATACTGGAGGAGGATTATTCGGAAACAATAGCGCAAACACCAACACGACCTCAAACACTGGAGGAGGGCTTTTTGGAAACAATAACACAACCGCGAACACAAACACTGGTGGTGGATTGTTTGGCAACACCGCAAACAAAAACACGAACACTGGCGGTGGGTTGTTCGGTAACACCAATGCGAACACAAACACAAACACGGGTGGAGGACTGTTCGGGAACAACAATGCCGCAAACACAAACACCGGAGGGCTCTTTGGAAACAACGCCAACAACGCCAACAACGCCAACACAAACGCAAACACCGGTGGGTTTTTTGGCAATAGCAACACAAATAATGCGGGTGGGTTTGGTCAGACACAACAGCAGCAGCAACAGCAACCTGGTTTTGGTCAGCTCACCAAGCAGAACCAGCCCTCTGGCCCTTCTGTCCAGGCTCAGTTGACCCGAATCAAGGATGGATGGGACCCTACTTCCCCCAATTGTGCATTCCAATTTTATTTCTACAACCGAATTCCCCTGGATGATATTCCCTACTACCAGATGCCACAAGGACAGTCTCCTGAAAAGTGGGACAAGGCTGTGGCTGAGAGACCATACAAGTCTTCGGTTCCCGTTCTGGCTGTGGGTTTCACTGATCTCCAGAAGCGAACCAAGCAGCAGGAGCAGCAAGTGGGCGTTTACCGGGTTAGAATGCATGAAGTCAACAACAAGCTTGACGAGCTAACCAACAAGCATGACCTTGTCACCACTGTGAAGATTGCTGAGATGCGAGCCCGTCACCAGCGGCTTGTCAACCGAACTGTTGCTCTTGCGGCAGTTACCCAGGTTTTGAGAAACAGAGGATATGTTCTCAAGCCTGAGGAGGAGGTGCTTCGAAAGAACCTGGTCCAGCTCAACGACAAGGTCACCGACCCTGCCGTGTTTGGACGAATCAACGAGATTTGGGCTCGAATGTCGGTTCTGAGAGAGCAGGCCCGACACGCCACCGACTCGCTTCCAAAGAAGGCTCCCGACGGAACTATACTGACGTGGGAGAGAGACGAGGAGACTTTGGAGCAGTTGGCCAAAATTCTTAAGGCCCAGCAGACTGGTATTGCATTCCTTGCCAAGGTTCTCAAGGAGGATATGGCTGAGGTCGAGAACAAGATTACCAGCCTGGAAAAGAAATAGACCATTAGGTAGACCGTATTAATATACTAAGATGTACTTTTGATTGCTCGTTGATCACGTTGTTGTTTTGTGACTAATAATATGTACATGTATTCACACTATATTGCAGTACAGCAGTTTAGAATCGACCCTTGATGAGCTCGAAAGCGAAGGGAGCTGGGGTTAGTATTTGAAGGAAAGTTGCGTTTTGTGTGTCATGGTGCATGTCGATGAAGGAACATCCGTATGGGTGTTATTGACAGCATCAATGGTGGCACCCCTAGGTGAAGATGATACATCACTTCCGATGACATTCGACACGGAGTTAAGGACACGATGCACTGCGCAACCGCCACATAAATCACAAACTACTGTAGTTAATCACGCTCAAGTGATAATGTGATACTTACCAGTCCAAAGACCAATGGCGATGTAAAGTGCTTTCTGCAGAGTTCGCACACCCATCTGGTTGTAAAGTCGGATCTCTTCCTCGGGAATCTGAAGGCCAGCGTTCATTGTTGATTGGTATTGATGTAAGCTCAATACCTTCGCTACTGAGAGGTAGAAGTATTTTAATAACCCTAACCTGAAGTTTGTCCCACCTGAAATTATCACCAGAGGTGTTATTGCTATGGAAACGCGTGGAAATTTTTTGAAGAGTGAATATTTGTCTTTATCCAGGATAAACGCCCAAGATATTTTTAAATCACATCTTTATTCCCCACTTTTTGTTTCTGAAAATGGCTTGCCACTGTTTTCTACGGAGATGTTTGGGGAGTACGACCGGTACCGGTAGCTACGAGTAGGTTCGAACAACGTCGAAAGTTGGGAGAACATATGGCTTATGTAATACAAGCTGATGAGCCTGCCGTCCATCAAATCGACCCAAAAACAAAACTAAATGGCCAGGTAATGTTCTAAACTTCATTGTATTGATCACTTATCTCATTTTTTATCTTTTCCGTTTATTCATGGAGATGTCAGATGAGCTCCATTATTTATAGCCCTAACCCTGACTTTGGACATGTTTTAGTTTGTTGAATCTCCAGCAACGCCATCACCATACCGACACTATGAGTGACACAGAAAAGCCGATCAAGTCTGAGGAACCCGTCGAGGAGCTTTCCGAGGAGGTTGAGAAAGTTCAAGAAGACGCGGCTGATGAGGGTGACGTGGAGGAGGAAACGCCCGTGGCTGATGAGACTCCTGCTGAGGAAGAGCCCTCTGAGGCGGCGGCTGAGACCACTGAGGCTGCACCTGCTGCCGACGACGATGAGGACGATTCTGATCTGTCAGATCTCGACGAGGAGGAGATGAAAAACGTTGCCATCCAGGACGATGACGACGACTACAACAAGCTGAGCGCGCACAGACGAAAGGTGCAGAGCGCGGGCAAGAAGACGCTCAAGAAGCGAGTTACCAAGGACTCGAGGGCCGACGAGGACGAGGAGGAAATCGACCATTCTCATATTGATCTTGATCCCAGCATGGCGCGTCGAAGAGAGATTGAGGCTCGAATCGATGCTGCCATGAAGCCAGCCAGCCAGCGACGGAAGAAGCTTGGTGAGGACGATATTGAGATGATGCAAGACGAGCGAATCTCCAACCTGCGAGAAAAGATGCGAAACGCGGCCATCGCTGATGCTGAGTCCAACAGAGAGGGCCAGCCTGCCACACACAAGCTGCAGCTGCTTCCTGAAGTGAAGGACGTGCTACAGAAGCACCATTTGGCCGACTCCATTCTGGATAATAACCTGCTGGAGGCCGTGCGAATCTGGCTGGAGCCTCTCCCCGATGCTTCTCTGCCCTCTTACTCTATTCAGGAGGAGCTCTTTGACGCTCTGGTGCGTCTGCCCATCAAATCTATCCATCTACGAGAGTCTGGTCTCGGCAAGGTGGTCACCTTCTACCGAAAGTCCAAGCAGCCCCAGCTGCGAATCAAGCGAATTGCAGACAAGCTTGTGGCCGACTGGACCAGACCCATTATGGGCCGATCAGATAACTATCGAGAAAAGGTGGTCAGCACACGATCATTCGACCCCAGCACACAGGAGATCGCTCTGGCTGTTGCCGCTAAGCGTGCTCAGACACTGAAGGACGGAACTCTTGCCGAGAAGCAGGCCGAGCGACGACGACGAGCCCATATTCCTTCTGCACAGCCCGTTAACTACCGAGTTGCACCTAAGAGTGAGATTATTCCTCAGCACCGTGGTGGTTCTACTAACGACATGACTTTCAAGCGGCTCAAGGGCAAGCTTGGTGTCACTAAGACTGGTAAGAAGAAGAGCGGAGTTAGTATTGAGGGTAGGGGTCTGAACTCCTAGATATTGCATCGGGTGTCCCTGGCATGGATTAGTTGTCAGTTTATCTATTCGAGAATTGTATATTGTGGTTGGCTATGGTGAATGTATTGTATCGTAATTATTGTAAATTTAATGAGAATAAATGAAAATAAAAAAAACATCTACTGTTGTAGCTACCGGTACTCGTAGCTTGTACCTGTAAGGTAAAGATATGCACGTGTGATTGAGTTGTGCCGGAAACACCCCAGGGAATTTCGTTATGGTGACCTCGTTCCCATATTCTCGCTCTTGATACAGCTTGATACACAAAAGTTGTTCTGCATGCACCTCCAGAATAACGTGTATATAAACAATAATGGTGCATTACGTAATCGATATAAACGGCTCAGTTTATGGTACAAGTACAGTATTTGTAATTTTTCTCTACAAGTAGATACACCGTGCAAGCAATCTAAGTAAGATACAAGTACGAGTACAGTATATTCTTGGAACTCATACACGTATCGTGTTTTCTTTACAGGGTTTGGGCATGCCTCCAAAGCTGACTTGGTACGATAGCCGCATTGTGTCACATGAGTGAGTGAAAAGAGCCTATATTATTGGAAGGGGCCAAAGAAGACCTTACAGAATAGGAAAGGAGAATCGCACTATAGCTATTTCCCACTCAATTAAACATATACACAGACAGTTGTTGCTTCGTTGTAAATATGTTTATTGCCTCCATGTTAGCGATCGTTGGGATTACGTCTGGACGCAAATTTTTTGAGCAACTTTTGAGGATGCTCGAGCAATGGTGACACAGAACCGGACATACGAAGGAGGGGAAAAATTGCAACTGGTATCGATAATAAGGGGTTCTCTAATACGTGCTTCTCTTAGTGTGTACCAGTACTGTACGATACTACAAGTAACATATAATTACAATGCTTCAATTTTTCTTACAGTCGCAAAAGTTGAGTTCCAGATACAATGAATATTTTATTTTATGATACACCTAAGATCGAGGCTTCTCCTTCTTCTCCTTCCAGAGAGCAAGGAGAGAGACACCGGAGACCTTGACAACCTTGAATCGGACACCGGGAATATCACCCTTAGCCTTACCCTTTCGACCAAAACCGGCGAGGAGGACCTCGTCGTTCTCGTCGACGAAGTTAAGGCAACCATCGTTAGGGACGAAAGCGGAGACTCGCTTACCGTTCTTGGTGAGCTGGACTCGGACACACTTTCGGATACCGGAGTTGGGCTGCTTGGCCTCAACACCGATCTTCTCGAGCACAATGCCCTTAGCGTGGGAGGAACCTCCGAAGGGAGAGGACTTGAAGGCAGTGCCCAAAAGTCGCTTCTTGTAAGAAGAGTCAGCCCATCGGCTATGGTTAGTATGGTTCGATGATGGGGATTGATAATTTTTCAACCAATACACCCCACCAGGTAAAGACGCTGTCGATGGAAGATGTGTTGTGGCAGCTTCAACGAGAATACCAAGGTTGTTGCAAAGAATAGACCGGCGCACAGAGCCCAGGAGATTGGTTGTCGATGACTCCTGGCCCGCCTGTCCATGTCTTTTCACCACACCTTGAGCTCTCATCTCATTGTCGTTTTGCCCAAACACCTTCCAACCAACCACTAAAATACCATGGTGAAATGTCGTTCGTTTCTGTTGTCGATATCACTCACTTGTCTCGTCGGTGGATTCTCAGCTTTCGAGCAGCGTTAAGACCTCTAGGCTTTCCGTTACCCATTTTTGATTATGTTCTGTCGAGTTGTAGGAGAGAATAGAAGAAGTTTTCCAAATTCATTATGCTCCCAGCGCCAGTCGGGAAATCCCTAACCTTACTGTCGTGTGTTCCCAATCTGGAAGAGTCATCACGTGAAGTGTGACTGCTAACCCTAATTCAGCCAGTTTAGTAATCTATATAGAGTTGTGTCCTCATCGGGCGGGGTGGAAACCCTAATACACAGGCTGGTGGAATTGCCAATTGTAGGCTAGGTGGCGAAATAAAAAGTGTCTAGACATTTAAAATAAACAGCATCGTGTCAATATATTTTTGGACAACGTGTTTTCGATTGGTTTCCTTTTTTAGACTTATACCTGCACACATTTACTGCCCAATTTACTCGGACAGTAATTCGCAGTAACTATGGCAACCGCCGGAAGTTTATCGAGTTCCATAGGTGCTTGTAATATGCTTGATAGGCCCATGATCGGAGTGACGAAACATCATGGTAAAGATTGACTGTAAGTTGAGTTACGCGGTTGATAGTGGAAACACTAGATATTGGAGTCAATGTTGATATATATATGTGTGTAAAGTAACATGGGTTTCTTGCACTTGGGAATTAAGCGATAACCATGGTGACACAGACACCGGCTCCAGTAGAAGTGTAACTAACACTGGGGAAAACAAGTGTAGAGATGTTTTGTTGTCTTTTGTTCCTGTAGTTAGTCTTTAAATTTGTTTTAAAGAATTTTACTGGTGCAAAATGCCCACGTTCTACAGTACGAGTACGAGTACTACCTGGTAGTCATGCTCAGCCAGTCAACTTTTTGAGACCCACAGGGTCGTGTATGGTGGGGCTAATGAGCCCGCGTAAATACGCTTATAAGTACAAGTACTTGTACAGTACATTGTATCGGTCGCATTCCGGCGTATTAAGACAGTCATACTTATACAGTAGCTACTCGCACTTCTAAGAACAAGCATGCATTTTGTTCCTAACCTTAGCCCGTATCATCATGCCAAATCCTCGTACTTGTACAAGTACTGCATGCCCATAGTCACGGTGTGATACTGTTCTAGCTATAGCCTGGGCACGACCTGGACACAGATGCTTCACGTGATCTCATAGCAAACCTCTAAACAAGAGCGCTATGAAGACGCAAAGGGTATCCATGGCAATAAAAAAGCCCCAAAGTTATAAAACTGATAGACAGAAAAATTCATGATATATTTTCATACCTAATTGGTCCATTTTAGCAGCAGCCGAACCCACCGTTCCGTTCACTCGCGTTACAGTTCACATCAAACTAAAAATTGGACATGCATAATTGGCAATTATTTCCAAACTCAACCACCACCATGGACGACTACGACGAGTTTGGTAATTACATTGGCGAGGAGGTGGAGGAAATCGTCACTAACGGAGTGGACGAAGTGGAGATCGAGGAGGATCAGCGGATTCCCGACAGTGATGATGAAATCGAAGATGATAGCAATGCGGAACAGGGTATCAACCCGGAGACAGCTCATCTAGCACTCGAACCTATGGTGCGAGATATGGAGGTGGAGGGTGGAAATCAGCAAATTACTCTCCATGAAGACAAGGTCTATTACCCACGGATGGAGACCGTGTATGGCTCTGGTGTTGAGATTGTCCACAATGACCGGGATGGCCAGAGCCTGGAGGAACCCATGGTGGAGCCTGAGAGAGAAGCCATCAAGGAAGAGGGTCTTCCAGACACGACTTACCAGCGAGACTACCAGGTACAGATGATGTCCCAAACAGAGCACATTCGAAATGTGTCGATTGTGGGTAATCTTCATCACGGTAAGACAGCATTATGTGACATGTTGGTGGAGGCTACGCACAAGCTGACGGGGGAACATTCAGGCCACACTAATGGACACGTGTCGAGATACACGGATACGGCAGCAGTGGAGATCGAGCGTGGGGTCAGTACGAAAACCAACCCTCTGAGCATGCTTCTGGCAGATTCAAAGCACAAATCTCATGCTGTCACTCTGCTTGACACGCCTGGTCACGTGAACTTCTACGACGAGGTTATCTGTGCTCTTTCCATCACCGACGGAGCACTCTTGGTGGTAGATGTGGTGGAGGGACCTCTAGCAGGAACAAAAGAGGCGATTAGAAATGCATTCCGACACCAGAACCCCCTCACTCTTTGCATCAACAAGTTGGACAGGTTGATTCTTGATCTTCGATTACCACCAGCCGACGCGTACTACAAAATCGCGAACGTGATCGACGAAATCAACATATTTATTGCCTCTGAATTTGGTGAGGAGCGATATTTTGACCCCACTGTTAATGTCATGTTTGCCTCTGCCAAATTCCGGTTTGTGTTTACACTTGAGTCTATGGCACGCAAGCTAACTCCCAACTACTCCGCGCTGGCCAAACGTCTCTGGGGCAACGTCTTTTACAGCCCTGAGACGAGTGCATTTTCAACCACATCATCTTCCACAACTAAACGAGCATTTGTGTACTTTGTACTCGAACCACTTTACAAGGTTTTCTCCACTTGCCTGGGGGAGGAGCCAGAAAAGGCCGTGCAAATGCTCAGTTCACTCAAGCTGCCCAAACACGCCCAAAAGTTGGACGCCGAGGATCTCATTAGAACAGCATGCATAGCCTTTTTCGAGACTCATTCTCCACTTGTGGATATTCTAACACGACACATTTCGCCGCCAAAGGTTGATGAGAAGGAGGATCAGCCCACAGTTGTTAAGGTCGCTAAATTGATTGCATCAGCCGATGGTGAGTCGTTTTACGCCCTTTCTAGAATCATGACTGGTTCTGTGCGACTGGGTCAGAAAGTTAAAGTGTTGGGCGCTCATTATGTGCCCAACGAGGACGAAGAAGATAGTGCAGATGCAACAATTACAGACCTGTTTGTGTCCCAAACCCGGTACAAGTATACCGTGGTGACTGCACCTATGGGAAACATTGTACTTATCGGCGGTATTGATAAGACTATCACCAAGAGTGCTACTGTGACTACAGACAAGTCCATCTTTCCATTCCCACCTCTCCAATTCACACCTCCAGTGTTCAAGATTTCCATCGAACCTGTTAACCCCTCGGAGCTTCCCAAGATGCTCGAGTCCCTGCGAAAGTGCCAAAAGACTTATCCTCTGTTGCAAACAAAGGTCGAGGAATCCGGTGAACATGTTATTTTGGGATCCGGTGAGTTGTACGTGGATTGTGTCATGCATGATATGAGACTGGTGTTTGCCCGTGATTTGAATGTGAAGGTCTCGGACCCCACTACACGATTTTGTGAAACCTGTGTTGAGTCTAGTGCTATCAAAACATACGCCGAGACACCCAACAAGAAATCTAAAATCACAATTATTGCTGAGCCACTTGAAGAAGATGCCTCTAAGGCGATCTCTCTGGGAAAAATCACTCCCACAGATAAACAGGGATTTGCTAAGCTTGGATATGATGCTCTCGCAGCTCGAAACGTGTGGGCATTTGGACCCACGGAAACGAGTCCCAACCTGCTTCTCAACGATACCATTCCTGGTGAAGTTAGCAAGCAGCTCTTGAATTCTGTGAAGGACAGTGTTGTCCAAGGATTCATGTGGGCTACACGAGAAGGACCCTTGTGCGAAGAGCCTTTAAGGGATGTCAAGTTCAAAGTCATGGATCTGGACTTGGCTGATAAGGCTATTTTCCGAGGAGCGGGTCAGATAATCCCCACTACCAGACGTGCATGCTATTCAAGTTACCTGTTGGCTGGCCCAAGGCTGATGGAACCCGTGTATTCTGTTCATGTGACCTGTCCTCATGCAGCTGTCAAGGTTGTTCTTGAGGTCCTGGAACAGCGACGAGGCCATCTCACTTCTGATACTGCCATTGGTGGCACTACTCTTTACGAGGTTATGGGATACGTCCCTGTGATGGATTCGTTTGGTCTGGAGACCGATATTCGTGTGGCCACTCAAGGACAAGCTCTAGTCTCTCTTATTTTCAACGACTGGCAGGTAGTCCCAGGTGACCCTCTTGACAGAAGCATCAAGCTCCCTTCTCTGCAGGCTATGAGTGGCACTAGTCTTGCCCGTGATTTCGTTGTCAAGACGAGACGCCACAAGGGTTTGTCTGATGACCCTACCGTGACCAAATACCTGGATGATTCTTTGTTGAAAACGCTTACAGAAAGTGGTCTGCTTGGATAAATATATAGATTGTATTATAGGTTATTTTAATAATCACATTTTGTTACAAAATGTTAGCGATCGGTGTCATGCTACTGTGCTCATAGTTGAAACCGTATTTTCGTTGTTCGTTGGTGAAGCCTGGCTTAGAGCGCTTCACATGCTGTAGCAGTTCTGTAATTTCAGGTTTCGTAAGTTCCTCAAACTTGGCACATGAAGACACCTCTTCCATGTTGCGACTATAGTAGGATGCACACCTGTCCATTTGGGTGATGTTGTCACAAGTATATGCAGTTTTCCACAGTTGACACATCAATTGGGCGGTTAACTTGATGGCAGAGAGTTTATAGTTGACGAAATCATGAAGTTGTGTGACCTGATACACCTCAGAGAACATCATGAGATTGAGAAGTGTTTCAAAATCATCAATTTTGGGGTCAATTCCATAGATGGTGTCAACCATTGCCTTGACCCATGTATGTGGATGCTGGCATAGACTCAAGCTTTTGTTGCGTTGGCTCTCAATAGTCGAATCTCTGTCGCAAATAAGTTTGAAATGTGGCCAACGAGCTCTGAGAATTAAAGAGTGTACAGGAATCTCTCCTGACTCAGATGCAATTACAAAGTCACTTGTTGAAAGATCATCAAGTGCTTCCTGGATGATTTCGCACTGTTCGTAGAGTTCAGAATAGTTAAATGTACAATCTTCTTGGCTTCCCTCGTCGTTATTAGTATGTTCTGTCTCTTCCACATCACAGTCGCAAGCGTTTTCTGAAGGTCGTTCCGGAAGTCCCTCCTTAAGAAACGGTGTAAGTGAGGGTGAATCTTGCTGTAATGGGGTATCGGGAAGAGGGGAGTCTGGTGGTGGCGCAAACATTTCTTCTTGAGTTGTAGCCGGAGAAATGGGGGACAAATCGGAAGAGTAAGTGGAAGGCTCACTTCCCGAGGACGTTTCCTTTTCGTCATGTGTTTCGGTAGATTCCAGAGGCTTTCCGATCACGTTGATTGGTCGTGGAAAATCGTACTGGCCTCTTAACTCATTGATGCGCTTAACTGTCTTGAAGAATGACTGTGGACTGTTGGCGTACTGATACCACAGATCCGTACGACCCTGTCTCCAAGTGGGCTTTATGCTGAGATCCACATCCAATTGCAAAGTATTGAGATGCACGTTCCTCTTCTTCGAGGGCTCAAAGGTTTCTGTTAATACTAGAAAGGCCCTGTCAGCCAGACGCGTCATTTCTTCGTTGACCGTAAATTTGATCCTCCCTGCCATTATGTGAACATACCGAGATTCTGGCGATAGGAGGGTCGGGGAAAAGTTGTCAATCACGATGTAACACTGGTCATTGAGGTAACCCATGTGAACCTCTTTCATGTCATCTTTGTAAGACACCACATCAGTAATCTCCACATCTCCTAAATTGATGGTAGTAATTGGAGGTTCGCCGGACGCCTGCCCTTCCAGGGTCGATTCTCCTGGAGGGGGCGAAGCTGGGGCGTGTGTTTTTTTGAGCGAAAACTTCATGGCGGATTGAACATTCGAGTGGGCTGTCAGAGATTAATTTCCCCCCAGGCTTCTCCTGCTATATGTATCAACGCCCCCACTCTACAGTACGTACCTACTTGTACAGTAGCGCAAACTACACAATGCTTGATCTGGAACACACTTCTAATTATACTTTTCAAGTAGTCTCACTGACGACGTAACGTGACTCGTCCAGACGCTAAGGTTGGTCACAGCCAGGGACAACCTCGTACATCACGGGAACATGATTTGCGGGGTACCAGTAGGTTTCAGCGAAGTCAGATTTTTCAACACCGCAACAGGATGAGTGCGTCTTGAAAGGACAGACGACTCCTTGACGAAGCCGACCTCCTCATTCCACGAAACCACCGCCCCTTTTTGTTTTTGCAACTAACATGGCAATGCGTTCTAACGTGCCGTCAGCAGTGACATGACCCAGCATGCTGAAAATTAACAAAAGAAACAATGGGCGTCACACATTTTAATTTATTGTATTTAATATAAAAACACAATTGGAGCTATTAACCTTTTAAGTGGGTCTCGAATGAGTGTGACACATTCAATTGCTTTGCGCATGTCAGCAAATGATAGCGATCTGTTTCAATTATCGTAGCCATAGCCACCTACGGGTGGTGGCAAGTCTTCGAGATACCGATCCCGATATATTATGCTACAGTACCGTACGGTACCTCCTAATGCACTTGTTCTGAGGATGCAATCTAAGAAAAATACGCACTAAATATGCCGGTCGTCACTTGTGCCGTGCCTTGATTGATTCCATTCAAACCCACATACCGGTAGACTGTCACTTGAGGAGCTAAAAACATGGGCGCTTTGAGACACTCTGAGAGAAAACAATTCCTCAAAGTATGCCTTGAAGAATACAGGAGCAAATATCATATTTATGATTTTTCAAGGCCATGGGTTTGTGTTTGCTATCGTACCCCACATTCTTTCCCCATTAGATTTTTGAGTAACCGCGACGTCAGTGTCACTGTCCGGTTTTCGGACCCCACCAAATAGTCTTCTCAACAATGAAACTTAGTCCTTTGAAACTATCGCGTGCTCTGCTGCAATCAGAAGCCTGGGTGATTCACAATTAGTCCCTACCGTACCAAAGAAGTCTAGAATGATTACAACTTGAAGGCACAGGTACAGTACCAGCTGTTCTTTAATTACGTGAACTACAACTAAATTACTCGTACTGTACAGCGTACCACGGTGCGTACATTAGCCACAAGTCACTGTAAGAGAACTGACGTACCAATACAGATAGTCAATAGCCAATGAGAAATGAGAAGAACAAGCTCAAATTGCAGTCATTTACAATGACTTCAAAAAGTTATTCACTGGATTCCATCCAATGCGTATGCACGTGTGATACGAGAAAGGGGCATACTAAACGGAATATACCATAGGCCCTTCTGAGTGTCGTATGTACTCTCACTACACTAATTACGCACACATACATAATCAGAGATGAAGTAGCTACAGAACTACCAGGGTACCGGCACAGTACTCCAATCAGATAGGTCGCATTTGCTGTCACTACCAACTGAAAGTGACCAATCACAGCACCGGTACGTACAGTAGTGCCAATGCTAATGTTGTTCCCATGGTAAATTACAAGAAAAGACAGAAATTAGATTGTATGGTATCGTACCTGGTAGCTAGCTAAAGAATAAATATTTGTTATACATCGCTTAGAGCGCACCCATTTTCGAGGACTAAACCATCGAATCATTTGAGTATTGCGTATTTTCAGGTAAATACGTTTTGAGATACTCTAGCCAGCAAAGACCAGCAGAGCTAAGTGATAGTGCCAGGGCCAAAATTCCTTCATGGTAAGAGATATACCTCACTTGAGCCATGCCTGCGGCAATCTGAACACTTGCGACTCCAACGAAGAGTATCAGTGCACAGTGGTAACCAATCTTGCCTTCATGATGCTCGTCCAAAATGCAGAGCGGAGCAAAGCAGAAGAGTAACTGGAACAATCCAGCCATAATAGAAATAATGATAACGTTATCTGGCTCACTTTCTAGACGAAGCACAAACTTGCTCCAAATATCAATTGTTAGCAAGCCACAAATAATGCAAATTGTGCTTGCAATGTATCGTAGGGGTGTTTCGCGAACCTCCGGATTCTCCTCAGGAAGATCCATTTCGCTGTAAATGCAGATGGTTGTCACTGATAGCATTGCATGAATAATTCCATGATGGTAGTTAATATCCATCATATAAACAGAAAAAATCCATGACCATAGGACCGTATGAGCCATATGGAGCAACTTATCACTGTAGTTGGTTGCAGAAAGGGAATTAATCGTTAACGATAAGAAAACCGCTAAGTAGAATGTCAAAAATTCAGTGGGTTGGGAAGCATCCAGTGCGACAGCTAGTGTCGCAATACCAGAAAGAAAACTGAGAAATGCTAAGACGTTGTGAGTGGTGGTTTTTTCTCCTAAATTTTTGCACTTTTTCGAATCAAAGGCCAACTCGGAAGCCGTGGCCATGAAGATTAGATGAATTCCTCCACTAGGTCCAAATGATGAACACATGAGGTGAACGGACGACAGTACTACCACAAGTAGACTCAAAATGCGAGATATGGCTGTCGGTCTTTTTATGAGGAAGTACATTGTTCCACAGTTGAGAACAACCTGGACAAGATTGTGACGTTCCATTTGTGTCCACAAGGGAACCACACATGCCATGTAACAAAACACAAAGGCAACTGCATCGTATGAGCCTTCCGTGAGGTCTTCTCCTACATCATCTGAGGAAGACTTGTAGTAGAGAATGGTGCCGACAGTTGAAAGTGTGAGATATGCATGTCCAAGTAAGGGATCAGAGTGAGTCAAAATGATTGTAGCTATGAGCGCGTTTACTGACGTCACTGCCAGACAAAATGTTGCCCGGGATTTCCATGATGGTGAAACTGCCCGTGTCATAAATATTGAGGCTGGAAAGAACCCGAGACAGCAAATTACCCTAGCCGGATGGGCCATCATTCCATTTGTGTTGATTAGTGAGTAAGCTGCAACAACGAAGGCGAAGGTTGAAAAGGCGATGGAGGCAGTTAGCAGAGCCAGATCTTTACCGAGGAAGACTGAGGTTTGACCGTCACCACCATTTTCGGTGACAGACTCTTTGCTTTGTAGCGACATGTGTAGAAAATGTGTCGTGTAGAATGGCGAGTTTGTGGATGTGGGGTCTAAGTGTCAGTGAGGCATAACCTTATGTGAAGCTGCAGTCTGTAATAGGTACACGAAAGCCTGTCAATAGTCGTTGCACGTCAGGAGGCCGTCTGAAAAGGAACCTCGAAGACATTATCGGATTCTACGACACTTTTTAAATAGTGCCCTGGGGGTCAACTTATACCGGAAGCTCTTTTTTCCCCTAATTAGCTAGCTAGTTAATTTTTTTTAATTCTTTTGAGACTGCGTTGATTAACTCCCCCACAAATTCTAACTGTATTTGCTCTGAATAACAGGGTATCTCAGCATACTGCACCTCGACGGTACTGTAGCTACTGTAGGGGATAACAAGCGTTTCTAGAGGACAGTCTAACAATATTTGTCTTTAACTATACAAAATAAAGTCACTTGTCTCTTCTAATACTTGCCTACAGTACGATGTTGTACTATTAGTGCATTGTGTGGACGTGTGCAGGTCGCGTTGCAGGAAGCGTGCGGAGTAAGGTGTTGAAGGTGTGTTTTCTCCTACCAGGTACGATATCTGGTACCGTAGCACAAAAAAGTGTACAATAGTTCTGTGGGCAAAAGAAAACCCCAAAGATCTCACGTTTGCATCAACAGAAGGTTGCCGCAGAACACTGTTAGTCTCGGGCTACATCATTCCTCCCTGCTCGGTCTCATTTAAGCGCTGTATCATGAGAATTCAAAAACCACGAATCATATCATTAACGCTGAAAATATATGTAGTAGCTTTTACAGATATAACCACTACTAATACCAAAAGTTCCCAACCAGCTTGGTCCACTCGTATATTAATCAATATCATCAATATTACTCGATGTCGGTAGATTCTTGATGCTAAATTAAGCTCCATCAAGCCAGCGTTAACACAATGGAAGTAAAAGGTAAGGTTCATGCAGACCTAAGACCCCGCGAACCTCGTCTCCAGCGACTCCAAAAAGGGCTTAGTCAGCACAAAGAGACCTACGGAATTTAGTGTAACAGTCACGCGATACCATATGGCTAATAATTATAATAACAGACAGACATGTCGAACGCGACACATATTCCAGGGTGTATTGTCTTAAAAAATGTATTCAGAGTTATGTTCGCCCATTATCAGGGTTCAGTTCGAGTAAGACGTGTCACAACTTCTTACTTGGAGTGGGAGCAGCAGTTGCAAGAGGATCCAGCACAAGAAGAAGAGCAAGAGGAGCAAGACTTGTCGCAGGTAGAGCAGCCGGCCATTGTTGAATAGATTGAGTAGTTTAGGGAGGGTGGGTTGGTGTAGTTGTGGGTTTGTGTCAAAAGAGACTTGTGGATCAAAATGAAGACACATTGCCCACCTTATATACTGTAGACATCAGCATAAATGAACACTAAGAAAGGGCCAGTTAGATTACCTACCCGTCCGTTATCGTATGCATTCCTCACACCGGCACCGGATGTAAGGGTACAAAATGATGTCACCCCCATGTGTTCCCATGTGCGAAATTACATGAGCAAACTTAATCTTGCTGTAAAATAATATTATGGAAATACGCTCCATTCTGTGCCTGGCATGTGAGGAAATAGCTTCAACAATTGCTGCCAAATTCAAGCTCGCCAAAAAAGATCTGGCATAAAGCAAATTAGAAGTATCAAGTGTGAGAGTTAGGATAAAATCGCCTTACCAAGGGATACAATACAAAATCAATTTAGATAAAAACTAGAAATACACGATAACCTGGGGAAGAACCTAAAAACCAGCCAGGCATTAAGTTTGATTAACTGTTCTAGGCCGACGAGTGCGGGTCGAAGGAGGCGGTGGCAACCCTACGTCAGGCCAGAGTAGCTTGCCCAATCGCAGCGACTCAAAAATATTATCGCCCTTTCGAGTACGAGAGTCTTTGTTGCGGCAAACCTTTTCAGCGTCCCGCGCTGTGGCTTGAGAGCCAATATCCGGGTTCCAATCTCGCCCCACCAATCCAGTCAGGTGGCTCCATACTCCTGTAGAGAGCGCAGCGTCCGAGTAGCCTCCTTCAAGCAGAGAGATGAGCTTGCCTTTGTAATAGGAGGTCAATGCGGCTGCATCCTTGGAGAAGCGATGGTAGAACTCTACAGGCACATTGACCGAGTGGCGTTGCATACCTTTGCCTTCATGCTCAGAAGCATCAAACCCGGCTGACAGCACGACCAAGGGCTTAAACTCACGGCCTGATTGACTCGCATCCTCTTTTGCCTTGCAGAAAAACTCGTTGGCCCTTTCGAACAGAACACAATATTTTCTGTACAGCCGCCAGAACTCTTCCTCGGTTTCATACGGCTCAAGATGAACATTCCAAATAGCAAGGCCATGGCCCATTAGACATGTGGAAGCATTCTTGATAGCTTCTGGGGTGGCGTATCCCAACTCTGTAGGGAAACTGTTGATATCGTGGACACTAAAATATCCAATAGAAGGAGACTGGTAAGATTTCTTGAGCTCTGGCTCAGGGCTACTTTCAGGTGTGCTCTCTGGGCCCACGTTAACATCAGACCAGCAGATGTCTTGAGAGCCATCTCCGTGATGCAAATCAAAGTCCAAAATGACCGCATGCGTCACCCCATATTGCTTAGCAGCATATTGGATAGCCACATGAGCATTGTTAATCAGACAGAATCCAGAAGGGTCACAGGCGTGGCAATGATGTCCTGGCGGCCTAATATTAACAAATGCCTGCTCAAACGTATTGGTTTTACCTTCGGGTGGAGGCGTGTCACCAATTGAGAGTTTCTGAAGTGCCTCGGAAACATCTGAATCATACAATGCGTCAATGCCGCGTTCCACTGCGCCAACGACACCCCTTAGTGCATTGAGCGTCTCAGGAGATAAGTAAATGTCACCCTCGGGCCAGCTAGGGGGCAATTCCAGCTGACCTGCTTGAAGTTTTTCCATAGAGTCTCGACAGAGTCCCTCCAGTTGGTTGATGTATTCGACACCATGAACAGCAACAACATGCTCACTGGTTAAGCTGGCCTCTCGAACGGACTCTTCTATCTCAAACTTTCCAGGGTTATTAGCAATAGCTGCACCCACACCCAGAGACGTGGCTTTAAGACGCTCAGGTCTTTCCACCAACGAGTCCCTGTACTTCTTGCCCATCCAGGACCGGCCGAAAGTATGTTTGTACGATAAGGGAGATTGGATGATTAGCGTCTGAGCAGCACCAGAGAAATAACCTGGGTGGATCTTATCAATGGCAACTTTAAACGAGGTAACGGCATCGTAGTCATCCGAAGATGTCGGCATAATCTTATGGAGGGGGGTCTCTGGCACAACATTTGTCTTAAGGGGTGTTGCCTCGGGAGTTAACACTTTGAGAGGCGTGGCTTCAGGAGTGTGTCTATGGTTCACATGGGGGTTTTGAAATTGCGTGGTTGGAAGAGATGGGCTCGCATGGCGAGAAGAGTGAGCTGAATGGGGTGCTGAAGACACAGTCGCACCACCCAGATCGAACAAAGCAGGGTCAATCGCGGCACCATCCTCCAGGGAAGACTCCTGTTTGATGTAACCATTATACCGATGGTCTTGCGACGATTCTGCTTTTCTGGAAGGCGGTTGTGTGAGTGGCGTGTAATAAGCATCAGGTGTTTGATGTTCTTGCTTCATAACGCGAGGAGTATAGGGTTGCTGGTCTCGAAGTTGCTGGGGAAACGTATCCCATGGTTTTGGGCGGCGTTGGTTTCCATCGGGCTGATTGTTGCCATTTTCTGGCGTTTGTTGGCCGTTCTTATACTCCATCTTGATTGTTGTTTTGGTGGAGTGCAGATGTAACGCGTCATGTGTGGACTTAATCTGAACTATATAATTTCTGAAACACGGAGATAGGCGGGCTATTTGCTTTTGCTTGGAGACCAGAACTCGAAATAAATACATAATTATAGATGTATCGTACAAGGTGGTTTCAGAGTTACCAGAGATATATCTCTTATCCTTCTTGTACTTCCTGGCAGCTGTCTTGGGGCCCCACCCGACTTTTAGCCAAGCATATTAATGGTTTAACAGCCCCATTAGTATGACTTGATGCAGGCTATGCGTATCAGTCCTTATCTGTTGATGAAAAACGACTGAGTGCTGTTCAACATTTTAGTGATACATGGGAAAACCAACGTAAGATTATAAGGCCTTCATGTCAGGGGAACTCGTACCCCAAAAAGTGCTGTTTGTTCCATTTGTATCCTTTGTGAACCATCTCAGACTGTTGGTCCTTCGTTACGCGCTCCAACAAACTTAATTGAAGACAGGGGGCTGGTTGTCTTAAAATCAAATAAAACCGTTAAAAAAAAAAGCAACTTATATATTAGAAAGATGTACCTGATAAGACAGTGCAAAATTTCGCAACCAATTACTGGTAATATTTTTACAAAAATTCATACGATTATTTAATCAATTTGGTTGGTTCTACCTGGAATTAGCGCGTTTTATTCTACTTTTGGGGATGGAACGCTAATTTTAATTACCCGGCCTCAACGTTGGGTAGTTTGCCAGCGCCACATATCCCAGCCATCGACGAAAATCGAACCTCGTACTCCCACACCACACAACCCACAAAAATCATGTCTAACCTCGACCAGTCCCTCGACGAGATCATCTCTGCTGCCCCCAAGCGAATGAACCAGCGTCGACGACGAGGAGGAAACGCTGCTGGTAACGGAGGTGTCCAGAAGGCCACCCCCGCTGCCCCCAAGACTGCCGCAAAGAAACAGCAGCAGAAGCAGCAGCAGAAGAAGGTCTCTGCTATCGTCAACCCCATTGACGAGGCCAAGAAGCTCGCCAGCAAGGTCATTATTTCCAACCTTCCCCAAGATATTGGTGAGGATGCCATTCGAGTATGTTAAACCGAAGATACGCCACTACTAGAGTGAAGCGTTTTAGTTGCAGCCGCCTCAGGTGCCCTGCGACGTCAACGGAACTGATACCGATCCGCGAACGCTTTCTGTGAAAGTTAGTAGCTGAGATGCTGCCATTTATGGTTATATCTCATACAACATGATCCAATTTTTTTATGAATTGGTGAAATGAACTGCGGTTTCGGATGCGATTCGTCTTCGGACTCTTTTCGCCCTGGCCATGCTTATATGGCCAACCGACAATCCGAGAACTGAAACTGAACGGGCTTTTCTATCAGCTACTAGAGCTGTAAAGTGGTGGGTTTGGCTTGATGTCATTATTGCGAGAGGTGATTCCTAATCTCCCAGAAGTTCACAACGATGCATGACGCAAGCCCAAGGAGGATGAGCTGACGGTCATAGGGTATGACGCATTCTTGTTTGCGCTCCCTATGGTCGAGCACAGCTTATACTAGAGAAGCCGATCCAGTTTCAGAGCCATCCTCTCTAAAGAGGATTGCATCTTGTTGCAAGCTACTTGTCGCAAGCTACCCCTTCAGGGGTTTCTCGTGGAGTTTGCACCAGTTTTTCTGGTCAAATTCAAAGCCGCTAGTAAGGCATTGCATAATCTTTGTTAGGTGTTACCAACATCCACTTATGCTCTGCTTTACTTCCTTTTTTCGGATCAGTTCCGTTGTGAGCCACGTTTTTTTTGAACTCGTGTTGACCATTAGGACTACTTTAAGACTGAGATTGGCCCCATCAGCGCCTGCACCATGGTTTACAACAAGGGCGGTCACCCTGCCGGAATCGTCAACGTCACTTTCAAGCGACCCGGTGACGCTGCCAAGGCCGCCGACAAGTTCAACGGTACTTCTATCGACCGTGGAAAGCGATACATGAAGGTGAGCAGCTAGAAATAGCGGAGGAGGAACAAGAAGGATATCGAAGGAGGATGAAGGCGAGCGACACCGACGACACATGTTTGACACCGACTCTTTGACATTGCGCCTTTGGCAATAGTCATCCTGGACGGACAATAATACGATTTGAAGTCGAATCGCCGCGAATTGCTTGTGATTAAGCGATTTTGATACTAACACAGGTTGAGCTTGTCTACGACCCTTCTAAGACCCCTCTGTCTGCTCGACTCCAGCCCAAGGCTGAGCCTGCCCCCTCCAAGGCTACCGTCAACGCTCAGGCCAAGGCCAAGCAGCAGCAGCAGCAGCAGCAGCAGCAGCAGAAGAAGAAGACCACCAAGCCTAAGCCCAAGAAGGCTCCCAAGAAGACTGTTGAGGAACTCGATGCCGAGATGGCCGATTACTTCCAGGATTAAATTAAATAGAAATTAATTGATGTATATTAGCTTTTAATGTTTGATGTGTATTTTTTGATTAGTAATTTGGCAGCCATGCGTGCATATTGACGCTGGTGTACGACTTCCGGAAACTGTTTGGCATATCATTAGTGCCGGTACGGTACGAGGACGGTACAGTGCCGGTACAATAGCTACCGGTCCAGTACTCGTACAGTAATTATGATGAAGTTATATTACGTTTGATGATGCCCCTAAAAGACACAGTGTACGTCACAACAGCGCGCGTGTGAACTGTATCAACAGATACGAAGAGAACGTCTCACAAAACCCCATGTCATAAACTGTATTTCCTGTGCCTTTTTGGTGTATTAATATTATAGATTCCTATAAGTGAGATAAATAGCCCATCACTTAATCTACAATAATAAGCCATCGATTAATCTACGCTTTGGGGCCTTATTTACCATACAAAATTGCAGGTTGCAAATCAAGGTCTGCAGATAAAATTGGTGTCAAAAAAGTAAAGAACGCGAAAAGGGGCCTAATTCGGACACCCATTTCAGCCTTAGTGCCACTATCACGCTACCCGGGGACGACCCCCGTATGTGCCGATGCTATTCTAGATCCATTATCAAACACGGGAAGACGTGAAACAGCCTATCCTTGTACAGTACAGGCACAGTTACCAAAACAGTACGAGCACACAGTACGAGTACGATAGATAGCATTGGAGCTGACACATTTCCCCTCTAAATTCTGACAGCTCCTACTGCACGCTCTAACTGTATAGTGTATTTGCGCGTTTCCGAAGCTTAGTTTCCCCTGAGCACACACCTCGTTATACAAAAATAAAGTTGGCCCCCTGTCGTTTACATCAACCACACACAGCTCCACCATCGGAAACACTGGAAAACCACATCACCAAACCCAGGACACCATGCAGACGCTGAATCCGTTGCTTCACATCGAGTATGTCCTGGCGGCTGAGTTCGACATCGACTCGGGACCCGTGGTAAAGTACCAGTACCCCGACACGCTCCCTGGCGACAAGCAGCTCATGGCAGAGTTGATGCTGCCAGATCAAAGTCATGTGAGAAACCAAGACTGGACGATATTCTTTCTACACGACGAAGATGGTATGCTCAAGTACCGACCCAACGAAAAGGGTGAGATGCTCTACGTTCTTAATCTCGTGAATACCAAGTTTGATAAGGATGTGCGACGAGGTGCTATCGTCAAGAGCATGTGTCTAATTACGCGTTACCCCTACTTCCAAATATTCAAACCAGTTCTGATTCTTGCCCTGGACGAATACTTCGACTCACCATCGTTGGACTGCCTCAAAAAGCTCTACAACAGCATCAACAGCATGAGCGTTGACAGGATGCCCTCGTTTTCAGCATCTGAAAAGTTGCTGCTGGCAGTATCAGAAGATCACTCGTTGTTTGCCGAGCGGTTTGGTGAGGAGGAAACCGCGACAATTGTGGATGAGAAAAATGCTCCCATCGATGCTAAACGGAACTCTGGAGAAAAGCCCACATACTATATCGACCTGAAGAACAGGGGACACCGCCTGGTCAGCACAGGCACTGTACGGGATACACATTACTTTGACTCCTCGTTACAATACGGTGCTATGAAAATTCCTGTTAAGGTTCCCACGGCCATTTTTCCCGAAACGGTAGGGGACTTTTCTCTTATCAGGCTTCTGAGAACTCTACAAAGCATCAAGGGTCCTTTTAAGAATGTGCACCCGCAGCTCACCATTTTTGGACCCGCAACTCCGCCAGTTATCGTGCTTATCAACGCCCTTTTAACCCAAAAACGCGTGCTCTTCATTGGTTACAATACCCCATCGGGCGATGTGGCCGACCATGTTCTCGCAGCTTGTTTCCTTGCATCTGGTGGAGGCATTTTGCGTGGTTATACAAGGTATGCTTTCCCATATACCGATCTCTCCAAGGTTGACGATTTGCTGGAAACACCCGGCTTCATTGCCGGTGCCAAGAACCCTGCATTTACTCACCACCCTACTTGGTATGATGTTGTCGTGGACATTGAAAACTTCACAATGGACATTTCTCCAGCAATCAGCTCCGCTGTTCCCAAGGAGAAAGATTCAAAGGGCAAGGAAAACCTTGCTTTCCCCACGATATCACAAGATGATTTGATTTTCACGGATCAAATCAAGCGTATGCTGACGGAACATTACGGCGAATCTTCAATCAGACACAGATGCAGAAATTACCTTATCCGGTTTGTGCGAATAGCCATTTCCTATGAAGAGTACAAGTACAAGCAGTCACATCTATGGCCACAGGAGGCCCCCGAGAAGGACGCTGGACATGGATACGTGTGGAGCTCAGGTACACGACGTCTTTTGGATTTCCAAAATCTCGAACCCGTTATCGAGGGCTGGCGACAAAGTAGATCTTATGCGCTGGCAGTTGAGGATGAGAATGAAAGGCTAACAAATCCAGAAGCGTTGACCCTAGATGTGGAGCATTGTCTGGATAAGCTGAAGATTCAAACACTGAACAACTCCGAGAGTGCGGCCATCTACACACTTTTGCATACTCATGTGTCTGGGTACGACGACATCAACACCCTGTTGGTACATGCCATCGACAACAACCTCTTTGAGCTTGCTCTGGGACTGGTGCATCGATTTCCAGCGGCACGGGAAGCGACATGCGAGCTTTTGGAACGCATTAGAGCCCACCCTGCTGGTAAACGATTTTTCGATCGAATTAACCCATTCCTTAAGGTGACTTTCTTCCGGATTATTGAAGACAAACGAAGCTGAGATTAGAACACACTACTGTACCAGTCATGTGTCCTCAGGTTTTATATCTCGCACAGTTTTAATATCTAAACGCGGGTGAATTATGTAATAGTATGTAATCTAGTATTTATTTTCCATATGACTTTCTGGCACTCTTACTATTACGGTAAGCTACCGGTAATTATTGTATCAGTATCTGGTACTCATAGCCAGTCGTAGTGCCGCTACGAACATCAAGGTCACAGTGGTGGTGTAATGATATTATGGGTGTACACTGGTGGTTATTTGAAGGCAAGTGTCGAGTGGTTTAATTATTAAACCTTATTAACTGGATTTGGAGGAGTTTTTGGAAACGTGTCATTAACGCGTCAAAAAAACCGCGGTAAACCCTTGATGATTCCAGAGAACATATGTAGTACAGATCCCGCGTGACCCCATTACACGTGCCTCATGAATCTATCTATCTTGCTCTGAACACACATTCCTCCACGTTCCGGGTGGGGACACTTATCCCAACCTTTTTCACTGCATGTGAACCAGCGTTATTCACCATGTCTCTGCTCACAACGAAGAACGTCCTGCTGGCGGCAGTCGTCCTCCGGGTCGTGTTTTTCTACTATGGACTATACCAGGATGCAACAATGGCCCTTCGGTATACAGATATTGACTATTACGTCTTTACTGATGCTGCAAGGTTCATGACCAATGGCCTGAGCCCATATGAGCGTGAAACATATCGATACACACCTTTACTGGCATGGCTCCTTCAGCCAACGACATACTGGTTCTCTTTCGGCAAGGCTGTATTCGCAGCTGGTGATATTGTGGCTGGTTACGCGATTATCCGCGTTCTGAAGAAGCAGGGTGTTTCTGACAAGAAGGCAGCTCTCTACAGCACCGTGTGGCTCCTCAACCCTATGGTGGCTACAATTAGCACCCGTGGATCTTCCGAAGGTCTCCTTGGTGCTCTCATTGCACTTTTGTTATGGGCCGTTTATTCCAAGCAGTGGATAGTGGCTGGCTTCATTGCTGGTTTCTCCGTTCATTTCAAGATTTACCCCATCATTTACATCCCCACAATCATCTGGGCCATGAACGACACAACCGAAACCAAGAGCGGCAAGAGAGTCTCTCTAATTGAACAGGCATTCAACTTTTTTACCAAAGAGCGGCTTCTTTTCGGCTTCAGCTCAGCCCTCACATTCATCGCCTTGTTTTCTGCATGCTATCACTACTATGGCCACGAATTCCTTCAGCACACATATCTGCACCACTTGTCGCGTACTGACCACAGACACAACTTTTCGCCTTACTCGACCTTATTATACATGGTGTCGTCTAAGGCAGGACAAGCAGCTGAAGACAATGCCCTTTTACCCCCTCCTCAGACTTGGGCATTTGTGCCTCAACTGTTGCTATCGGGCGTCATTCTTCCTCTTTGCCTTGCAAAAAAGTCCTTAGTGAAGACCATGTTCCTTCAGACATTTGTGTTTGTGACTTTTAACAAGGTGTGCACCTCTCAGTACTTCATGTGGTACATTGTTTTGCTGCCATTTTACTTCAAGGACTCCAAGCTCATGTCTAATGGTCGGAAAGTAGTATCCATCACTTTTGCAGTCCTTTGGGTTGTTGCGCAAGCCTTGTGGATCCAGCAGGGATACGCCCTTGAATTTCTGGGTCAATCTACTTTCATGCAGCTATGTTATGCCACTCTTGGCTTCTTCGTGGTCAACTGTTTCGGTATTGTGCTATTGGTGGGAGATTTGTAATATACATATATACGAGAAATACAGTATCGTTTCACAGGATTAATTTACTGGTAGTTACGGTAGCCTGCTAGTTATTTTTTCTTTTATTCTATTTAATTTCCATCCTTTCCTACAAAGAAATCTCCTGTCTCTGAATCTATCTTTACTCTAAACAACACAAGGATATAATTTACTTTCGGAAGCTTCGCAGAATTGCCAGGAAAACAATGGCAACAGAGAAGAGCTGCTCCTTGAAGAAGAAAAGGAAAGCAGAAGTCAGCACGGACTGCACAACCTTGGTGTCAAGACCCTTGTAGAGACCTCCAATGCCTTCGTCGTTGATGATCTGCTTGATTCCTGAGAGGAAGTTGATCTGCTTGCCATCCTTCTGCTTAACCTGCATTCGGGACTTAAGGGTAATGTAAGGGTATGTCACAGTGGTGGCCACAAGCTTACCAAGCGCACCGTAGAGGAAAGCGTCACCGGCAGTGAACTTTCGTCGCTTCTCGACACGGTTCTTCAGCTGCTCGAAAATGGTGTACTGAAGAATGGGGTTGATGACGAGCACCAGGGCGGGGGCAATGCCGGAGAAGAAGGTCTTAAGGCCGTCCTTGGAGGCGATCTCCTTAATAGTGGCGAGAGTGCCTTGCTTCTTCTCAGAAACAGTCATTCGAGTGTTAACCACCCAGATAGGGTTGGTCAAAACGACAGTGGCAGATCCAGCAACAGCTCCAGCAAGCATGGACTCACCAGTGGTCAGGTTCATGCTGGCAGCTCCAGCAGCAGCCTTGGAGAGCTGGAAGATAGTTCGTGACGACTCGTAAAAGTAGTAGTAAACGAAGTTGGTCACAGAGATACCAAACAGAGCCGAATCCAGACCAGAGTACAGACCAGAGATACCCTCTCGCTTGATGATCTTTCGGGCAGCAGCAAGGGAAGACAGAGTCTTGGCCTGGGAGTCCTTCTTGGTTCTCATAGACTCGGTCTGGGCTCGGGTAGACAAAGTGATGAGAGGGTAGGTGACAACCATTGAGAGGGCTCCTCCTCCGGCACCGGCGAGGGCGTGAGCGACGTTATCGTTTTCGGCCATTTTTCTGTGTTTCTGGTGGTTTTGTGAAGCGTTGAAGGTGCTGAGAGGGAGCTTTATTCTGATGACCCAAATTAGCTATCCGCGAACTCTCACTGCTGTGGTAACGTGTACCAACGTTATCCTGGTTGCAGAGTGCAGAACGAGTTACAGTTGGAGTGAAACAAACGAGATGAAGGCCTAACTTCCACTCCGCATGTCTATGTGTTTTAACAGTATACAAATGTCCAATCGCGCTGAAAAAAAATCCAGCTCTCCGTGTCTCCAACCCCAGACTCTAAGATGTGATCCCTACGTATTGCTAAACGGACCCTGTCTTACCCCTTCTTCCCCACACACTGCATGCATGAACGTGATAATCTTCAACTTTACCAAGGTACAACCTGTTAGCCGAGGTACGCAGACTGGAAGGACTATATTACGCGTATGGCCATTATGTATACATCTACCCCTCTTTTTCAAAAATATTGCAAACGAATGGTGGATATTGAAATTCTATGAGACATTGGTCACGTGGAGCGCTCTCTAGTACATACGATCCACTGCGAGTCTATGAGTTAATGACCTCCACCCGATCTATTGGGAGCAACTACAATCTGCAACCGGCTGCAAAAATCCACTAAAACCACGGTGCAGTACGAGCAACAGCCGGATAAGAGGGGAAGTGCTTCATCACGTCAAATACTCGTACTGTACGATACGTTCGTACTGTAGTGCCACTGTACGGTATGCACCATAGCTTGTTTCCCTCCATTTTACCTCGGTTGGCCTCATGGTGGGCTGTCATATGACTTGTATTTTCCGCAATATGACGGGATAGCCACTGTACACGTCGAACGATTCATTGAGCTAGTTGTGTCTATTCTTTTTTTTGTTTTGTTTTATGCTAAATTACTGGTACAGTATCGTAATTAGTCTCAGGTTCTACGATGTCGTAATTACACCGGCATGCAACGTGCGGACGCTTGAAAATTATGGCGTTTTACCCCAGATCAACAGCAGGACGCGTCGTTATAGATTGCCAAGGGTCAAATCGCAAGTAAAAAAAGAAGTTCATAGAATACCAAACTACAACCATAGAAAAACTCGCCTTTAACCAACTATTGATCCCCGTTATTGTGAAGTCCGAGGAGTGTATCCAACTTCAGCCGTATGGTTCCCTCGTTCTATTTACTGCATTTTCGACGAAGCCTATCTGCCGTGTATGCCTTTGCAGTCCAGGATTAAGGTAAAAGATAAGTGAGGTGTATTGAAATGTACAAGCCTTCTCTTCCGATGTGGCTGAGTATGATCCACTCAGTTAATGCTAATATGCCCCCAGCAGCTCTAATACTCGAATATGGACGAGACCGACGACCATCCAGCTTGCCGTTCTGGTTTTAACTCCCTAAGGTAATTTATAGTCCGCCTGATTAATTACTTAGATCTTTCACAAAGGTTCTTCATTGAGTTTGTCGATACCTCAACTAGTTGTACTTAACCTCCCAACATCCCAGTTGGCTTTGTTGAGTAATGCAGGCGTATCATCCAACACCACTTCCCCATACAACACCACCACAAGATGGAAACTATCGAAACATACAACTTTGACAATGATCCCGAGTTCAGCAATGGTCTGAATGTCCTTTTGACTAATGCCGGCACTACCCTTGAGGACGAAAACAAAAAGGAGCAGGAAAGCGGGCAGAAGTCGGAGCTCATCCAAAAGGCCAAGGAGTTTTATCTCCACAGAATCAATACAAGACAGCAACAAACTACACAACCCGCCACATCTGGAGAGCCCACAATCACATACAGCGACCCTCCTCTTACGAAGCAGCTGTCTTATGAAGAGTTAGTAGATCTGATCTCTTCTGGTAAGGAGGTTCCAGGTATCCGACAGATCCCCGACACAGTGCTGGGGCATGATGCATCTACTGCTGCCACTGCAGACCGGCCCAAGAAGCCATGGGAAAAATAACTGTGCACTAACACAAACAACAAATCTGCTAATACTTTGTTAAGGGCTATATACATATTCTATATCTGATTTTTTATTTTATGCGTTTACTGAAGAACACGCATGGTGGCCTCAAACACGACTAGTGCGATGGCGTTTGTAGGGAAGGACCGAATAAATGACGGCATGAATCCTCGGAAGTACCCCTTCCAACCCCATCGCTGGTACACACTCTTGCATGAGGACCACCAACTGGGGTACTTCGGGTTGATAACTGTGTCTGTCATGATCTGCTGCTTGACCACATCAAATGGGAAGGCAGTCATCCAGAAAATGGTGGCAGAGAAACCACCAGCCCAAAAGTTGATAGTGGGCAAGCTCATATCTGTACGCTTCTTGAGCTGCTTGGTAATCAAGTCGTAAGAACCCCACCAGAAGAAGAAGTTTGTTCTGAAGAGCATGGTTGAGAACAACCCCTTGTAAAGTCCGGGAAGACCTCCTTGGGAAATCAATTGCTTTGCACAGTTGATAGGTCCTGTGTAAAGCTTAGTCTTGGCATCATACTGGACTTGAAGCCGCGCCTTGATGTGTTCGATTGGTGCTGCGACAAAAGAAACAGTCCATCCGGCTCCAATACCGGCAATAGCGCAACCAAGCGTCGGAAGCTCATAATAATCTTGGTAAACAGTGTCCTTGAGGCATCTTTTGTAGTTGTGGTAAGATCCCAGCATGACAGAGTCCATGATCATCCATCCTACTAGGGGAGGGGTAGCGCCTTTGTAGAGACCCCTGACACCCTCGTTTCGCACGGTTTTGACGAGACAGTCAATAGGACCCTTGAACTTTCCATCTGGGGCAGTTTGCATTCGCACCTTGATGGTATCAAAGGGGTGGCCAGTCACTAGCTTGGACACTCCAGAAAAAACACCTGCCACGAAGGACATGTACTTTGGAGGGGTTTTGCACTCTGTGGGCATGTCCTTGCCCAAGGCACGGTGCTCAGCACCGACAATCTCCTCCTTGACATGTTGAATTTCCTGCTTCACTTTTTCTGAAACCATGGCGATAGCAAGTGTTGGTCAAGTCTGGATGATCTTGCTTACCGTACCCAGATTCCAGATGACTGACGAAGTTTATCACCATTATAGTTGCGATACCCCGATGTCGCTGGCAGTCGCTGACAACTGAAACATTAGCTACGGAACCTGAGGGGATGTTTGGTGGGCGGAGACATTTCTATGCAAAATCGCTAACTATCTAACAAATACAGAATATAAAAACTCAGGAAGACGTTTGTGTGTGTTCTTTGTACCATAATGTTAGTATTCAAATTCTCGTGCTTACTAATCACACTAAAAGCTAGTAGCTGCTGGCAACCTACACTCACATGCACGAACGACAACGTTGAAGGGCACCCTTGAAGAACATCAATCAAAAAATGGCCGCCCCACCACAGCAGGTTGATATTGCGACAGATGATTGGGCCACCAATCCTCTGGCTGGCCAGAGCATTACAGAGAACACTAAGGTGAGTATGATGGACATCCCCCTCAGAATGCAGTTTGTCTGTTGAGCACCCCGCCACTAACACAGTCCATCCAGTACGTCCGGAGCGTGTCTTCACTAGCAATTGGCGTCGGAGCTGGTATTTTACATCTTGAATCGTATCATGGCTTCCTCTTCTATGCTGTTGCATCCACAATTGTCAGCATTCTTCTCTACACAGTGTCCTCTACTGGGAACCCTGGTCGATATTTCGTCAACCCCCTCAAGCAGCTTTTTGTCGACGACATCTTCGCAGGCCTCTCATCATTCCTTTTAATGTGGACTCTTTTCTACGAACTCGTTGATGCCTAATCTGTTTCTTCGTTGTTGTGGATATCACGCCACTCAGAAAATATAAAAGAGACCAGTGAAGCTGGCCACCGTGTCATTATAAATACGCTGTCTCTCATAAGTTATTTGTTATAAGTAATACGTCTATTTAATCGTTGATAATGCCCGAGCATTCAGTGTTGTGAAGCCCACATTTTCTTTCTGTGTAATCACAGTGTGATTATAAAACAGATCCAAGCGAAGGCATGTTCGCAATTTGTGGGATAGCTACTGGTATCAGTCATTAATACAGTACTCGTATTGTAGCTTATAGTCTTTTGGTGGATGGCCTTTGCTTTGTAATATAGCTCCTTTAGATCCTCTTTCAATTCGATCAACTTGCAATCATACAGTAATTACTAAATGTTCCTAAATACAAACTGAGTAGTTTCGCACTGGCCGAGCCTCCTCATACTTTACACTCTGCCACAAAGCCTCACGAATACACTCCACATTACCCTGAATTTCGTAAGCTCGAGATAGCAACCACCAAGCCTCAGCACAGTCAAACCCGTTTCCAGTTCGAGTCACAGACTCAAGTACGGATGTGACACGTGCCAGCGCTGCTCGCTTGTCTCTGTCCGAGATGAAGAGGGTAGTGTCAGGTTTTTCAACCTTCTTTTCTGTAGCAAGAGCCTGGGTGGGTTTCTTGGGAATTGAGGGGGTGGCAGGGGTGGCAGCACCACTGTATCCATTTTCGGTGACGTTGGCGGTCTCATCGAATTCGGGCTTCTTGGGCTCAAGCTTGCCAGCCTCATCATCAGGATCTATCGCATCAACGATCACAGAGGAGAGAGCTATAGCGCTAGCCAAAGAGTCAGGGCGAGTGTCCAGTGCGTTCTCCACCTCCTCGAGAGCTTGTTGGGGTCGCATGGCAACCTTCATGAGCAGAGATAGCTGGATTCGGGTGGATGCAGTGGGTCCATCGACAGACTCAGCCTGCACAATGGCCTGCTCACTCTCGTGGACGAGGCCAGCACGTCTGTAGATGGCAGCAGCCCACAGCCAGAGAATTCGGTGGAGCAGAGTGGGGAAGCCAGCAGGGGCAGAAGAGCTTCCAGCCGCAGGGGCAGCCTGGGGGTGGGCGTGAGTACCGTTCTGGACAGGGACATGCTCCTCCTTCTTCTTTCGTCGCAGCACCTTAGAGAACCGTCGACCAGTAGAGCTGCTGGTTTGAGTTGTGGGAGCCACCGAAGGGATAGTAGCCTGAGTAGCGGTGGAAGGCTTCTGCTTGTGGCCAGAGGCAGGAGCAGATCCAAAATAAGCTCCGAAAAGTGCGAAGACATCCTTGAGCAGAGGCAGGATGGCATCTAGACCCTGGTCAGCTTCACGGATGGCAATCTCGGTCATCTTGAGCTCAATAAGCTTCTCCTTGAGGGAGTTAGTAGACGGAGAAGAGAATCGATCCAGTGTTCCGACGGTCACCTGAATAGCAGCCTGGTAGTCCCCAACAGCGGAAAGCAGAAGGGCGAGCAGGTGCCACGACTCCACATGGTCAATGTTGACGGCCAGAGAGTTTCGGAGAACCTCAATCGCAGGTACAGTCTGTCGGGTCTTGGCTAGCAGATAAGCGTAGTCAAAAGCAGGCTCAGGGGCAGGAAGTCCCTGCACTGCTCGCTGGAAAGACTTGCAGGCTAACTCCACGTGCTTTTCACGGTCGGCAGTTTCAACAGCAGCAGAAAGAGCATACAAAGAGTAGGCTCGGCCAATAGCGTAGTCAGCACGCCCGTAAGCACGCTGAGAATGCTGGGATCTGTGGTGGAACGCGGGAGACAACCACTCTAGCAGACGGTCGGCAGTCTTCTTGGCAGCATTGCCGTCCTTGTACACGTTAGTCTGGATTCTGAGCGCGTCACTGAAGGCCTCAATGATAGAGAAATCATCAATGTCTTCGTGGGAGCCTGCTTCGATCTTGACTTTAGCATGCTCTTCGTAGTCCAGGAAAACATCGAAAGAAGACAGAGCCTCCCTGTCGTGACCGAGCGCAGCGAGAATAGCGACAAGTGATCGCATGAGTACACGAGAGTGGTAAGTCTTTTCAATTCCCCGTCGCACAGATTCCAGGATCTTGAGGGTTCCAACGGGGTCACCAAGAACTCGGCCAGTTGTGAGGTTAAACTTGTTGGACACTCTCCAGTTTGCAACGAGCATTTCCGTGTAGCCCTCGATTGCAGAGTTGGTGTCTGTGGCTTTGGGAATACCTCCGGAAGAGCCAGAAGACTCCAGCAGCTTCTCGAAGCTCTGGAGGGTCTCCTTGGACTCCTTGGCAAGCTCGGGGTTAGGTCCAGACTCTCGCTGGATACCGTTCAGAATCAGCAGGTGGGTGTGGAGCTGGTTTAGTTGACGCTGGTGAAGGTCACCTGCTGAGAGCTTGGTAGAAAGCTTGCTCTTGGAGAGCATCTCTGTGATTCTGCCGTACGATCTCAGAGAGTCGAGGGCCCAGTCTTGGTTGGCGGGGAGCTGCGAAGCACACAGAATGGAGTTTCGGTAGTAGAGACGCTCGGCCCAGACCAGGGCCTCGGGGGAGTTTCCAATTGAGTCGTTAATGAGGTGTGATGTAGAAGCATACACAGAAATGGCCTGGTCAATTTCTCCGAGCACCTCAAAGGCAGTTCCCAGAATAGCTGCACGTCTAACTAGTCCAATATCAGTGTAGTGATATCGGAAGGAGGGGATGGCATCAATTTCGCTGATGTCATTAAGCAGTTCAACGACAGACTTAGGGTCTCGAAGCAGCAAATTGGTGTGTGCTAGGGCGAGGTTGTAGAAGAATGTCTCTTCAATGTCGAAGGCAGAGGTGTCGACACTCTTGAGGGCAGTCTGGATGGCTTCGAGCTTTTCCACGGGAATTGCAGAAGTGGGAGACAAGTAGTCGCTGACGTTGTAATCTAAGAAGAGGGTCACGAGGTTTGTATCCTCGAGGGCGACCGTCGCAATGCCTATGTTAGTATCTCACATTCAGCTCTTGTATGTATGTGTGTGTGTGTGTGTGTGTGTGCATATGCCTCAAGTCCGCCCAAAACGTAGGTGTTCGAGATTCAGTAGCTTGAAGGGCTTCTCACGGTGCGGGCGTCGTGGATAGTTGTGTATATTCTCATTTCTTGTCGATTTTGGCGTTGCTGCTGCCAGTTTGATACTCACCTCCATATTCCGGGCATTCCTGTTGTATCTTAGTAACCAGGGAAGGAACCTGGGTCAGGTTTCCGAGGGTCCGGGCCTCGTCGAGCTGGGACACGAGCTGGTTCTTTGGCTGCTGGGTTAACATTGGTGGATTTGGCGACTTCTTTCCGTCTGAATACTCACAATCGAAGGCATATCGGTCATGGTCGGAGGAGGAGAGGATGCTGTTCTTTACTGGCGAGTTAAAGTTTGGGACCGCAGAACGCAACAAGGGGCGCGCGGGGATCTGGCGTGAAAAAGCTGAGATGCGATGAAGGCTTCGAACGCACTTCACGTGCAAGCAAGTTGCGCTAATACATGCAAGGTGGCATTCAGGGAGCAAAAAACGGTAGTAATAAGGCCACTTTCACGCCACATACTGGAAGTGGGTTTATGGGAGTCCGGGATCACCGTGGGCGCTCCCCCGGTTCTCAGTAATTTTAAATGGAGCGAATCACCCTCGACATAGGACCCTAATGGTGAACAGAGTTTTCAACAAGTAGTCAAATTCCTTGGGGTGTACCCCACCCTTGTAAGTCTGAAATAAGTAGTCGACAGAAACAGTCAAGCGCACGGGGCATGTGGGGAACACGGTGTCTCAGACGTCTGCCACAAAAATCAGCAGGAATCTGGAGGGGGCGATAAGTTCTAGTCTCCGAGGGGTGCTTGTGGAAGTGATCGACACATCACCCCCACATTTTTAAACGTCAGCGTTTTACGTGCTCATTATTAGTGGTTCGCTCGGAAATACAGCTAACTCATGTGAAAAGGGGCCATATGCACAAATACGACAAAATGCATTTTGGTGGTTGGTTGGTCCAACTGGTACAGGAGAACACTACACTGAGACTTGACAAGGTGAAACCTACACTACGGTACGTACAGTACGAGTACGAGTACTGGAACGTGACCCCCTGTAGTGCGTGTCCGTTTAGCTACGTACGATACTCAACATACGGAAAAAAACATAGTATATGGGTAAAAGGGTTTGAATGTGGTGCTCCCCCGCCACGTTAGCTATCTATAATACGAGCGACTCGTACAGTAGATTGGGTTGAGACCTGTAAGATACACACTCCTAAATTGGGCCCTGACATATACCAGTCATTATTATAATGTCGTTGACTGATAAAACAAGCCTTACAATCGACACCACTATGGTCTGTAATTACTGCGCACTACCGGTAGTTACCGATGCCTAAAAAGGTGCGTCGCTTAAACAAACAAATTCCAGTCATTGACCTTGAAAGACTTGGCAATTTCCTTCAGCCGCTCGTAGCCCTGCTCCACCCGCTCACCCTTGAGCACATTGTAGCTGATAACAATGTCTGTCGAAACCTTCTCCAGTCGCACAACGGCAACACAAATGGTCACCTTAGTCAGCTCTTCCGATTCCTTTCCCCATTTCTTGGTTTCCTGCTCTCCAAGGCATGTCCACGTAGGGTAATCAGCTCCCTGTAGTTGCTCACAAGTGACGATCCGCGACTCTCCGCCGTTAATGGCCACAATTTCGCCAAAATGAGTCTTGATTGCGGTGTCGTCTGCATCAGAAATCTTCTCTAGGATGTCGAAAATCAGCGACTCCTCAGCAGGTCCGTCGTCAACAAATACCTCTTGAGTGTCGGGCACCTGTCTGAATTGACTGGCATCGGCAAATGAAGTGGGCACGAGAGCTGACAGGGCCCCTCCAAACAATCCGCGGGTGTTCATGATTTTTTTTGCTGTAAGGCGGAAGAGGTAAAACTCAAAACGCACCTTACAGGAACAGGTGCCAGCCTGCATGGAGCATAACAAATAAGCCCATGCCGTGGGCTAACAGGGTGTCAGGAACCCGTTTTTGGGATGCGGGGCAACCCGAAAATCAAATTATTATAGAGTGCCCTGGCTACAATTCGGGTACTTAGGTTAGCCAAGATAAAACATATATTCTACGCGGTAACTAGTAGCCACGTTCTATATTGTATGTCAGAATCAATCAATGATTTACTAATTATTGTACCGTGCTTGTACCAGGTGGTTTGTGTTACTTAAACACGTAATAATAAAATCACCTTCTGGGAGGTGGGAAAAACGCCACCTATTCTGGAAGTTGTTTGCCAATCTCCTCATACTTTTGCCCACATTTGGCAAACTCAACCCCACCCGTATTGGTATACTGATCTCCATGGACATAGAAATACACCTTGTCTTTGTCCCTCTCGTAGAAAGTCACGACAGACTCCTTGTCAATAGTGTGCAAACGGGAGTATTTTTCAAAATGCTTGGAATCAAAACAATCGATTCGAGAAACAATTTTCAGTGAAGGAACTGATATAATCACTGTGCAGCTTCCTTTCAACTCGTAAGACACTCGTAGATCCTCCCCCTCCATCTTCAACACGGCGTGCAATATGCTTCCTCCTTTGTCAATTTTTTCGGGTGTTTTTGAGAATATGGGCCCTTCAGACCCTTCATTGTTGAGATTCACATCTGTCAATATGTCTCTCTCCTTTTTACCGTCATGGGCAAAGAAGATGCGGTACCAATAATATCCAATGAAGATCAGAGCCAAGTTGAAGCATCCCAGTTTGTAAAGCCGTGTTAGTGTGTTGAGAAGCCGCTGGTGAGTATATCGCTTAAGAACAGACTTGTTGCTGTACCACAGTATCGATAATAGTTGTTGGATGTTCGCCAATGTGAGCCCGCCCAAAGCCATGGAAAGGAATAGCCGCTCTTCTGTTGACAGTCGTTCAAACCACTTTCCAAGCGAGATGTGTCTCTTTCGCATGGGTGGGAAGCGAACAACAGCGCCCATCCCCTCTACACATCCTTTGACGACAAGGTCGCGTGTGATTACTGACAGCAGCGAAAATTTCGTGTAATTGTCATCCATGGTGTGTGTAGATAGGAGGTTGAGTTATGCCCTGAAGGTTTAGCTCCTTTGTAGTTTGAAGTTTCAGGGGTGTCCAAAATGCACCGGCACTTCTATCTAAGAATCGTCTAGTATTACAGTAGCTGGTGTTACTGTAATTTTAGCGCTTAGGCGTAGGTCTGTGTACTTTTTAGTAACTTAGATTGTCTTGCGGACGATACGGTATGAAGTTCTGTTGGTGCTGTATGAGGATTTGTTCTGTAGTGAAGTGGGGTAAGTGATGATGTCACGTGGGGTATTTTTTTTGGCATGTCTTGATACGTCAAGCGTTACCCCAATACTACACGACATGGTTATGCAGAAATTTTAGCAGTTCCATGTGAGCTATGTTATAGGCAGTATATATTTCTACCTGGCTTATTTTATCGTCAGTGGATCATGCGGCACGTTATTGTAATTACCACGTTGCAGCGTATCTAAAGTTAAATGTGTCGTGTGCCTTATCTTTTTCATCTACATATCATACGACATATCATGAAACGAGCAATTGCCGCTATCGCCCTGACGGTACTGGCGGTACTGCTTATTCGAAAAAGCAATGGTGAAGACTTTACAAGCTTATTGAAGCATGCAGAATCTCCTCTGGAGTACGCAATCCCCAAATTTGCTGATTTTTCGCCGCCCGCGTTTAATGAGTCAACCTACATTTTCAACGCTGTCCACAACCAACTACGACACGTCGGAAACGCAATGGCCCCAAATGGAATGACATTTGTTCCAGGCTTTGTGCCACCTGGTATTGTTCTTTACCATGGCATGAACACAAAGGAACTCCCTGAAGGCCTTGATTGGTTTGCCTTTGACCCTGAGTATTCTTTCACGATGTGCTGTAACATTGGGCATACTTTTGGTAGCCCTCATATGGCAACAGCACAGGTTATTAAGCCGCTAAAAATCGTGTACATCGATGGTGCCAGTGCATCGTTGTCGAAAGACCTGGGAACCATGGACTCGCAGGGTTTTCTACTAGATGATCCCCTAGACACTTGGAATGACTATGCCGAGTTTGCACGTGGAGATCGCCTTTGTAAGCTCTTCAAGGACAATGGGTTTGCATTGGACGGGTTTGTTCGAATGAATACTGGGTTCGAGCTTCTCATGTGTGACATGACAAACGCCAAGATAGAATATGTCATGAACACGGCTATTGCAGTTAGTGATCCTAGTGATGACTCTTCGATGATCAAACGAAGCAATGTAAATGTTGGACAGACCTTATTGTCCAAAGACAGGTTTGGGAACATTCTTGTTAGCGCTGCTCGAGTCTTCAACAACTTTGATTACGATTGGGTAAAGAGCATGGAACGCACCCATACCAGTGCCGGCGAAGAGCGGGTCGAGCTAGATTATCGAGGACTTGTAACCATTTACGGAATGGAGGGGAGTCGGGACATTGATTTTCCTAAAAATGTGTCCCAACATCGATTGCTTACTGGTTCTGAAGCTCTCAGGCAAGAACTAAGGTCGCATCTTTGGGAAGCAGATAGATACACTAGAACCTATGATCCGTACAGAATCAACTGGTGAGCGGTCACAGACAACTTAGTGTATAAAATGGCTCCCATTTTGGGGCAAATCAAAACCAGCTTCGAACAATTGGAAGCTGGTGTCAACTCCCTTAATGTCACCTCTAAAAACCTCGATGGCATCACCAGCATGTTGCGTCTAAGGTTTGAGGGTGACGAAGAAGTCTCTAATAGCTCTCGGCATGATGTGGATGCTCAGGTGGAGAGGTGCGCTAAAACCTACGCCTCAGATTTTCACAAATACAACCTGACACCCTTTGAGGAGAAGGTACGGTTTGCGATCAGAATCGTTTCGACTGCTGTTTGTTCAGTTGTTTTAGAGACGGCGGATTGGGCCAACAAGATACAGAACTCCCGTGTAGAGGTCTCAGACAAACTACCAGTTAAATTGCACAATGATGTTGCGAGTCTCCTGGTTGATCTCAACTGGTCTTACTTTGTATCGTGCACGCACAGATGCAAGGACAACGAGGTTTGCTATCTCCCTAGTTGGCCCCATGGTGGCAGAGAGCCCCATATACCTGCCGAACCTCTTCAGTGTCGCACATTGGAGGATTTAAACAAAAATAACCTCCGGTCTTAATAGCCCAATTATCTAAAATTGTGGCCATCGTTTGAACGAAAAATGATTTATTATGTATTTAATTGACAGTGTTCTTTTTTTTTATTACGTGAACATTAGGCTTATCGCATCGACAACCTACAGTAGGTTGTCTCACACTATCATAGATGAGCGTCGTCATTATGCAGTGTAAACGTGATGGTAAAACTTACAATTTCACACACACCGTCGCCATGGCAGCACTGATTATTGTCGACCTACAAAATGACTTCCTACCTGGAGGATCTCTGGCTGTAGCTGATGGAAACGACATTATTCCCATTATCCAAAAACTTACCAGCTCGGATAAGTACAAATTTGTGGTCGCAACGAAGGACAGCCATCCAAAGGATCACACGTCATTTGCCGAAAACCATGGGGCCCAACCTTTCACGACAATTGCATTTAAAAACCCAACAACCGATGAAAAGGTATACCATACTTTGTGGCCTGTTCATTGTGTTGAGGGCACTTTTGGGGCTGATTACCCCTCTTCGTTTGACCCATCCAATGTCCAAACACTGGTTCGAAAGGGATACCTGCAGGACCGTGAATATTACTCTGGGTTTGAGGATGTTTGGGGCATTCACAAGACTGAACTGCATGATCTGCTACAAGAAAGGGGCATTGCTGAGGTGGATGTGGTGGGGCTTGCCTATGACTACTGTGTCTTCAACACCGCTCGAGATGCCGCGAAACGAGGTTATAAAACTGCAGTTATTAGAGCAGCTACGAAACCAGTGGACCCAAAATCTGAGAAGAATATCCTATCCAGTCTGGAGGAGGCTGGTGTGCGTGTTGTCTGATTGAGGCCAAATCGTGTCACCTGATGCTGCTACATTGACTGGTAAAGTATGCAATGTAACAATTTTTTGGTTCTACAGTATCGTACAGTACGTACCTGGTACCTTATTTCGACGGGTCATTTTACACAGTCTATAAATTAAGATACTGCAAACATACAGGTTGGTTCAGCTTGCTCGTCATCATGGATGCCCTTTACAACGCCTTCAACTCCGGTACCCTGAGGCCCTTTGTGCAGTCTGTGTACAGAGACGGGACGATCGACGTCTACGCCAAAACTGAGGCCATTTCCCTTTTTACTGGAAGGAGCAACGAGCCATTTGTGGATGGTTTTCTTGGTGGTCTGTGTTTACGATACAGTGTTAATTTGCTAACCAATGAGGGTGCCTGGGAGGATCGACTGGGTGCCGCAAAGCAGGTTATCAAGATTCTCACGAATCATTACAAAACACCCTTGATTGACTCGAGTGTCTTAATCAGTATTAATTCTGTGTTTGACTCCATGGTGTCCCTGGGTGAGGAGTGCTGTGTCTCTTCAGGCTCGGTTGACTTTGTGCGCTTTGGAAGAGTGCTCCATGGCATTACACTAGTCCATATATTTATTGCCGAGCTTAACCAGTCTCTGATTTCTCTCCCTGACTTTCTGGTTCAACGCTGGGGTGCCCTTAACCTGAGGGCAAACGCGCTGGGCATCGCAGTACAACCAAAGGATATGACCAAAGTCTTAGATGAGTCTAGAGCTCTCAGCCTGGGAATGCCTTTGGCTACTGGAGACTCTTCGACTTCTCACTATCTTGTTTCTAGGTTTGGCATGATCTCTAAAATGCTGGCTGGCCTACAACAATCTCCAAAGATTAGTCTCGGGGAGGCATTGAGCTTCTGTGCATCAGAGTCTGACCTTCAATTTCTGTCACTCATGTTGGTTCGTCAGGACTTTTATGACGACCTGGAGGAACTGCTGGAGAGTTCGGATGAGGAGATTGTAGGTATGGCAACTCTCTTGATGGTTCGTGTGGGTCTTGCTGTCACATTTGTGGACCCAGACGATCCCCTAGCATGCCACCCATGCGTCCCCAGATATGCTGATGTCCCTATCACTACACAAATGGAATTTGTATTTCAGATTCTGGACCGTCCGGACCTTTTGAATGCCAAAATTAATGCATCTAACCCCCATCACACCTGGATGGGTGCTCTATCTGCCGTGGTCACTTCTTGGAATGCTTCTGATACACCAGAGGCGGTTTACTCGGCGAACAAGAAGTTCTTTGGGCTAGAGCCTCCGGTTTCCCTGCTGTTTGCGTTGTGCAGACTTCTTTATCTTGTTTGTGAGTTGAATGGTGCAGGAAATAAGGACCTTGTCATTGGCAGGACCCTATCTTATGTTGCACCTCCGGCACCGCTCCTGCCCTCGAAAGTGGAGCCTGTTAAATTGGAGGAGAGGTATTTGTCTTTCCAATTAGGAGAGTTTGAAGGAACCACAATGGCAATCCGACAAAGAAACCACGTTATCTTATCCTTAATCGCCATAATTCGGCTGCAAATCGAATGCACGTACTCTTTTATCAGGGAGGACGTTGGTGAAAACTTGATTAGAGTCCTATTTTGTGGGCTCTTGGCGAGTTATTCCAATTCTGTCATTCACGAAGAATCTTCCTCGACCGAGCTCGTCATGTCCACGTTTGGGGGATGTATCCAGGTATTCCCCTCTGGTGGGCACATTCTAGTTCAGTTATTAGCTGAGCTCGCAAATGAATCTTTGCGATTTGTTGGAATATTCGCAACCGTGTTCAGCAGATTTTATGACAACACGCTCTTCTTTGGTTGTGAGTTCTATTTCCACGACTTTCTCAACCGATGGGGTGAGACACCCTCCTTTGATATCTCTCAGTTGCGTACCAAATTCACTTCTGCCCTAGAAAGAAGGACTGTTGCATCGGGGAGTGTGTAGTTCTACAATCACCGAATATATTATGTAATCACATTCACTTTAGAAGCCTATTTAGGCATGTGGCTTAGGGTTTTATATGCAGGTTGAGCCTATTTGAATTTTTTTGGCTGTAATCTGCAGAGGAGAACAAAAAGCTCTGAGGCGTATCACATACGCATCAACATCACCATGGTTCTTAGATCTACGCCTGGAGCCGTTAGTGTGTACCAGATCTCTGGTACAAACTCTTCAAGATCTCTGCCAGAATGGCTTGCCAAGAAGCGAAAGAAGTCTCTCAAAAATGATGCCGAGTACTCCAACCGAATTGAACTCATTCAAGACTTCGAGTTTGCTGAGGCTTCCAACAAGATTGAAGTGACTCGAGATGGAGGATATTGCATGGCCACCGGTACCTACAAGCCCCAGATTCATGTTTACGACTTTGAGGATCTTTCTCTCAAGTTTGAGCGACACACGGACTCTGAGAACGTCGATTTCAAGATCATCTCTGACGACTGGACAAAGAGTGTACATTTGCAAAATGACCGATCTATTGAATTCCAAGGACAGGGAGGAATTTTGACTAAATCCCGGATCCCCAAATTTGGCCGAGCCCTTGCTTACAACGACGAAAACTGCGACCTGTATGTTGGAGCTGCAGGAAACGAAGTATACAGGCTTAACTTGGACCAGGGTCGATTCATGGCTCCCTTTGAGCTCAGCAGTTCTGGTGTCAACTGTCTTGACGTCAACCAGGCTCACGGTCTGCTTGGCTTCGGTACTGATGCTGGTATTGTTGAGTTCTGGGATCCTCGAAGTAGGAGCAGAGTAGGTATGCTGGATGTGGGCGCACCCGGCCTGGGTGGCGGTGCCACTGCTCTCAAATTCAGAAACGATGGTCTTAACGTTGGTATTGGTAATGCCGATGGTCTCGTTCATCTGTTTGACTTGCGAGCACCAGAGCCTTATGTGACGAAAGACCAAGGTTACGGATTTGGCATTAAGAAAGTCCTTTGGGTTAACGACGACCATGTTCTTTCTGCAGATAAGCGTGTTGCGAAACTCTGGGACCGACGGACTGGAGACGCATACACCTCTATTGAGCCTACCGTGGATATCAACGATGTGGCACACATCCCTGGCTCTGGTATGTTCATGTTCGCCAACGAGGGTATTCCTATGCATACTTACTACATTCCCAATCTGGGACCTGCTCCCAAGTGGTGTTCGTTCCTGGAAAATGTTACCGAAGAACTGGAGGAAAAGCCCAGTACTTCCGTTTACGACAACTACAAGTTTGTTACCAAACGAGAGCTTGCTGCACTCAATATTTCACACCTTATCGGTTCCGCTGTGGTCAAGTCTTATATGCATGGTTACTTCATTGACCAGCGACTCTACGAGCAGGCCAAGCTTATCTCCAACCCCTTTGCTTACAAGGAACATCGAGAGAGAGAGATCCGAAAGACTTTGGAGAAAGAGCGAGAATCACGTATCCGAACCTCGGGCACTGGAGCCATTGCATCCCGTGTCAAGGTTAACAGAGCTCTTGCTGAGCGACTGTTGGCTGAGTCTGAGGCTGAGGTCACTAACAAGAAGAAGGTATCTGCCAAGGAGACATCCAAGGCTGCCCTTGAGGACGATCGATTTTCTGGAATCTTCTCCAACCCCGACTTCGAGGTTGATGAGAATGCTGCTGAGTTCAAGCAGCTGAACCCTTCGCATAAGAAGGTCAAGGGCCAGCAATACGGTGAGGCGCCTCTTCGAACTTCTGCCCGACCTCTCACAGCTGCTGAAGAGGAGGCTCTGGAGGAGGACAACGGATACTCTTCTGATGAGCACGTTGAGGCCACTGATGACGAACCTGATTCTGAGGAGGAGCGGGTTGCTGCTAAGAAGAAGGCCCTTGCGGAGAAGCGTGCTGAGAAGAAGGAGAAGGAGCGAGCTGCCTTTAATGCTAAGCGTGCTGATGACATCAAGATGACTACTGGTTCTATGGCTGCCCGTGAGGAGATCCCTGACGACGATTTTGCCGACAGAGTTGCCGACATGGAGGCTGAGGAGGATAGACATGTCATGAAGAACGTCAAGATGTCCAAGGGCACTGGTGGATCTGTTGAGATGACTTTTGTACCCCAGGGAAGCGGTAACAAGGGTCGTGGCCCTCGGCGTAACGCGGATGGTGTGGAAGGAGAGGTACGAGATACTGGAAAGAGCAGACAGCAGACGGATGGCCGAAGACGAGCTGGAAAAAATGCCTTCCGCGGTATGTAAGAAATGCATAATTACTATAGAACTATTTCAAATGTCTAAATTAATATTCAACGTTACTACTGTCAGTCGGTTGGCGCGCTGTACCTTGAGCACTTGAACGGTGTAATAATATCTGGCAGTACAGGAGCCAAAATACAGATGTACGGTAAATCCTGCTTAATTACCCTATTTTACCAACTGCTCGTCAGAATTTGCAGGAATGATGTATGGCACTCACCGTTGTATCGTATATCCGGTATGGTACAGTACCTGGCACCTGGTACCTGGTACCTGGTACTGGTAGTTTGCTCAATGCTGCCTCGAAAAATAGTGAACACTAATTAATTAGTAAGTTTAAACACATTGTGGATCAGAGGGTGTTTGCCAACACAATGTTGATGGCGGCTTTTGAAACCCAGGAGAAACTTATATGCAATATTTCCGAAAGAAAATAATTTTGTACATCCCCCCTCATTAGGTGTGGGTATTTCCGTTGGTCTGTGGCGGCAAGCTCAGATCAGAGTCTCTCGCCTTTTGCTTGGCAGCATGCGGCGTTTGCTTATTGGTTGAAAAGGACGTTAGGACCCGTTGAACTCAAGAGCGTGCTATCGTCCCCGTATCGTACTTGTAATTAGCTATTACAATACTGGATGCATGTTTTGATGACGCTCAAAACAACCGCCTGAGTCTGGCTCAAATGCACGTGATGCCGCAACAAAACGGCTGTAATTAGGTTGGTGTCTTAAGTTCTGCGCCGAGTGGGGAAAGTCGTAAAGGCGACAATCGTAATTTGCGATCCTCTATGTGATACATATGATGAATAAATGTTTGATTCTATCCATTTATTTGGATCATTTGCACACTGGTTGGTGGAAACATGAATACCAACACCCCTAGAGTTTCATTTAACTATGGTGGACGTCCAATGCACAGTAGGATAACGCAATGCTGCGCACACATTTTCGGTACGCAACTTAGCAATGGCACAGCGAGCGGGTTTTGTCTTTGGTGCGTCTGGTGAGTGGCGCAAAGGCCGATGTTGCCTGACCCTCGCACATCATAGGGTCGCGGGTAACCTCAAATTCGCGCAGCATATAGTATTAAAGACACAGCTGAAGATAGGCAACGGCAAGCTGTCACTAGCCAGCCTTGCGGCGCTTCTTTTAGCACTGGCCTTATCCTTGGACCCCAAGTCAATATAAGGTTTGGCAAGCGGCTGGAATTACTCCGCGCCGCACGGACGATTAGGGCCTTCGGCCGCAGTTAGAGAAAGCAACGAGCTGAGCACACGAGTGTTTCTCGATACTTTTACCTAATAATATTCATGTCTGCTCAGAAAGACCGCACCCGGATCCCACTCACCACTTCACAGGCCGATCCCCCGATACTCAACCCACCTCACGCACATCCATCCAACGGCAAACAAGACATTCCAAGCATGACCGACACTCGTGGACCTTTAGTGACACAAGAAACCCGCGACCGCGAGAACCAGGGGCCGAATCACCACCCTCAGTCGCTATTCAACAAACCTGCTGTGCCGCAGATCGCCCCAGTTTTGACTGAAGTCGCCTCTGGCTTGCGATCGGACAACGCCTCGCGTGTAGCACCCAACAATCACTCGACATTGTTATCATCGATTCCTTCACCATCATCCAGAGGCCCAGACGGGTCTATTGCACATATCAGAAGCGCGACACCACCATCAGCTATGGAGGCATCATACTACCCTGGCTATACACATCTGAAGGGTCATCAACCTGCGCCTGCCCCAGGCATCTTCCCTCAGCATCCCCAGCATCCACCACATTCACAAGCACACCCTCAACAGCCTCCTGCGCCATATGGTTACGCTCCAGGCCGGCTACCCCCTCCGGGGATGCGACCCCCGGCCATGGGCTATTACTCGTACTACCCTTACTCGACCGATTTGCAGCGAATGCCACCTGTCGACCAGGGAGACGCTTCGCACCCCAAACTGCCGCGAATCAATGTGGACCCACCTGAACAGCGACCTTATACGGAATATCCCCAGCATCCCCAGCAACCACAGCATCCACAGCACGCACCTCTGCAAGCCAACAACCACGTCCAACCAGAGGCCTCTGCTGCCTCCGACTTCGACGACAGACCACCACCCAAAAAGCGAGGCCGAAAGCGAATCGAAGTCGCCGAGGTACTGGCTAACAACGACCTGAGTCATTGCTCACCCCTCGGAGAAAAGGAGCTTGAAGCGGATCACCGAAAACACAAGCGTCCCTCGCGTCCACAGGCGGCCGAAACCACCACTGGAGAACGTCAGTACCCATGCACGTTCCCTGGATGTGAATGGTCATTTGTGCGAATTTCTGACCAGCGGCGACACTTGAGATCACATCAGGAGCCTCTATTTGTATGTCCATTTTACGCTGAAGATAATTCTTGTCATAGAAACGGAGGCTCATTCACCCGATCTGACGTACTCAAGCGACATCTGCGGCTTGTGCACTTTGTACAGTTCAAACAGAGCGATTCCGGCTGGTGTAGATATTGTGAGAAGATTTTCCCGTCGCACAAGTTCTTTCTTGAACATTGTGAAACATGTGCTGTTAACAATAAGCGAAAAGCACGAAAGGGAGCACCTGAAGGCCATGCTGACCAAACGTCTCAAGAAGAGCCACAACAGGACCAATCTCTGCAACAGACACTGCTACAACAGCCGCGTGAACCTGCCCGTCAAACCCATCCTCCTCAGGACGTTTCCCATAACGAAATCGAGGCTGATGTGGAACCCGAGGCAGATCTTGAACTTCTCAGTACAGCATCAAGCATGCTGGCGAAGGAGCCAGGTGAACTACCTCTGCTTGGATCTCATATGAAAAAGCATGACGAAATCGATCGGAATCAAAAACGAAAAGGTCGAAGTTCCAAGAGTTCCTTGTCGGGAACAATTCAAGCAGGACATCATATGTAAATTATTGTATTATTTATCTGTTTTCTTTTTGTTGTATGGCTTCTGCCCCTTTAATATAGAATTGTTGCTTTTTGTAAGGAAATTCGCCAAAGTAGGTACGATACATACATTTCGGTAGCTACCGGAATTATTACGACGTTCTGGTACGATAGCTAACTACAATACCAGAAGTGTTGGTACAGTTGCTACTGATGATTAGTTACGGTTCACTGTGCCGTCCTGTATTTGTGTCGTTTTAGGGTGATGGCACTATTGGCTACCTACAGTACGAAGTTTTATTTATGACACCACGAAACCTCAATATCTTGTTTTCCGGAATATGAATTTGAGAGCTCATGACTAAACTATTGCGCCATTCTATTAGCTAGCTACCGGTACCGATACGATTATATTAGCCACACAAAAGAGCCGTTTTTGCAACGCGATTAGAAAAAATAATAAACAAATGGACACTTCTATTAATTACTCTCTATATGGTAGCTACAGTGTGTTGTGACTAAGATATTACCAAGGCTTCGTGCACTAAGAGCTAATTTACAGCAAACCGTTTCTATCCATCCACACCTTACCAGAAAGGAACACTCCCGTAGGGTCATATTTTTCACGCAGTGACTTCCACTGCTTGAGGTCATCTCCATACCATTCATCAATGATAGGCTTAAGACCAAGCATTTTTCCATCCTCACTCTCGCTATCCTTGAGCTCAGCAGTCTCGGGACCCAAAAAGTTTTTGGCCCAATGAGGCTTTCCTCCAGCCTCGGAAACGATGCCCTCGAATTCACGGTACCACTTGCCCACTGGGGAGTTGACACCGAAGGGTCTGTACATTGTGGCATTAATGTAGAGGGTTAGGTTGGAATTAGTGACATTGCCATGAGGAGAGGCATAAGGCCGGTCTCGGGGATTGATGTCGAGAAGAGGTCGCAGAGTGTTACCAGAAATGGCTCCTCGTCGAGAAGATCCAAACTCCTGGGTATTGGGCTCGACGTTTCGGTCGCCACTGTCTGGAACAGACATGTTTGAGCAACGCACCTCCACGGGGGAATGCACATAATAAATATTGTCCTTAGCAGCAGCTTCAATTTTGACTCTCAAAGCTCGCAGGACATCAGGGCCGTTGTCAAGAGGCATGCCCCACTCGTTAACGAACTGAGAGAAGAGGCAATCCATGTTGAGACCCTCGACAGATCCCTGTACAGCCTCGGAGCCCTTGCCGGATCCCAGGGTATCCTCCATGCCGTACTGTCGAGAAAAAATGAAACGCTCGACTGAGGGGGTCAGAGAGGGCCACAACCGCACCGCAACCCACAGAAGCGTTTCGTAAAAGAGTCGGCCAACCCAAGTGCCATACCAGGAAGGTCGAGGGGCCGACAATGGCAGCTCCGACTTAGAGGCTCGCCACAGAATGCAACGTTCGGCGTAAGGGAACCACCACACCCGGATGTACTCCGAGGCGGTCCAAAGGTTGTCCCACTCCCGAAGCAACGTTTCAAAGGTAATGACGTGCTGAGTGGAGTGGATGGTGTATGCCGGAACGGTTCTGAGAGTAGCGTAGACAATGATGCCGAGCTTTCCAAGAGACAACAGAGCGGCTCTGAATAGTGTAGGATTTTCATCGGGGGAGCATGTGAGCAGCTCCCCGGACGCAATCATAATGGTCAGAGACACGATTTGCTGAGAAACCAGGCCGTGATAGGCAGAGGAGCCATGTGTTCCTGTGCTAATAATTCCTGCAACGGACTGGTCCGAAATCGAACCCAGGTTTTGCATGGCGAGTCCCTTTCGCTTGAGTACCTCGTTGAGCTGGTGGATGCGAATTCCGGCTTCCACCGTAACGTCAGTATAGAGGCCGGACGAGTGGGGCTTGAAGGACACGGCCTTGCTGAGCTTATCGAGATTGACGAGCCATTGAGTAGTCATGGTCAGGTCCGAAGGCGAGTGAGCCGAGCCCACCACCATGATGGTCTTGCCTAGATCTCGGGCTCGGGTCACGATGGCCTGGAGCTCTTCTATGCTTGCGGGCTGGAAGTACAGCGATGGACGAGACCAGAAGGTGCCCGCCCAAGTCTTATGCGAATGAAACCGCTTCGCAGTGGTACTGTTTCGCAGAGACATGATGTTTTTAAGCGTTGAAATGTGCGAGCAGGGCGAAGTGTGCAGAGTGTATGCGAGAGGCTGTCGACAAGAGTAGCGTGGGTTTTTTATCTGTCTGTACTTGTTAAATACAGCTCTCTGTCTGTCCTTTCGACGAAGACTTGGTTCTGATCCTGACAGTGTTTGTATAGGAGGTTTTTAGCTTTTCGTGGAAGCTGAAATTTACCACGGAAATAAGGTTTCCGGGTCCATTCGCCATGCAAAAATCATTTCTTCGTAGCGACGAGCCGCAGCGTAGCAGCTTTGGGGGTGGTCCCTGCTGTATAATTACCAGTGCGTAGTTAGTTTACATGCGTACTATTTCCAAATATTTCTTTCGACGTCCAAAAAGAGCTATTTTCTGGCGTTCCCCTTATCTTGACCAACCACGCCACCCAATGGCCTGTTTCCTCAGGTCAGAGCTAAGCTTACAAACCACCGAGTCCATAATAAGAAAAGCCCCCTTCCCTGACTTAGTGCCAAAAATGGCGTTAATAGCGCTAAATAAACCACTCACAGGTCCCGTGACAAATTCTAGATCCGTCAACGTATAATCTGCTTACTGGAACCGGCATGTCGTACATTTGGAATGTCTGCATCATAATTATCCCATTGTGCTTGTAATCAAGAGCCGCATGTGCCGTTTTGTGCACGTTCTCAAACACGACATGAAAATGTAAAACACGGTCAAAAACGCATTTCACGAAAACTATATGGATGGCATATTATCGGACCTGGAAGAAAAAATCAGCCAGGAAGCGACAAAAGGAGGATGAGTACGTTGCGCGTCTAATGGCACGTCAGAAAGCGCGTGACGAGCAACAAGAGGCCTACCTATTGTCGCGACCTCCGCCTCCTCTACAACCACACGTTGACAACCCAGTATCAACCACCACTGTCGTCAACACTTCACGATGGCAAGAAGCTCCTCCCTGTGATTCGGACGACTCCAAAAATTACGGAAACCCGCACTGTGAGTCCCTGAGGTATGGGGACTGTACCGGCGTACCGTCGTTGCGCCAACAAAGTGCTGCTTTGCTTGCTAAACAAGCTCGTGGGTTGACCAGCTCACTGTTGAGGGAAGTTCCCAACGCGACTGTATGGAAGTCTGCCTGGGACGCTATCCTATATGGACAGCATGACTCGTTCAATGTGTTCATGATTTTCGCTGCTGAACTCCAGAAACACTCCGATTTCCCATGTCATTATAACGGTCTGCTGCATCCGTCGCGGGCTCTCACTGCTCGAGCAGCTGCGTTACGGGCGTTGCTACTGAGAGGGAAAAGTCGTCATAGAATCGAGTCTGTGGCACAAGCACTTACAGTAGGGGATGTTAGTTACCTGGAACTTGGTATCAAGAACATCCGTAACGAGCTTATCTTGAACTACACCCGGCATGATTTGTTTGAACACGCACAAAACGCTCTAACAAGGTTGCGTAGCCTTACTGTGCTGGATCTCCGTTTCATAGATGTCGGGGATGCGACTTTGTCGCTGTGGAAAAATGCCATTCTTCGCGGTGACTGGCCTGCGCTCAAGGTCGTCTTACTAGGTCATGCTAATACCAATAAGGTATCTCATTTCATGGAAATATCGCAGTTGTGGTACGTTGGTTATAGAGGGGAACGTTTAGCTCACCTCGATTGGTACACGTGCGAACACGATATCGATAAAACCGAGGTTCCCGATCGATTGCAAAAGACCATAAGGTGTGCTTTGAATCACCCATCATCATGGCTACTTTCAAGCTTAAAGGAATTGAACAACGAAAGCCAACGTGGTAGGCTCATATTGGAAGTTAACTTTGCCATGACATCATGGAATATGGATGAGCTTCGAAGTCGGCCACCTGACTATGTTCATTGTATCCGAATGAGGAAGACCGAAGGAAACTCCCTCGAGCACCCAACGCCGCTCAAAAAGACGGAGGACAAGCCTTTGTATCGACAAGTGTCCCGCAAAAAACGTGTTGATGCAGCCGTGGGAGCCTTCTTTGGGCAAGTCGGACCCAAGTAATCAACTTGTGAATTTATTGGGAGATGTGAGCAAATAGGCATGTACCAGGTACTGGTAGTAAGACAATTACTAGACGATCATCTTTGTGATAATATAATTAGCAATCGATGGGAAGGCCTTTCCCATCGATTGCTGGTTGACGGATACCATCTCACAAAGTATTTATGACATTTTTATTTAGCCATTTGTATTTTTGTTAATTTATTTTCATTTAATATTTATTTTTACATTCGATGTGTACGTGCGGTACCTGTACAGTACGATACGATACAGTACGAGTTCGTACTTGTACTGCCATATCCATATCGCCGGGACTCATTTAATTGCTACCATTGAGTATGCAACGCAACGGATCTCACGCAACATCGGAACTTGGTCCTCCATGTAAGACTAAGTTTGGGAGGGGGCCTTGGACTTTGTGATTTTCCGTTGACTTTCTTTCCAACTTCTCTGCTTCTTAATACTTTAACTTTTACTTTGACTTTGCGATAGGCCCTACCAAGGGACGGGCTGATTTAATGAAAGAGCATATCGCCGTTTTGGTTAAACTGTTAGGTGAATAGCTCCCAAGGTCAAAATTGCACGGCAATTACACTGTTGTAGGGCTCATTGACTTCGACTAAGCAAAATAGCCTTAAGGACCTCTAGCCTTGCGATGAGAAGGTCGCGTGCTGCGCCAGTGGGTCCACCACTGCCCTCAATGTCGCCCAATGTGGACGTATCTTTTGCGGCACTTTTGTTTGCATTGCCTTACGCATGATCAGGTGGATGCAAGGAGTCGCCCAAAGCTACCCAGAATGGACCTTGGCTTGCAGCCTTGGCAGGAATAGAGTTCATAGGTCATCGTGCACCTACAAGGCTAGAAAAAATTTAAGGGGCAAATGTCGCAATAACAAGTTCAGGCTTTTCTGGTAACTACAGTCAACAAACTAAACAAAATCACTTAGTGCAATAAATCTATGGAATTAATTTTTTTGGAATAAATATGAATGTGCAATTAGACAGACTTCTCATTTTCGTTGAAGTCGGAGATATCCTCAGCGGCGTCCTCCACAGGGGGTCGCCACTGGACCTCACCGTGCAGCTCCTCAGCAAGATCCTCAAGGGTTCGTCGCTTGGTCTCAGGGATCAGGAAAGAGCAGAAGATACCGAGCAGCATGAAGAGGGCGAAGATCTCCATGACGTGGTTGAGCCAACATCCCTTGGGCTTACCGTCTCGGTCACAGTTGTGGTTAACGAGAGTACCAATGACGACCTGAGCAATGATGGCACCGACCTTACCAGAGGCAGCAGAGATACCATGGGCAGAGGATCGGTATCGAGTGGGGTAGCACTCACCAGGGACAATGAAGGTGGTCACGTTAGGTCCGAAGTTCTCGAAGAGCTGACACAGAATGTAACAAGCAAGCAGACCTCCCTCGCCAATCTTGTCGTAACCGAAACCAATGATACAGAAGAGAGCAGTCAGGATAGTGAAACCACCGATCTGGATGGGCTTTCGGCCAATAAAATCGACGGTGATTACGGAGAGCCAGTAACCGGGAATGGCACCGGCACAGACGAGAATCAGGTTACCAACGGAGTTCTTCATGAGGGTGGAGTAAAGGTTATCACCCTTATCGAAACCAATGGTGTGCAGAATGGTGGAGTTATTAAGACCGAGTCCGTAAAAGGCAACATCGAGAAGGAACCAAGATCCGGCAGTACCGAGCAAGATCTTTCCGTGCTTCCACTGAGAGAAATGTCGGAAGAAATCGCCGGCAGAAGCAACAGGGGGGTTGTAAGCGTTCTGCTGGGCCTGGAGGTCGGCAGCCTGGGCCTTGAGGGCCTCGATCTCCGCGGGGTCGGCGTTACCGTGCTCACCGGAAGTGTACTTGTCAATGTCAGCCTGGGCCTTCTCAATGTCTCGAGAAACGTCAAAGGTGTATCGGGGAGTCTCAGGAATAGTAAGTCGGAAGTAGAGAGCGGCCATGGCAGGAACACAACCCCATCCGACCAGGATTCGCCACGACTTATCGAGGGCGGTCTGACAGTCGAGGCCACAATCGTTGGCACTGTGGTAGGGCTCAAGAGAGTTCTTGAAGCCGGCAACACAGCAGATGGAGACGATAGAACCCATGAGCTGACCCCATCCCTGGTTGGCGAAGACAGCGCCCATCATGGCACCTCGCCACTTAGTGGTAGCGAACTCGGAAGTGATAATGGAAGAGAGAGGGTAGTCACCACCGATACCGATACCCATGATGATACGCCAGAAAGTAAGAACTGCAACAAAGGAGATAGCCTGAGAGTGACCAGTCATACATTGAGCAATAGTAGCACCGATCATGAGAATCAGCTCAACACCGTAAATCTTCTTTCGGCCAACGACATCAGCAAGAATACCGAAACCAAGCTGACCGATAACAGTACCGACGGAAGTGGAGACCTTGAGAAGAGTGTTAGTAGAGTCGGGGATGTGACCGTCGTGGCCGGTTCCCTGACCCCAGTAAACGTAGGACATCATAGTGATACCCAAGTTAATAGCGAAAATATCGTAAGAGTCAGTCATGAAACCGATACCGGCAACCATGATGGCTCGGATATGGTACCATCCGAATGAAGCGGAATCGATCTTCTCGAGGGCGAGTCGTCGTCGCTCGTTAGGGTCCTCAATGTGAGAGAAATCGTTCACGAAGTTGTGGAACGCGGAGTTACCACCGGCAGTCTTGTTGTTAGCGTCCATTGATTGCCTGAGAGTGGAGTCGATAGCGATGAGGAATTGAGCAGGGAAGCACAGGCGGTTTATATATGCACCTCTCCACTGTGCTGGACTTTTTCTCTGTTCCGATGAGTACCAAAACCCTGTTCAATTTTTTACCACTTTGGGTTAGCACTAATATGTCTTGGTTTTTTAAGATTCTTTGTTTTTTGAAATACCTAAAAAAATGAAAAATGAAAAAACACAAAACCAAAGTCCTCATAGCTCCCACTATGATGGAGACTTTGCGTCTCTGAAGTAGATTTGGTATAATTGAACCGGAGCTGATCATTTGTGTTTCTACCAAGCAGTTTTTCTACATTATTTTTAGTCGCCCAGTCCGAATAATTCGCCCAGTTTAATCGCTCTCTTGGCATTTTCTTGTGTCAGGGGATCTCCGCTAGCGTACCTGTCTTCTCTGCTGTTTGTTTGCTTGGCCGACTTACCCTGAGGAGGAGGGGCATACCCACTAATAGACCACAAATAAGTTTCATCGTACAACTAGGCGAGCGAGAACCGACACTGTGGTTGGCTGTGGGGACAAACTCTTGCTGACAGCTGATACCGCTTACCAGCATGGTTGGTAACAGCAGAAACCCATCGCTATGAATGCCAATATTGACCTTCGAGCCCTTACAGCGCCAAGTCTGGGTAGGAAGAGCTCGGCAACGTCTTGCCCTTGTCTTAGGGCTGTCTCGAAGGGCCAAAGGACCCGCCAAGCCTTCGAATCGATGGCTTCCGTTCCATTTCACTATGGTGAAGTCACAGCCAAGTCCTTTAGCCACGTGTGTCGCAGTTTAAACTTCTTCCCTCATTATCAGAAAACGTCTTTGTGATGGTATCCAGCCTTGTGACGCCGGCGGCAAATCTTTGACACATCTACAGTACGAGTACGATACTGTACATCGAAAGGGTAAAAATACATTTCAAGCCTCTCCTAGAACCCTTCAAAGCGAACTAATTATGGAGGTCGTGTGCAAACATCGATAGGGGTTCGAAAGTTCGTGGTATTACGTTTAAGGACTGGCCTAGTGGCACTCAGATCAAGTTTTGCCTCGATCTTGCTTCATTCTAAGGCTTATGGCCTCCAACGTTAGAGCGGGACGAAGTTTTTTAAAAAAAAATCAGCCTAGAGTCCATTCGTACAGCTGTTATCTCAAGCTGCCGTACACCAAGCAGCGAAACGGTTTGTAAGTCGTGCTGGTAATATGCGTTCCAGCTGTCAGCTCTCTTTGTCCCCTACGTTGATATATAACCCTATTTTATCCAATGAGAATTGGCAGAGGGCCCACGCCTTTCTAGGTTTCTTCTGGGACTTTATTTGACATTATCATATGCATATACTTTCTTTGTCCGTTACATCTTTTTTGTAAAATTCTTTCGGTTAAAATTTTCTACACGTACGTCACGTCTAACCCCTCTTTCCAGCCAATGAGCGTCCGTCACTCCCCCACGTTTTCGATTGATAGGGAACGCGATGAGGGACGGTCTAATCTAAATCGTGTGGGAGAATATTTGCCAGCCGTAGACTCGTAACTGTAGAGCCAATTGAGCTGTGTGAAGATTTTTACAATTGTCAGCCTTGCAGTAAAGAAAAAATCAATCGATCATTGACTATAGTCGATACATTTTACAATTGACACTAGCTACTGCCAAGGCCATCGTGGTCGTGTGAGCAGTTCCCGTGTTTAGTTGAGTCTGCCTTAAATACGCACCACATGGAAAGGGAGAATACAAGTATTTAGAAGTGTGAGAATAGAAAATTGCACGGGCCACCGCTCCACCTCTTGGCGTCCAAATTCGAGACCACGTTTTCCCACAGTGCCCTCAAACCCTCGGTACAGATTGACAGAATTTTCAAATCTAAAGGGCTTCAAACACACGGCTTCGAACGTTCTTTGTGTTCCCCAAAGGGAAATCTAATCTGGCCATGGTAGTCCCAGTTTTGAATGCACAATACGATATCGAACGTACCATGGACCGGCCAAATCCAAATTTGCGACTGCCGCCCAGCCTGAAAGTTATATTATATTAAGATTTGAGAAACGACAAAACAAAAAAAATAAGAAAACGAGCCCTCGGGTCGTCATCAGCAAATCCTAACCATTCACTGGACACTCATATGATCACTCTCTCAGACATTTGTAGATCAAGAGCCATGGAATTATTCTCCAAAGGAAAAAATGGAAGCAAACGAACAAAAAATGGTGATGGTGTGATTTGTCAGAATTACAGGTTTACAGTACTCGTAGTAGAGAATACCAGTTGAAACTCTGGGAACTTTTACGCCGCTATAATAATATTTGACTGTTTAAGTTAGCTGGCTATGATGTGTACAGTACGAGTACGGTACGAGTACTTGCATCCGCCAAATCCGTCACATCAGCCTTCGTCCTGTCATAGTCTGTAGCTAAAAAAATCATGAGTGAAAAGTTTCCGCTCGGACCATAGATGTGACTATCATGGTGGTGCTGGGAATCCAGCTGTACAGTAGCTAGGCACAATGCTTGAGAGTAGTATTTTCGGTATTCCCATGACGTACAGTGCCTGGTAGAGTACGTGCGATACAAACTGTACCTCTACCCGGGACAAGCACAGAGTTTGACATTGGTCAAGCTCACTTCCACAGACACATGTCGGTCTGCAAAAGATGACACATAATCTCCCGACGTGCGTCAGAGCCGCTGAGTTTGTGTCAGTGTCAATGTGCCCATGTGGGGATACGCCTTTCAAACTGTCGAGATTATATTGCTCATGTCAGGCGTCACATTTGTGTCAGAACCAGAGAACTATACGAGCATGTTATTTACCTCCGCATTAGCTTGCTCGTCCAAGTTATAAGCCCCACACTAATGTACAAGCAATAAGTGAGTCCCAAACTGGGAAAGTGCTCGTTTGACCTGCTAAAACTAGGTTCATTTCTGACGTAAGGTGATCGGCATGCTCGCATGAGCCTTTCGGTGGCAGAGGCTAAAAATTGGGGGGAACAACCTGTGAATCTACACTAATTTTTGTCTGGAACGAGAGAAAACACTGTTAGTGTGATTATATACCAGATGGTGTAGTACAAACTTGTCTACTTTCATGACGTCGTAATTGTTTCATAGATTATTTGTCCGAACTCGCCAGGTACCCCTCCTCCAACACAAACAAACTATGCCCACCCTTGTGAAACCTAACTTGTACCTTTGCCAAGAACCAGGTGATAGGGTATTTTTCGGATGCTTAACCGAATTATCCACCCGCATATTCAGCAAGACATAGTCCTCGTTTTCTCTTAGGGTCCAAGTACAGAGGCAAAACAAAAAATGCGGAAAATATTTGGCTCGTAAAATCGACGTCGTTTTTATTTTGCTCCTCCTAAACGGTGGAAGCTTACGGAGATGTAAGTATTGTTAGGTTCCAATATGAATGCGTCGTAAGTTGTACTAAGACTAAGTGCGATATTTTGGTAGTACGATACCTATTAGCTGCTGTTGTAAAACCTGTGTTGTGGACGTTTTGAAACAATACATAAGTTACTATTTAGTCCTTTGTTTAACACTGAGACGTTCCAAAATACCCGCAATTGTATTTATCGGCTTCCGTAGACCTCGTCCAAAACCTAGAGTCAACATACAACTCTTCGTCCACCGCCAAGAATCGCTCAGGAACCAACCTGTGTTAGTGATTCTCGGGTTTATTGCAAGTTCCTGTTTCCTTAGAAAGAACAAAAAAAAAAAAGCTATTGGTACGACACTGGGCACTTGCCCACCCCAGGCTTCATTTGGCACACGTCTACCGCATGCACATCCAGCCTACGAGTAGTTATTCTCTAGTGGGAAACTACTGGTACTGTATGTACGACACTGTACGAGTACCGGTAGCTACTGTATATTATTTTACTTTGTCTATAAGGAGGAGGTAAAGTAGCACAGGAACCCATGCCACCTGGACGCCTCAGCACACGAACAGTCTACGGTAGCTACTGCACTGGTACACTGTACCGCAGTACGAGTACAGTAATTAACGTGACGGTGTCGGTACCGGTGCTACTCGTAACATCATTATTAGTTGCAGAAGTAGAAAATCACATGTATCCCTGAGTGCTGTACCCATGGGTCACTTCACATCGTGCCAGTCTGCGGGTTCTTACTGTTTATTCTTGGTTTAAGTACGATACGCAGCATTTTAGGACATACCTAGTATCCCACTTTGAGTTAATTGTCACCGGCATTCTCATCCACCTATCGACAAAAACCTATCCCGGGGTGTGGTTTATTGATATGACGACACTGTTGTCTCTCATAATTGTTTTCTCGGTGCAAAGCCGTTAATATCGAGTGAAAGGCAGGTCCAGTATGATAATTTATTAGCTGCATCATAACCCAAGAGGAATGTAGCTGCCGGTAATAGTTACGAGCACCGGTACCACAGCTACTACAACATAATAATCCAACCAAACCGACATTCATCGCAACAGACTGGACAATGAAGTTTGGTTCGAACAGAAATATTAACCCTCTCCAGGCTTACATTAGAAGTACAATACGATACGAGTACGATACCGCATAATATGGGGGCCAATATCCGCCTGACTGGGCCTTCGTCCACTCTGCAATTAACTGCACGATCCCATGCACCTGTGGGGACAATTTAAATTTTCAAGAGAAATACAGTAGCCCGGAATATCATACTCTAATTAGCAGAGCTTCCTCTGTAAGTACCTTCTTCCTATCTATTACTCCTTTATAATTTTCCGGTATTTTTTTTTTTTCATTATTTTTAAGCATTTGTTCAAATAAAACTTTCATATAAGCTTTTTCTTTTTCTTTGGCGGAGGTCCAGTTGTGCGGAGATACCCCCACCCCCTCCTTTTTATCTCCTATTAATTACATGGCATGTATTTTTACTTTAAGAGAAATGCATTCAGCTATAAAAGAGGAGTGAAAGGTCTCAGACGCAGAGACTCCTCAGCCATGCGGGCCCGAAAAACCGTTGTTGTCCAACTGCCTTGAATAATGGTCCCTTTTTTTGCTCTTAGTAGCTATTGGTTTAGTGGTAACATCTTTGCTATTCCGGTAGCTACGGGTCAACAGACACAACAAGATTCAACTAATTAGCTACAGTATCGTAACAGTACATACCGCTACTGGTACACCTGGTGTCAAATTAAAATACAGTAGAATGAGCTAATTATCCGGTCGTTGAGCTCATGTACCGGTAATACCATTGAGTGCAACGTGCATTCGTGATGAAGCCGGGTTGCTTTAAATTCACCTGCTTCTATGATTGAGCCTCAAGATTAGGGGCTTCCACAGGCCACGTTACACCGGCTATGATGCGCCACAGATATTATTAATTACGGAAAACTAAACAAGGTATTGCTGGTATCGGACTGTACATATTACAGGCAGCTACCGGTACTTCTCAGATATAAGTCTGTTATGCATCTAGACGACTACGATAGCAGCCGGTACAAGTACGATACGATATCTGGCACCGGTATAGCCGGCGCTTAATCAGCAATTAATTCCTGGGGAGCGTGCTTTACAACAGGACGTGACGTACAGTGTACCTACACGTACTCGTACAAGTAGCTACCGGTACCGTGCGCCGTATTATCGGACTCGTACTGTACGAGTACTGTATTACTGTCTTCATTATTTTTTACTTTTTATTAGATATTAAGAGATAAAAATTGTTAGCAAGTTCATTCAGAGAGTCGTCGGTAGACTCGAAGCTCCGCCTGTAGCGATTCATTTTGGTTCATGAGTTCAGCTACGAGAGCCTCGAGCTCCTGGATCTTCTCATTTTTCTTAGCTCGTGATCGCCGTGCGGCCTCAGTGTTTCGAGCCCGTCGAATAGCCGAGGAATCTGACGCGTCAGACACAACAATAGGTGGCTGAGTAACTGGCGACTTCTTGTTGAAGTTGGTAGTAGGCTTGCTCACCTTGTTGTTGTTGACCACAATGGCTGAACGCCGCTCGGTGGAGTGGAACGTTCGGATCATGAGTGGGGGAGACTGAGTCACCGATGACGAGGCCGGAGTTTCAGCTTGACTAGGGCCCTCGAAAAGAGGAGACCAGTCCTGGGGGTCCTCAAGAGGCCCGTTGAAGATGGCATCGCCAGTGGTTTTCATATCGCCGAAATCATAAGAATAATCTAGGTTGGACGAGGAGCACACAGACTCGCTCTTTGAAAAAACTGAATCGGGGGAGACGGACAAAGACGGGGGTGCATCAAACAAGTTGCAGAAATCGGATAGGTCGTCGCTACCGACGTTACTGGTTGACCCCAGTCTGCTGGGGTCGCTGGTGTTCACTTGGGGCGTAGAAGTAACACATTTCGGTTGTTCGGGTTGGCTGGATTCCTTAGAGTACTGAGGAATCAAGAAACTAGCGTTAAGCGGGTTGCTGTGGCTAGTAGGGTTGTTTTCGTTGAGGTTGGCGTACAAAAGACTGGTGTCTGCTTGTTGGTTACTCTCTAACGGTTGCTTGTGTCGGAAGTTTGAAGTAAAGGGAGTTAAGAAAGTCTTACTCTGAGTACTCAAAACCTAACCGGCGGGAGCTGGGGAGTCGAAGGCGAGGTGGTGTTCCGTTCGCTCGACTCTGTGACTGCCTAGTTAAGAAAACAGGCAGACCAGGCGGGAGGGCGCTTTTGTTGTTTTTCGAGAACAGAAAGGGAGAGTCGTTGTAATGACGCTCCAATTGGTTCTGGTAAAGGCGACTTTTTCTTTCTCTGATAGCTAGGCTAGTGGTGTGGCCTGGCGATATACCCTTGGTAATGGCGAAGTCTTGGGGAGAACTTCAAATGGGGTGCTCTGAAAGAATGTGTGGTTTGCTTTCGAAGAAGTGGAGTTGTCGCACTTCTTATAACATTAGCCATGCGGTTGAAGGTGCCGTGTGGGGCCCAATTGGTAATGTTCCTTACCCTTCTTTTCCTTTTACTGTTCTGACCTAACCCTGACTGGTCATAGTCACACCAACCCAAATTATAGTTTATAAGTTTATTTGGGAACCCCTTCTTTGCATGAGTTTGTTCCGCGTGTGCCCCGAAATACGTGCTATACCCATACACTTGTAAACTTATGTGTTGCATCTATATTCGCTTTGTCGACATTCTATAGTTGGTATAACCTACCAAGTACTGTGTTATAAGGGCCTATCAATACCTATATGGTCGGTTGTACAAGTTTTTGTAAGAGGGTGAACGTTATTGCGTGCTGAGTTTTCATACAAGTCCTGTATGTGCACTTGAATTAACGAACACAACTGACAGAACTATCGACCTGTACATGAGCATAGAAGGGAAAGAAGGGCACATGGCTCATAACCTGTCCAAACTAGACGTCGGAGATAACAACGCTGTGTACCAGTATCGGTAGATTAGTTTGTCGACTCAGCTCGCCCAGCCACAATGACAAATCCCCACATACACGACCTATTATACTGTACAATCGTCGCCTAGAATACAAGTTCGGCACACGCCGCAAGCGACCCGGTGCTACATGTCTGCTGATGACCAACAATTACTGCCGCTCAAGGTTGGATTAGTGAATAAATGATTTGTATGTCCACACGGTACTGTACGACTACTGTAGTTACACCGTGCGGTGACAAGTACGAGTACGATACAGTACTCGTACAAGTACAGTAGCTAGCTGCTAGCTACCCCCACGTACAGTCAGTCTTGAATTTTAGCTCACCACCTACCAGTACGAGTACCTGGTACATACACCACCTCAAAAGTTTTATCACACGCGTGGTGGGAGAGACCGGGTTAGGGTTCAGTATGAGTGACACCAACTAATTAACTGCATTGTGTTTGTCGCAATATAATCATGTCTTCAAGACAAGTTGAGCATTCCACCACATTCAATGGGAAACCCCCGATGGAATACAGAAACATCACAGCCTCCATGCTACGTCTCCAAATTTATAACATGTCACGTTGTAATTAGTTAAGTAATTAAAGGCGACGCGTAATCACTGTAGAGGCTGCAGCACCTAATGTATCGTACACTCGTACTCATACTGTACCTGGTACAGTAGCTACTCGTACAGCACAGAGTACCGGTAGGCAGCAACAATAACCAAATCAGTTAATTATGGTACCGGTAGCTACAGTGCCTCACAAGCTACAGCTCGAATACAGAGCAGTAGAAGTACGAGAACGCGAAACGTATTTACTATACGGTAAGTACAGCACCAGTACCTACTACAAGTACAAGTACTATCCGACAGCTAGCTACAACCAGTTGTTTTTTGATATAATGAAAAACCTTCCTTAAATAAACATATTACATAAAATCAGACGCTTAAAAGCTCTAGATCAGGAGGGCGGCAAAAGCTGCGGCAAGGGCGCCAGCAGACACCACATTCATGACAGCAGAGTTAGCGTTCACAACAATGGGTGTAGGAGAAGAATCAGAAGAGCCAGATCCACCAGTAGTGGCAGACATGGTAGAGGCACCGGCACCAGTCGCTCGGGAAGCAGAGGAAGAAACAGAGTTGGCAGCAGTAGAAGAACCACCGTTAGAAGACGAGGAGCCACCCTTAGTAGAAGAGGCACCACCCTGGGAGGAGCTGGCGGAGTTCTGAGAGCCTCCCTGGACAGCAGCAGCGGAAGCGTCACGGTTGTTATCAAGAGGAGCAACCTTGACAGAAATGTTGGTACCGTCCTGGCAGTCTCCACCAGACTTCACCTTGTAAGGAGCAACCTTACCCTCCTCGGGGCAAAGTCGGAAGCCCATGTCATTTCCGGGGACCTTGAGCTCGCCGTTTTCAACAGTGACACCTGTAGTGAACTTATCACTGGAAGTCTCGACCTGGTCATCATGGTCAAACTCGATGCCCTTGCCATAAGAGGTCTTAAGGACACCGTTGTCAAGGGTGTAGACAGCGTCTCCAACATAGGAGAGCCACATATCACCATCAAGCATGACAAGAGCCATATCGTTGAAGTCCTCTCCATCAACGTCGGGGACCAGACCGAAAGGCTTGGAGGTGTCAACATCGGAGTTATCACCAGACATGGGCCAGCCGGGAGCCTTGTCATCGTTCTCAGCCTTAGCCTCAAAAGTGATACCGTTGGGGCAGCCACCACCAGCTCGAACTCGGTATTCAGCATCCTTGTCGGTAACAGGGCAGGCAATGAGATCCATATCCTCACCGGGGACCTGCAGGATGTCATCATCGCTGAAAGAGACACCGGCAGTGATCTTTCGGCCCTTGGAAGAGGTCTCAACCTCATCGTCATGGTCGAACTCGATGCCAGGACCATATTGGGTCATCATGGAACCGTTGTTAGAAAGGGTGAAAAGGTAGATTCCACCTTCGTTGGCAAGGTACATATCATCACCAAGGATAGCGAGTCGGGTTCCATCAATGTCGGAGCCAGACTTTTGAACCTTCAGAGAGAAAGGCTTAGAAGTATCGAGGGCGTTGGCAACAGCCACGAGAGTAGTGAGAGAAATAGTGGAAAGCTTCATAGTTGTGTAGATAGATGTGTCGTGAAGAACCAAAATACAGCGGAGAATCACCCCTTTAAATAATCTGGAGAGATGCAAAAGCCTCCAGCTTATACCCAAAATCTTAGTTTCCGGCTAACCCCTTCCGGTTTGCTCACATTTCCTGCGTCTAGTATGCATGTGAGTGATGAGATCAGTTCATCATGCAAGATAGACAGTACATGGACAAGCGAAATGAATTATGGAGAAGCTATTGTGGAAAGTGTAGGTGTGGATTTGCTGCAACACTTCAAAAAACATAACAACTAGCCAGTACTATGTTAATACTCCATTTTTTATCTTCGTATTTCATCTTCTAATTTTATCCATGTCGTTTGCTCCTCTAATTTCAGCCCACATCACCTTACCCAAGAAGGCAGGGAATCGGAGTTTAAGATTTTTGAAACTTTTCCAATCAAGGTTTAAAACAGCTAAATACGTACGTACATCAATGGATTTGAAGATCTTGTCGGAAGTGAAGAATAAAATTCATTCCGGGTACTGATGTCCCACATTTTGCCACATGGCAAACGGATTACTATTCATTGCTACAACCAACACTTCTCTACCAGGTCTTAAAATAACAAACCAAAATCTACCCCACGGTTACTAATTATCCCTGACTTGCGGGATAGGTCGGCAGCCAAGACCACAGCCCCATTACTGTAAATAGCAACGGCCGCAGCCACCAGGTCATATGTTGATCTCCTTGCTTAAGGCTGCCTCATAACAGAAGAGGATTGGAAAAGCAGCAAGACATGTGTTTTAAGATTGTAAACGGGACGGCTTTGCGGATTTTCAGTGGTGTCTCTTACTGCCGCCTTGGGAAGTTCACAGCAAAAGCAAAAGCTAGGTAAGTCGCGTGAGTAACCCTAACCCTAAACGGTTTTTTTTTTTATTAGTTTTGTTGTTGGCCTAACCAGAGAATTTACGACACACGGCATATTTACGGGAGCTCAACAATGTTGTCCCTTAGCATTATAGCTCCTTACTTCCTGCTTGTCTAGATAGGAAAAACACCTAATTACAGTACGATACGTACAGTACTCGTACAAGTTATTGTTCGTTTTACAACTTCGTCTATTTTTGGGAACATGTCTTTGAATCCCAATGAACCTAAAATATGAATACGTAGACCCTTTCCGGGGAAATCTGTAAATAGGCCAAGAAACATTTTATAGTCTAGCGAACTAGTTTTCAGCACAACTGAGTGTCAAATAAAATACCCTTATAACATTGATACATTGTTTTATCTTTAAATAGCACTTTATTTATATACGGCTCCAATGGACTTCCGTCATTTTCGCGATCTTCGCCATCATCAAAGCAGAGGTGCATTATACAAGTATCAACACGCACCGTAATTACTACAGGGTTTCAAGGGACAAGGTTACCATCCGGCACAAGCATTTTGCTATATTGCTCCCCAGGTGCATGTGGAAGAATCGGAAGCAACAAAACGGTTTCTTCTATGCATCTTTGAAAGGACGGCCGGTTGTCGCTTCCCAAAAGGGAAATGTAAGAATACAGAGGGCAGTGGTACCCCAGAAAAATGTCCCCCATTACCTTACGGTAGCTACTGTATTTACTTACAACACTACCTGGCGTATACTAAATTAGCTACGAATTTATCGTATTATATGAGCTAGCTACAGGAGCTATAATCTCAGAATAGACTGCTTCGCCTCTACGATACGAGTAGCTATCCTTAGAAACCACGTTTGGTGTAGCAATCAACAAAACAAGAAGCATAAATAAGACGATACTGGATACGTGATTTCTACCTGGCTGTATTGACACTGCTGTTTCAGACTTTTGCTGTGATTCTAAAGTTCTTGCATTGGTCTCATCACACTTCAAACATGTAGCCACGATACGGTAACTACTGGTAATTACCGGTAAGAGTAGCTACATTTGGGTACAGTACGGTCAAAAAATTCTACTCGTACTGTGTTGTACTGTACGAGTACCAGATACTTAGTAAACTGTACTGTTATTACCTCTTCCGGTACACTGGGGGGGGGGTGGCTTGGATGACTGGAGAACCGAACACATGAATCTTATACATCCTTCGTAAAAGACCCAACCCACAGGAGGAAACAGGTCGTAGTTACCTGTTAGCTACGATATTTACTGCTACCGTACAAGTATTACACATTTATTTAAGGCTCTTCTATGCTATCTCAAGACCACTGAAATGGCACACCTTGGATTTGTCAAATACATGAAGTGCAATGTGAACAGTAATTACTATAAAGTATGGTACTCGTACTCGTACTCGTACGGTAGCTAAGCACTGTACAGTACACATAATACTGTACTGTAGCTACCAGTACACATTATTACATAACTAACCGGTTAATTACCAAGAATAACTAGCTACTATAACGAAGAGTTGACACGGACAGCATTATATTCTTATATCTCAGTTTTCTATTCCATTTCAATTACAGCATTAAATATGATTGATCTTTAGGATGCCTTTATCAACCGCCCACCAACGGGCACAAAATGCACCCCCCATTACATCGAGAGCATTTCCAATCCAACCTCTCTCTGGCAAATAAAAAAGATGTTCTCAACTCATGATTTCAGTACAGAACCGGCAATACCAATTTCGGTATGTATCAACAAACAATAAGCCTGGAGCATGTGTATGGTAGCGTTACTCGTTACGAGTACTGTAGTGGCACACACTATTCAATGTACAGGAGTGTATCAGTACGTACAGTACTGTTGTAAGACTGTACACAGTGGTAATGGCTACCTGTTCCGTACAGTACGATAGTATTGGTGGAACAGCCTCCAACTCTCAATAATACTTGTCACGCCATATGGAAGTGGATATTAAAGAGGGGTGGCATGGATTGGATTCTATTGTTTCCATTGCTTTGTGAGACCGTCTTTTCCCTCCTGATGTAAGGATATCTATGCGTTGGTGATGAGGCTGGAGGCACACTTAATGTGGCTCTGTGGTCATTCTGTAAGATATGACCATTTCCAAGAGAATTAATTCTAGCTATAACACAAGAAATTCGTACGAATAATCTCAATAAGACCAACTGTACGATCCTGTACTTCGTTCCGAGTCCATGCATTTGGTTGCGTCGAGGTAAACAGTGCAAATGGGTCAGGAGAGTGTGTGTCAGATCTGGACGCAGCCAAAATGACAAGGACGCAGCCAAAAATGACAAGCACTCCGAAAGGGGAAGCTTGCTATCTTCTGAATATAAAGTAGCTAGCAACAAAATTAGCTCCGGGGGTAAGAACGCAATCACCAAGGGTCTTATATATAATCGTAGACAACGAACCCCTGTACCAGTAGGTGCATGCAAAACCCATCGGACTTGTGTTGCTTACTGTATGTACTTGTACCGGTGCTTATACTACAGAAATGGTATAGCTAGTACCAGTAAATGCATCAATAAAATTGCGTGATAATAGCAACTATGGTGGCAGCCAAATACCTGTGTGAACTGGGGTTTCGGGGCCTCACACAAGTTTAAGCCAATTACTACTAATTACGAGTAATTAGCTAAGTACAGTAATAGGTAATTAATTACTGACATATGCAATTTGGTGGTCCAAAAGACAACCCAAGAACTTATTGTAGCTACCGGTAGATGTAATCGCAACTAAAAGACGCTCCGTATCTAATATCTGCATCTGATAAGATACCACAACTGTAAGGTGACATCATACATATAGCTCGTAGACGTCCATTAGTGGTTAGGGTTCAGACTACATAAACATTGTAATACAAACATACAGTACGAACGGTACAACTTATTCATCACATCAGTCGAAACAAACTAACTCACTCTACAGTATGATACTCGTACTCGTACTACCAACAGCAACCGTACGAGTAGTAGATACTCGTACCTGGTACTTGCCCACCTACTTGTAATTGCGTGTTTGTGACTGTAAACTTTGGGTCAGGTCAATGGTGAGTTTATCCTCAAAATTAGGGCCAACCAGAATGTCCACCGTTAGAGCGTGGGCTTAAATGGTTGATATAACCAGGGGGATGTTACCGCCAAATTCCCATCAACGTTCATGTATGTTCGTGCAGGGATCTCTGTTACGAGTACTCACGTGCATTTTTCTATGGTATCGCATAGTACCAGTACCGTGGCACCTCATGCAGATTAAACTTAATTTGCACCTCACCAAGTCAAAGTTGATCCATTTTTCCGGGGTAAAGATTCTGTAAAACACAGAAGAAAACAAACCAAGGATATATCCAGAGCAATACCAGAATATCCCTACGAAGACAACATTCAAATGAGGATTGGTGTACATAAAAGTTGATATAGTCTAGATGCCACTTTGTCGATAACCGAACAAGTGACATGATTTACGGTTTCCCAATTGTCGGCGTCGCGCCGTGCGCTGCTCAAACTCATACGGTAGCTACCGGTACATTCACGATACAGCATTGGTCTTAAGCACAGCACAAGAAAGCGACACACTGGGCCCCGCTACATTATTACAACAAATCCGACAGTAAACTTTCGAATTTTTACACTGTCCATTGTTGTATTGTACCTGGTACACCGTTGAAGCGTACTAAAAAACCCACCCCTCTTGTTCAATAGCCGCACCGGTAATCAGACGGGACACAAAAAATCCACCTTAAATCGACATAGCGCGGGAGCCATCCGATAAATACTATCATACACTAATCAGGTTACGGATAAGACAACCAGGCAACCATGACAACCTGTTCTCACGACTTCAGATCAGACACAATCACAAGCCCTTCCAAGGAGATGATGGAGGCTATCACCAACTCTTACTCTGCCCTTGGCGACGCAGTGTATGATGAAGACAAGATCACCACAGACTTTGAAAACCGAGTCAAGGAGCTCACCGGTCACGAAGCAGCAGTTTTTGCTGTTTCTGGAACCATGACCAACCAGCTGGCTATCAGGTCTCACCTTTTCCAGCCCCCCCATTCCATTCTGTGCGATTATCGCGCACATGTATACACTTGCGAGGCAGGAGGAGTCGCTACCCTTTCTCAGGCAATGGTGACTCCCGTGACCCCTTCAAATGGAATTTACATGACCCTGGAGGACATTAAGGAAAAGCTCATCGTCGGGGAAGATATCCATGTCGCACCCACGAAGTTGATTTGTTTGGAGAACACAATGGGTGGCGCCATTTATCCCATTGAGGAGATTAGACGAATTTCTAAGTTTGCGCGGGACAATGGAATCCCTATCCATCTCGATGGTGCCAGACTGTGGAATGCAAGCATTGCTACGGGCGTCTCTATGTACGAGTATGGTTCACTGTTTGACTCCATCTCTTTGTGCCTATCGAAAGGCTTGTGCGCTCCCGTAGGCAGTGTGCTCGTTGGTTCTAAACAGCTTATCAAGACCGCTACCTGGTTCAAGAAGCAAGCAGGCGGCGGAATTAGACAATCAGGAATTCTGACGGCTGCAGCTAATGTCGCATTGGATCAAGTCTGGCCCTCAATGGAAAAGACACATGCTACTGCGAAGGAGTTCGCCAACTTTGTTACTTCTGACCTGGGCCTCAAGCTCCTTTTTCCCGCCGATACCAACTTTGTTTACATTGATAACACGGACAAATTTGATTCAGATGTCTTTGTAAAGCTTGGAGCCGAGCGGGGCATCAAGTTGCTTGGAGGTAGAATTGTTTTCCATTATCATACCGCTCCGGGTGCCGTGGAGATTCTCAAGGATGTGCTTCGAGACGCTATTGCCCAATACACTGGGGTAAAAGAAGACAAGCTCAAGACTAGTGGCTATATCTAGAAGTAATATTAAGGCGTACTCATTAATTGTGGTGGTATTATTCGTCCCCGGGAGTGGATGGTGCTCCCTAACATTAGTAATTAACACGGATTTTGCTACATGGATTAAAGTTTGCTACAACTTTAACGTCTTTAGTCTGCAATTAGTGCTTTCACGTGACTTTAGGTGATTCAAGACGCGCAAACTTCGTCGATTTAGCGCTCTGGGTCACGGGACATTGTGACATCAAGTACAAATGTTATGCAACAATGGTGCAATCGGGCTCAGGCTGCTTTGTCATACCTGGTGATCCAAGAAGATGCAATAGTATATATAGACCTGGGGGTAGGTGTCCAGTCGAACATCCCTTCAACAACAAATAACACTTACAAAGCTTTCAACATGGCTCCCACAATTGAAACTGCTTCCCAGGCCTCCTCCATCCCTTCCTCCAAGACTGGCTATGGTGCCGACTTGAAGAACCAGCCTCTGAAGTACTCTGGCTCTCTTGATAGCTACGATCACTTCGAGGTCACTCCCAACATTGGTGAGGAGTTCTCTAGTGTTCAGCTTAGCTCTCTGCTGGAGTCTGACGATTACGAGACCCTCATCCGAGACCTTGCCATCCTTGTAGCTGAGCGAGGTGTTGTTTTCTTCCGAAACCAGGACATCAACGATGAGCAGCAGAAGAAGCTTGGTGAGCTCCTGGGCCACCTAACAGGCAAGCCCAAGGAGTCTGGACTCCACGTCCACCCCACCGAAGCCCCCTCTTCTGAAACTGGCCAGGAGGTTCTTATTCTCCAGCCTGATCAAGGTGTTCTTAACCAGAAGTTCCTCCAGACCACAACTCGAGCTGCTAAGAACTGGCACACTGACATCACCTTTGAGAAGGTTCCTTCTGATTATGCCATCCTGAAGATCATCAAGAAACCCAGCTCCGGTGGAGGTGACACTCTGTGGGCTTCTGGTTACGCTGCTTACGAGAAGCTCTCCCCTACTTACCAGAAGATCCTCGAGTCTCTGACTGCTCACCACTCCGGACAGCACTTCCACGCTGTTGCCAAGCAGTCTGGCCACGGTATTGTCACCACTCCTCGAGGCCACCCCCTCAACTCTGGCGACGACCTCTACGCTGACCACCCCATCATCCGAACCAACCCCGTCACCGGATGGAAGTCTCTGTACGTCAACCCCATTTTCACCGAGTCTATCAACGGTCTCGGCTGGGATGAGTCTCGATCCATCCTTGATTTCCTCAACCAGAATCTCAAGGAGAATCACGACATCCACGTGCGATTCCGATGGAACGACAACGATGTCGCGATCTGGGATAACAGATCCACCTACCACACCGCTACCTACGATTACACCTCGACCGACCGACTTGGCCACCGGGTTCTCTCCTGCGGCGAGGTCCCTTATCTCGACGAGAACTCCATCTCTCGAACAGAGGCTATCAAGGTCGATCTTGAGGCCGCTAACGCTACTGCCTCCAAACTGGCTCAGTTGAACGTTAACTAGATTTCGGCTACTGGTACTGTAGCTTTCTAACGACCTCTAACGAATCACGATTATTTATGAATACATTTTACGCATTGAAATCCAAACGTAGCATTTTAACATAAACATCATAAACGCTGAGGTTACTGCGCATGTACAGTAGATAGTGTACCGGTACCGGCACGAGGAGCAGAGGACAGGTATATGATTATCACACTGAAGGTGGTATGAAAACAGGGTAACAAAAGACATGGGTATCAGCAGCCACCTTTCACATTGATCCTAGTAAATGCGGGTGGTAGTGATATCTGGGTGTTTTATCATGTGTGGAGCTCAGTAGGACACTGAGCTGTGCAGGATGTACGGGTATGTAACACACACGATGTTACACAATCGTGTGGCGAAGTGGCTTTGAAGAGTGTGAGAACGTGGCACAGCATTTTTGTGGCAACCCGATCGAGACACGATGAGGCTGTAAGAGGTGTAGGTTGTGGCAAAAGGGGTGGCTAAGTCAACGAGAGAGGCGGAGGGTGTTCTTTAATATATGAATCCTAGGGTGTGGCTTTTGTGGCTGTGGCTTGTGGCTATAAAACAACTTTATTCAAACGGCGCAGCTTCACGTGATTAGAACCCAAAAATAGGAAAAGAGCACAGGAGACTTACAAGAGATCCGCAAAGTAAACATTGGTAGCTATTTGTTAAAATGTATTCAGTTACTACCAGGTACGAGTACTGTACAGTACGATACAGGACAACCGGAAAAACATATTGTACCGTACTCGTACTCGTACTGTACCAGGTACCTCGTCTTTTCGCTTAGAATAATCAAAGGCATGTTCCCACAAAACATCCAGATACAGGTGACTGAATAAATTTTTACTGGTATTTATGAGACACTGTAAGTACCAGGGTGCCCGTAGCCACATGCTGCACATAGGCAGTTCAATCACCGATAAATAACGCTCTGGCTGCCCCTTAATACGCGATAACCCCCTCATTATAGTTGGCTTTATTGGTGAAATTAAATTTATGTTTAGCACTGCTTGCACACGGGAAAAGTGGGCAGCAGCAAAACCCAATCAATTGTATTTACAGTATCGCACAGAGATGATTACAGATGACTACGGGAACAAGGAGTTTCAAATATTAGATCACTACTTTCTCTATTTTTGTTCAATTATTCATATCTATGCATATTTGTGTGCTATCATACCAACCATACCTTGTTGGCCTCCACGATTCGTCCGAAATGTTTATTGAACTTTCTCCATGTCGAACCGAATCTTCTGACCCAGACCACCGTTAAGTTCATAGTCATCACCCCACTTTTCAGCCAGCGTCAACCATTGTTTAACTTGGGGAGCATTTCGAGAACCATAGAGATCCCACTCGAAAATAGCTCGCTCATACAGGGCAGCAGGAGGGGCCCAGTCCTTAAGAGGAGTCTTTGAGGACAGATGAGGCTTGGCGTCAGACGAAAAGGTGACGACATGGGGGATAACCTGCTCGTTAATGAGCTTATAGCCCTCGTCGAGTCGTCCCAGGTTTCGGAGAATGACAGCCTGGAGAAGAGCAGACTGGGGATCGGCCGAGCCATTCAGCTTCTTGTAAGATTTCTCCAATGCATTCTGGGGCATCTTAGAATAGCCGTTCCAATAGTAGAATACCTCTCCGAGAAGGGGCTTCTTAACAGCCACCTCGACCAGAGGTCCTTCCTTCTTGAGCTGCTGGACACGGTGGGCCACATACTTTCGCAGATGTTGCTTCTTGTCGGAAGCATGAGACGCGGCCTTCTCGAGAAGGACTGCAGCCTGGGTCTTAGCAGCAGGGTCTTCCTCTTCCTTGTAGACCTCCAGGAGACAGCAGGCAGCCAGGTAGTTGTACCATGCGTGGCACTTGGGAGTAAGGTCCACAAGCTCGATGAAACTGGTCGCTGAGGTTCGGTACTGATGAAGACAGGTGAGCCACTTGGTTTTGTTCTCGTAGATAGGCTCCTTGAGCTGACGCATGTGGACGGTGTTGAGGTCCACAGAGAGAATGGCGATAGCCTCATCTAGACGATGAAGCGTAGCCTCAGCCTGGCCCTGCTGCAGCACCAAAATAGAAGATCGGGGGTATCGGGCACGAGCAACCATGAGTTGCTGGTACATTCTGCTTCGAGGCGAGTCCTCAGCCTTGTTTTCAAAGAAAGAGCCTTTGGCAATAAGCTCCTCCTCTGTTCCAGGGAGAATGAGATCTGAAGACTGCATGGGCGAGTCGTAGTATCGCATGAGCACAACCAGGGCGACGGTGGCCTGTACGTTAGGGGCGGAGATGGACTCCCACAAGAGTCGCAGACCGTCCTCACGTGAGCACTTGAAGCCAATAGCAGACAAGAGCTTGCTGAGTCCTGGGGGAATCATACTGAAAACAACTTGAATGATACCGAAGCAGAGACGGAAACCGGTATCAATGAGCTCGTCGTAAGACTCACCGACATTGTTGGCGGACACCTTGGGGCCAAGTCGGGCGTGCCGGGCCTTGGCATACTCAGTGAGCTCAGCTGTCGTGTAGCTGTATGGTGTGTAGTTGGGGTTCTTCTTCATCTGCTGAATCTCGTAGAGGGTGGAGTAGGCCTTCTTAAGCTTGTAAAGGGCCTTGGTCATTTCAAGCATAGATTCGGAGATAATCATCATACACGCTCCAAGAAGCTCAGCCTCAGCCAGAGCCACTTTGTACTCAGTTCCGGGAGGATAGGAGCAGTAAGGAGTGTAGTTGTGAGTTCGATCAATGTTCTTGTAAGCAGCAGTCTCGCAAGTAGCCAAGTGATCTGCCGTTTGCCTGATTTGCTCTGGATCCTGCCCGAAGAAGGCCTCAATAGAGCCCACCACACCGTGAACTAGCTTATGGAGGCCAGAATTGGTCTTAATGCTGAGGTAGGGAGCAGCGTCCTCCTTTCGCTCGTCCATGACCGTGTCGATGGCAGCTAGACCGTTCTCAAGGATGATGGCCTCTGAAAGCACCATGGCGGCCTCTGTGGCAGCATCTTTCTTCGATGACGACTTTCCAAACCCAAGGATAGTCATTGTAGTCGTTTTACCGTTGAGTGTGAGAAGACAAGTCGGAGTATAAGTCTGTAAATGAGCCTACCAAGTTAGATAAGGTTATGTGTCAAGTGCCCCGTTTTGGTTTTCGCGCGTATTATCTCTCACTCGGAAATAGGATTACATATCCGAGTAAAGGCCAGAAAGTGGAATAGAGAATACAAAAAGGCTCTGTCACGCGGCTGTATAATTATTCTGACCTTCGGGGACTACCCTCTGACCTTTGTTTTCTTTTTCCAAACACCAGTCTATGCCAACAGCGTGTTTTGCTAGAGCCGTTGGTCCCCTCCAATGGCTGCAGATAATAATTTCACTCAAATGCAGGTCAAGCATCCGGTCCATGTGCAAAAGTCCGAAATTCAAAAATGGGGATGTCTGGCATACCCCCGGACAATACACACACGTACCTGGTAGTTAGCAGACGCAACACTAGAGAAATAAGAAGGCCTTTAACATACACACTATTTATCCCGACCACTGTGGAATATCCACTCAGTTTTTGTCTCGGACTTGATGTTGCCTCTATCTCGCTCGAACCGAATTTTCATCAGACTTTGTCGGCCTTCAAAAAGAAGAATCTAAAGCAGATCCCAGTTATCATGAAAAAGGATACAAAACTTTGGGATTGGTAGTTTATGGCAAGCCCTACGAAAGCATCTCCATCGCCTGAGGGCTGGCATGTGACATGTATGTGCGGTTTCCGGGCATGTACGATACTCTACTGGTAACCGTAGCAACGACACGTAGATTGTTTAGGGAGTCTGCATGCACTGGTGCATATTAACGCAGATGAAAATTTCGCCACCTTGACTTCAAACTGCTATAATTCCCTTGAGACACAGATATAAGTCTGAAGCACATATATCCAGTGCAAGCTGGCCACAAGAGCAAGTGTCTGACGTGGCTGATCCACCGTTGGATCTAACCTGTACAAGTACCGGTAGGTTCAGTTGCTCACACGCGCTCATGCAACGTCACTGGACGACGTGTAGTATTCATCATAGGACACAGCCACAGTAATTACCGTACTCGCTCGACTTGCCCATAATGGGAGCGGCGCCTAGAGGGCTTGGAGAAACGTAGTTGGCGACATACTCGACATTTTCTTTCAGCCTGCTTCGCACCGAAGAATGTGGGTTAAAAAATTGTGCGATTAAGATGTCCATAAAAAAGACAGCCTAAGTTTCATTTATTAGCCAACTTTCTCAAGTTTGGTAAGGCGGTACCATTGGAATGTTAAACCCCGCAAAGCGAAAACTAAAACAGAGAAGAAGTGCACGGTATTTCCCGCATTTGATCTGTAATTTTGCTCCTAGGATAATGTGTTCTGTCCTTAACTCCGGATCGTGAATATGTCACTCTGGAAACGCAGTATATGTGCGTGTGAAACTTTTTTGGGATTCACAAAATTTAGGTTCCATTTTAGTTTGTGCCTATGCAAACTCCTCCTTGTGCGGGTCATTACAACGTTGGCCGAAGGTGACCCAAACCTGAGTCTTTTCCCATGGCATTTACAGGCTCCTGATGTATTTCTGGTGAGCCTCTCGACTTTATAATGCATTTTAAATGCATCTGCCGCACGGAACATTTATAAACCCCACCTACAACCAGCCTAGTATCTGTACCTCAAAGAGTCACATCAGCATTGTGATGTGTCTCTTGCATCGGATAAGACATGACCAAGCAACAAGGAGATAACGATAACAGCCTAAAACATTGTTATTATTTCCCCACCTGGTTATTTGCTAATTAACCGAGTGTATAAAGAAAGACTTACAATCTCACTAAGACAGGTGGGACGAACCATGTGCTTGAAGGCAGAGTCTGTAAAACCCCCACCAGCGGTCTTGTATTATGGTCATTAGTTTGCAGTCGCGTGCTCACCCGGACCGGAGTTAGCTTATACTGACCAACACCTCCATAGAGCGTAGACCAAACAAGGTTTATTGATTTACAATTAATTGTGAGGTTGGTGAGACTAAAACTTCTGATTTCTGGAAGGAAGTAGTTAAGCAATAAAACTGCCACTTTTCTCATAAAGTACGAGTACCGGTACCTGGTACAACTTTCACTCTTTCTCTCCAAAGGTGTCTTTGGAGTTGTATCACAGCTACAAGTACTGTGCATGGGTTATAATAGTACTGGTACCAGGGTACGATACCACGCTGTTACTAAGTTTAACATTTGTACTGTAGAGCGTGTGGCGCAGTAACATGCATCTGATTGAGGGGCTTTCATTGATATTTGACAGTACAAACTACAAGTATTGATGGCTACCATGGTAGCTACTGGTAGCTAGCTAATCTGTGGAGCACTTTTTTTTGTTATATTATTATTCTTATAATCACAATATACAGTTGCTACACTCTCAAACTACAGTCACAACATTTACAGTATAATTTAATATCTAAACATCTTTAAGACTATTATATAATGCGCGGTACCTATTAGTCGACCTCCTCGACAGTGGGTCCCTTATCGCCACCAGGGGCAGCTCCAGTCCCGGGCATACCTCCTCCAGGCATTCCACTAGGGGAACCACCCTCAGCTCCGTAAAACTTCCCCAGGATGGGGTTGGCAATTCCCTCAAGCTCCTTCTGCTTGTCAGAGTACTCTTCAATAGCTCCTGACTGAGTTGCATCAAGGAACTCAATAGTATCGGTAATGGCCTTCTCAAGCTTCTCCTGCTCCATCTCATCGACCCTCTCCTTGAACTTATCCTCGGAGAGGGTATTCTTCAGAGAGTAGGTGTATGACTCCAGGCCGTTCTTGGCAGCGATTCTAGAAGCCTCCTTCTCATCCTCGTCCTTGTATTTCTCAGCGTCATTCACCATTCGCTCAATATCCTCCTTGGAAAGTCGGCCCTTGTCATTGGTAATAGTGATCTTCTGAGTCTTACCTGTACCCTTTTCGACAGCAGAAACGTTGAGAATACCGTTGGCATCGACATCGAAAGTGACCTCAATCTGGGGAACACCTCGAGGGGCAGGGGGGATATCGGAAAGTTCGAATTTGCCAAGAATATTGTTATCCTTGGTTTGAGCTCTCTCGCCTTCAAAGACTTGAATCAGAACACCAGGCTGATTATCAGCATAGGTGGAAAAGGTCTCAGATTTCTTTGTAGGGATAGTAGAGTTTCGTGGGATTAGCTTGGTCATAACACCACCAGCAGTCTCGATACCAAGAGAGAGAGGAGCAACATCAAGGAGCAGAATGTCTTGGGTAGACGAGGAAGTGTCGCCAGAAAGGATGGCAGCCTGAACGGCAGCCCCGTAAGCAACAGCCTCATCAGGGTTGATAGATCGGTTCAGCTCCTTACCGTTGAAGAAGTCAGACACAAGCTTCTGGATCTTGGGAATTCGGGTAGATCCACCAACAAGAACGATTTCGTTGACAGATGACTTGTCCATCTTGGAATCTCGGAGAACTTTCTCAACAGGGTCGAGAGTTCCTCGGAAGAGATCCTGACAGAGTTCCTCGAATCGCGCTCGAGTGATGGAAGTGTAAAAGTCAATGCCCTCATAAAGGGAATCAATCTCAATAGAAGTCTGGGCGGACGAAGAGAGGGTTCGCTTGGCTCGCTCACAAGCAGTCCGTAGTCGTCGGAGAGCTCGCTGGTTAGTGGCGATATCCTTCTTGTGCTTTCGCTTGAACTCCTGCACAAAGTGGTTCACGAGTCGGTTATCAAAGTCTTCACCACCAAGATGGGTGTCGCCGGCAGTAGCCTTAACCTCAAAAATTCCGTCATCGATAGAGAGAAGAGAAACATCAAAAGTGCCTCCTCCAAGATCAAAGATAAGAACATTTCGCTCACCAGCTTCTTTCTTGTCAAGACCGTAAGCAATGGCAGCTGCGGTAGGCTCGTTGATAATCCTTTGGACATTGAGACCAGCGATAAGACCAGCATCCTTTGTAGCTTGTCGCTGAGAATCATTGAAGTATGCAGGGACGGTAATGACAGCGTCATCGACCTTACCTCCAAGGTAGCCTTCGGCAGTCTCCTTCATTTTAGTGAGAATCATGGAAGAGATTTCTTCAGGAGTGAAAACCTTGGTTTCGCCCTTAAACTCGATCTCGATGTTGGGCTTTCCAGCCTTATCGACAATCTTAAAGGGGAAGTGCTTGGCGTCATTCTGGACTTCGGCGTCGCCAAATTTCCGACCAATTAGACGTTTAGCATCAAAAACTGTGTTTGAAGGGTTCATGGCCGCCTGGTTCTTGGCAGCATCTCCAATGAGCCGCTCAGTGTCGGTGAAGGCCACAAACGAAGGAGTCGTTCTGTTTCCCTGATCGTTGGAAATTATTTCAACTCTGTCATTTGCATAGTGCGCCACACAAGAGTATGTGGTTCCAAGATCGATTCCAACTGCCTTAGACATGTTGTTTTTGTTGTAATTTTTTGTGTCTGTTGTTTTTTGATAGGTCTTTTGGTTGCCTGGCCCTCATTCTTATATTAATACATGCATGGAATCTGCACAACTTCGAGGAGTTTCTAGGAAGTTGGAGAAAGATTATGTAGAGTTAAACCTTATCAGTTCTGCTCCAGAAGAATTAACGAAAACGCTAGAAAATTCGAGAGAAATGGAGTGGTGCTTTATTAGAATATTCAAATAGCTAATGATTATCAAAGAAATATCAAGTGTAGCCTGAAACGGCTGGTCGGTACCCTTGCGAAATCGCTAATTTGAACATCTTATGTTTTATTATTTGTGTAATTAATATAAGTACTCGTACCCATAAACTACGGGTATTTTGCTCAAACACACAATCAATCAACTTCTTAAAAAGTACACTCATAATTACTAAGTACAGTACCGGTAGCTACCAGTAACAAGACTCTGATTTTTGTGCCAATTAATGTAGCTATTAGCTACCAGTACAGTATGAGAACACTATACAGGGCTGTACACTCTTATGCACCCATAGAATAGCTATACTGTATTTAATAATTCTCAACAGGATAGGTTCATCTTGGAGTGGCGCCAGGTCAGATCTTTGATGTAGTTACGCTTAACAGAAGTGCAATATAACGAAGCAAGTCGTAGCTTGACTTAAGTTCTTGTTATGACAATAGAAGTGTGTCAGAAAAATTGCATACCATCACCAGAACGGAGTCACTAACCCTGCTCATGTACAGTACAGTACAGTACGAGGACAGTACTATTGAAGTGCATCGCACAGTATGTACTGTACCGTAGAGTACCAAGTACATCACACATTATCCTCTTCTTCACTCCCTACTATCTGTCCAGCTTTTCGTCTCATTGTCAACAGTCTTAATTTCTTTTCGCGGGCCTGTACAGCCTCAAGGCTGGTATTTCCTAGATACTGGTAGTAAGAGCTCCAGACTTTATCGTTGAAGAATGCGGGAAAGTCATAAATGACGAGCCATTCGACCAAGGTGGTATCCATCAAATCTTGCCATGATCCTGCAGTTCTATGCTTGAACTTCCTGCTCAAAGCCCTAGCAACTTTTCCATCTCTAGGATGAAAATAGTATATCTTTTTGTAAGCAGCAGCCAAGATTCTGTCATGGACGGGGGTGTATAGTGGCCTTTTTCTATACACCTTAGGGAATCTCTTTTGAAAATGGGCCATGTATTTATGCACACGCTGATTTTCTGAAGTGGGCAAAGCAATGTGATCAAATCGCAACTGGGCTGTTTCCCACCAAGCTGTAGCGAGTGATCGCCAAACATGCTTGTTCCTATGCGGGTACCGCTCAGCGAGGAGTTCATAGGCCATTGCTTTGGCTGGTCCTTGCAGGGCCTGTACCGGTTTGAGAAGTTCGATCTCCAGAGCATCCAAGACGTTATCACCCCATTCATCCATGGCACGCAATTCGTCTCGCCAATTAAGGCCATCAAAAGGATAAAGCCCTCTCTTGCTGGCGTATGAAAACATGATTCTACCTACCATTTCGTAAGTACAATATTCAGGCAGAGAAACAGGAAACTCAGGGTGGTCATCGCTCATCTCATCCAAAGATCTCATGATGGACTTGCGTACTATCATGTTTCGCTCAGATTCAGTTTCAGCATAAGGCAACCTACCCTCTCCCAACAAGTAGATGAAAACAAGAAACTTGATGATGTTGGCGGTGGGTGTGCCAGCAAACTGCCCGAGGTTCCATGTCACCCACATGATCTGTTTCGATGCTTCAGATTGCTGAATAACAGATGTGAAATGTTCAATCCTTTCCTCCATTTGGTCATTAGGGATGCGTCGACCGGGTTTGCAAGTGGCCATTGTGTTTTCTTAAACACATTTCCTGTGGTGTTTGTGTGTGCAACTCCTCATTTTTGACTTGGTCCCAGTGACCATTCTTATACACAAACCCTAACACGCTTATACTTTTTAACCCGCACCTGTGTAAGCACACAACCAGTAAAACTCACCTTACAGCCAAGATAGCCAATGCTAATCAATCTAGCTGCCGTACACTACTAGCTCTTCACTATATTCCGCACTAAGGGTTCTTTCGCATTATGTATCAGTTTGTATCTCAGTCCAAAATTAAGGGCAGTTAAAGATATAGAAATTAGGAATGGAATAAAATGTCAAAAAAACACAAAAAAAATAAACCGAAACAAAACAGACAAACTGCCGAAACTATTTGTCTGCGAACTTCTTACGCCTCCCTCTTCTTCTCTTCGACTTCCCAAGGTCCCAAAGAGGAAGAATCAGTACAATAAGTCTTCAGTTATGGTGTTTTTTACCTTGTCTTTTTCCCGTTAATCGGCTGAAGTGTCAGTCATTTATCTTTAAACACACTCCATCATGGGCCATTTAATTACTGTAGCTACCAAGATCACAAAAACATTTACGAACTTACAAAACACAAACACAAACACAACTACGATTGAAAATTTGGGTGGGACTCTATGGTCCATAATGTATTAACCCAGAGGTTCGGTGTTGAATCACCTAATCCTCTAACTAGATAACAGGTTCGGCAGTTACATCCTCATTTCAGAGGTTCACTGCTTATTCCTGAAGAACGCGCTTATTGCCTTGTAGGACTTAGTGGCATGGCCTCGGCTCTATGGCCCTGGCTCTGTTCAGCTCTGGCATACGGCACTTATTGCTCTTTGGACTTAGTGGCTCAGCTCTGGCGTTGAAAAGCTCTTATTGCTCTGTGGACTTATCGGCTGGAAATACGGCGTTTGGCACTTATTGCCGTATAGGACTTACAGGCTCTTTGCTCGTGTAGCTCTGGCTCATTTGCTCTGGCTCGTGAGTGGCTCGTAGTGCCTTTTAGGACTTCTGGCTCATGTATCTCACTATGCTCTTGGTCTTATTGCCTCTTGGGACTCATTGCTCTGGCATTCTGGCTCATGCTCCTCGGACTTACTGCAGCCTAGTAAAGCACTTAATGCCTCTTGGGACTCATTGGCTTGTGGTGTTTGGCTCTTATTGCTCTTTGGACTCACTGGCTCTCACTCATCGACTCTGACTCGGGCATCTTAGCTCTGGTCCGAGCCTGCGCTTTGCCTTGAAGGCGTCTGTCAAACAGATCTTTGCACTACTGGCAGCTCTGGCATCTCAGCTTGGCTCTTCAGCTAGGCGGCAAAAAGAGTATCTCGGAATCTCACCTGAGTATCTCTTGATCGGTGGCTCTGGCACAATGGCTCTGGCCCTTTGCTCTGGCGGCAGTAGTGGCACAGACATTTCAGTCGGCCAAGTTCGCTCTTAACTCATGGCATTGTTTCAGCACATGGCGGTCAGCCTAAGGGATTCATTGACTCTTGCTAGGAGGTCAACCCGGAGGACTTATTGACACTTGGCTCAGGCGGTCGCACTCGCATCTGTTATGGACTCGCTGGTTTCTCAGCTGAAAACGCCCAACCAAACGCTCTCGCACTCTCAGGCTCATACATGTTTTTCAATGTGTCATAGCGTGAGTCTCTTGACCGATGGGGCTCATGCGATAAACGCGTCATAGCCAGACTGACAGCTAGCGAAGCTGTCAAAGTTGTGTAAGACAGGTCTGCTTCATAGCTCCGCATCTCAGCAGGCTCTACCGCACCTTCCGTCCTCAGAATAGACACAGAATGAACTGGCCGAATTCTGAGGTTTCAATGGGGGCGCTGAGGGGGTTTATATATTTTTCTGAGAGCCATTTGAGTTTCAAACCTGGGCTGGTGGCGAAAAAAATGGACTTCTTAGACGCACATTCCAATGCACCTTCTGAAAAGAGTTTTCCGCGACCACCCAGTTGGAACTTTCTGGGTGTTTTTGGAAGGTGATGGAATAAAATGTAAGAGGGCTGATGGAAAATACAGGTTACTGAAAGAGATGAAAATCTTTTACCTGGTAGTGATTTCCATTGTCCAAATGGTACTTCATCTGGCTACAAATTTCCCCCTTCATGCACTCCCTGTCCCTCCTGCATGTGGAAAATTTGGAAGATCAGAAAACAAAGTGAGCCACCCCAACTGACCGAGGAAGTTCTGGTGTGAGTATGGTGGCTCTTATACTTCCTTCTATAGCCATATTTGCTCGTGCTATATACGTCACCTGTAGAATACGAGTAGCTATGCACTTATAGACTCGCAACCCTGACATTGTGGGGAAAAAAGGATAAACCCGAGTTTTTTGCCACCCCTGGCACTCACTCTGGGTCTATTGTTCTACGATGTGGGGGACAAGAATTAAGCCAACTTTTTGTTGGTTTTCAGCGAATCTGGTGACATGCTAGTTATCGGAAATACGGACAAACCTGAGGGCTCAGCCAGGTTGCGGCGACAACGATAATGCCAAGTGTTCTGCCACCTCGCATATAGAGGCAAAGCCGAGAGATTTGTCATGTCTCCGACTCTTTTGCCACGTCGGTAAAAGAGGCGAGCCGTAGTACGAGTATCGTACCGCACGTACTATGCCAAATCGGGGATCGCAGGGCCAACACGAGCTCACCGTATTGTACGATACTCGTACAGGCGCGCACTTTGGGGCCACAAATAACCCGTCGTGTGGGGTGCAACATGCGTCGGCCACCAGTAATAACTCTTTGTGTGCCGTTAAATGTGTCGTGAGATGTGTGTCATATCATTTCGAGTGTTGTCTTATTAATTACACCACATTCTGAGACGCGGTTTTGTTTCTGTCACTAATCGAATCAATGAGAAGAGCTTTGTTGAATATTGCATTTCAATACTGCCTAGCATTTCAATACTGCCTAGCCACTATTTAGTAGCCCTGCCTATCCCTTCCCCGCCACAATCAACTGGTCATGGCAGGAATACCACCGATCAGCAACACTACGCCGCCTTACAGGTCTTCTCCAATAGTGATGAAGTGGGGTCAAACTGTCACGTGAGTGTAATACCGAGACTGTTGAGTGCGATGTGGCACCAATATTCCCCCAGCTCTATCAGAATAGCTCACTCACCCACCAATCCCCAACAAGATTGGTGTCAACAAAAACCAAAACATCATCATGAATACTCACCCTTGCGGTAGAGACATGGTTCTGAGAAGACAGCCCATGCCAACACCACTCGTTGCAGACGTGTTAGTATATCTAACTATCTGCTGTAGAGGTTCCGAAGAATCTCATGCCCTGGAGGTGACATCTGTGTTAGTTGTGAGGGGGGAAATGACCCGAAGCAAACTGGGAACGATACAAACGGGAGTACTCACTAGCAATAACGAAAGCCCAGAGATGAACGATGCTAAAGGATGAGAAGCCTGTAGCCAAGGGATACTTGTACCTGGTTCAGTTTCTTGGCCTAGTGTTTGTCATGGCGTTTGGCGTTTGGCGTTTTGCTGTTGGAGTGATGGTTAAGAGAGAAAACGCGACACATACCCATAGACAGGGTTGTTTTTTCTGTGTGAGAAAGTACAGTAGCTACACCGCAAATGTATTCTAGATTAACTAAACAGCAATAGATGAAGGGGACAGTGAAAGTACTTGTAGTGGACTGAAGAACCCAGCCTCCTTTTTGAGAAAATACGGCTCCCGTCCGATTACCCATAGTCAACGACTTGAAAGCCTAGCTACAGTACGTACTGAGGGTGGTACGTATATCATCCCAAGGAAAAAACTATCAACACCCCCCACCCCCTTGAGAAGCCCCGCCGGTTTTCTGGGAATCAGAATGGGGGAAACGGCTTCTTGACAGTCTGTTGAGGGCTAGACAGAAAAACACATGACACGCCTCCCAACAGGGCTGGAAATGGTGACTAACGTCAGCATGGGATGCCTTACAGGGGCCCTGTGAAGGTTTTGATGCATTTATTGTTCCTTTGTTCCATGCCTCAAAGGTTGTCTTCCGCTCAGATGTCAGCCCCAAAGGTCCAACTCTTGGAACCTTGCAGATATACCTTATAAATAGACATTAATAGTCATTTTGGACTGCTGAAAATGGATGAATGAACTAGTCTTAGTTATTTCAAAGCGGACTCAAATAATGAAACACTTCAAGGTAATATTGGACTTGTTTCAAGGTGTTTTTATTGTGTAAAACTCTATAATCCTTAAGGTTGCGTTTATTGGCAATTAAGTTGATTTAAAAAAAAAAACACCACTTAATCTGGCGACACAAAAGAGGGACGTGTCGTGAGAAAAAAGAACACAAAGACTTACAAAGGTCTAAGAGGTCCTCGAAGATTTACAGTAGCAGTACAACGAAAACATTCCCGTGTTCCACCATGTAGTCAAATCCTGGTGTGTCGAAGACTTTGAGGCAAATCCAAATAACCTTTTCACCCCACACTTGCTCGACGTGCCTCATGAGTATACCAATACCATCAAGCAGTATTGTGTGAAGATCCATGATTGCTTCTGAATGAGATGAAGGTGACTATTATGAATGGTCTGTCGTCTATTGACACTGAACCAAGTGAGTCTGAGTCGTGGCGTGACATACAAGAGATGTAATGTCCGTTGATGAGGTACTACAACTGGTGAATGGGAAGGAGTAGATTCTACTTGTTTGATGTGATTGTAGTTTCTTCATGAAACAAAGTCAGGGACTCCTAGAACTGAGGATTACAATATTATCGATTGACAAGTTTGGCACCAATGCTAGCCACTCGTTCTTGCAAATACTTGTTTCGGTAAATATCCATAGATAAGGGTATGTGTCGGTTACACAGAAGAGTATACTTCTCACTGATCAAACACTGGAGTTGGATAAGGTCTGCCACATGGAAAGTTAGAGGCCTCTCGTGAACTGGAGATGCAAAAGCCCAATACAAAAAGCGAATATCCAGTCACCTTTTCCCGCCAATACTCCGCCGGAGGTCTTACTCACTTTTTGGGATAGATACCATTGCAGTATCAAACAGAATATCTGTCTCCTTCACCAGCTTTAGAAGTGGCAGTGTTTAGAGGGTAATCCATGAAGAAAGCATGGGGGGCCAGGTGCCCAGTCTAGTATAGTGTCGAACGATACGAACTGTTGTGTGGGTACAATACTCGTACAGTGTTAGGCTTCCCAACGTGTGTGTGGTTGCTTCACGGAACTAGGCGTAGGTCACTGGTCACTAAAGTGATGTAGCCGGATACCCTTCACGTATGTAGAAACTACCGGTACATCGAAAGGATCTTGATAGCGCTTGATGTGAGTGGGTGTTGTACTGTGCGATAGTGCACTGTAGCAATAGCTACACAGCAAGACTGTTTGTTAGATGTGTTCATTTTAATTTTCCTTGTATTTACGTCTCACTATATCCAAGGCTCTTCTACCACCTTTCGTTCGACAACTGTCTCTCCAAATGCATATCCAATAATGTTCTCTACACTATTTATCGACGTTCTAAGGGATAAATTGAGCCTTTCTGACTGAATTTTTAGGAGATTTACACTTTCTCACGGGTTTTCCATCCAAAAAAAGGTATTTTAACTTTCAAAAGCCGAATTTTAGAAGATTTAGACTTTCCCACGGTTTTTCCATCCAAAAAAAAGAGATTTTAACTTTCCAAAGCTGATTTTTAGAAGATTTAGACTTTTATTTCTTCAGATTTTGCAAATTTTTGAATCCCCAGAAAAAATATTACGCAAAAATGGATTCTATATTCTTAATCTCCGGCTCACTCTGACCAAAATGGTCTTTTCTAAAGGTTAATCCCAGCCATGACGTTTTTTCATCTTTTCCACCACTATAGCGACCTCCAAACTTTGACGTATGCTTAGTAAGTGCGGCTCTTGGAAGTGTATTACAGTGTAGTATCGTACAATAGCTTAGTAATTTGCACGAGGTTAGGTTTGGAAGGAACAGCTGTTGTTCGAAATCAGGTCACCCCATAACCAATACATTACAGTATAACGATCACAAGACAACCATCAGCATCATATACACTGAAGATTCTCATCTCTACTTTGTTTCCACATATTTATACCCGAATAATGCCTAGAATCAAAACTGGGGTCACCCTTAGAGGATTCACCCTCGGACCTTTCTCATTTCCAAGTTGAGCTTGTAACTCAACAACATGTGCTAGCGGCTCTCGGACTACTCTCAGACTACTAACATCACCAACGGCCATGGGTTAATAGATTATGTGATTATGGAAAAATGGGTTCTCTATAGGTTTGCCCCACGGTGTCCGCCCGTTGGCCTTATGAGTTTCCCCTGAGTACAAAAGTTACTTTGAAGTTTAATCCAATGTATGTTGGGTCATACATCGGTGACTTTTGAGGCACACTTCAAGATAGTATGGGCCTTTATGGATAGCTAAGGGGGTGCTTGGGGGACATGTAAGGGCTGGATTGTTTAGAAGCTGCCCTTTCTTACATTGATCTCTATAGAATAACCACAGGGGCAGATACAAATGCTGCTGTTTTGACATAGCTGCGCCCCCTTTCACTTTCCGCTCCTGTCAAGTTGTGAGCGCACAGAATCTGTAATTTTGAGAATGACAGGCATGACAGGAAAGACTCCTGTGTTAACCAATCGCCACACCCGCAGGGTACGGTGGTTTCCAATTTAGGAATTCATTTAATGATTTCCAACGATAAAGACGTTGTCGTGCTATTTACCATCATTCCTTTCAGGCCCCCCAGCGTGACCCGATAAGGCGATAGCTCTTTAAAGTTTTAAGCTAATGCCGACGTAAGTTCCTGTAGCTACCAGGGGTTGTAGTGACGGGCACTCGTGTCGGTGAACGTGTTCATTAGAATGTTGAGAAGACGTATGGGTATCTGGTAGGAATCATTAATGGAATTTTTTAATTGAATAGATATATACATCTACTACCAGTACTCGTTACAACAGTATCCGCCACTCTGGCCTGAGAACTTAAGATCGGCTTAGAGTTTCGGAGTCGAGCTTCTTTGGGGCTGGTAACACTTTGGGGCTGAACACTTTGGGGCTGAACACTTGGGCTGTTAGGGTGGAACAACGTAACTGATAACTTCGGACTTTTGGAAATTCGCCACCGGGTACGTACGATACTCGTACGATACGGCACACATTATAGGTGCATGCCTCGTAATAAGCACGTTGCGCCAGGCTTCCTACAGCTTGGGTATGATATTAGTCCCACCGGGGATGTATCAGGAGTTATTTGTCTGTAGTATACGTGCTGTTTGCATGTGCATATTGTGGTCTACGTGTGGTCAAAGTGTGGTCAACGTGTGGTCTATTAAGTGTCTTCGGGGACGCATCAGCCCCTATATACCCCCCCCATTCAATTGACACCACTCACGTGGTTCCATTTTTATATACAGCGGCCATCACCTAATAGTTTGTATNTAACCCCCCATTCAATTGACACCACTCAACGTGCTTCCATTTTTATATACAGCGGCCATCACCTAATAGTTTGTATCACTACTCGTATCCAGTATTGAGATGCAAATTCATATTACCGCTTGGTGCTGGTATTAGGACACGTGGTGAGAGGACCAACAGCATACACGATTACTGTAGTGACTCACATCTAGAACATCCACCGGCACTTGTAGAAGGTATAGTGCCGACGACTGTCCGATTGAGAGATGGTGGGTGTCCTCAGGTAAAATATAGTGAGATTAATGGCAAGCCGTGCAAAAGGTATGGGGCGTTACAGTAAACTGGCACTACCAATGACATCGGCTTCTGTGTGGAGTAGCCTGTGAAAAAGTATAGCCCTCACTTTGTGCAACGGTGTAGCCAAACAACGAATCAGACACACAGACCCCTCCAACCAAGTGGTGGCAACAAGCTCTAACAATGTGGCGTAGCAGAATCGTCATCCGATTAACACGGTGTTCCGTAGCTCAAGCAATTAATCACAACAGATAATACTCACAGGTGGGGTTGTAGTGACACCAGTGGTTTAATACCATGATGTTTTGTGTGGTGGTGGTTGCATGGCAAAATTGGTGGTGGTGGTTGAAGAGGATCAAGAGCTTACAAAGAGAAATAGGGTAATGGATAAATTAGGAGCTCTATATACTGACGTATATAACTACGGTGGTTAATATGAAAGAGAAAGACTTGGTGGTTCCTGTTAGGTCCGAGTATCAGTTGTTTGAAATAAATATTTTAATGAATTGTTTCGAATTTGTTTGATATTTATTCTATC
>ULGV01000001.1:3806736-3894385 GCA_900519065.1 Yarrowia hollandica | reverse complement strand
TGTTTTTTTTTTTTTTTTTTGGCCTTGTCGTGTTGACTGTGTATCAAAATAGCCAAAAGCATATAGCCGTACATTTAGCTCGGGGTCTTTGTATTCAAGGTCGTGTCGAAGCGCAAATGTATGTATGTAAAAGTCTATGGACGAGTCCCATTTGGGGCGAGAAAAGATGGAAAATCGACTGCTGGAGGAGCCGGGAGCCATTATTAATTGCCTGTCACAAGAAAATCCGTCCCATTAAAGTCGTCTCTGTTGTCGTTCATCTATCGTACCCCACCCACAGCCCACCCACAGACTAAGTTCTGCACTATACTCTTGGAGGTGCGTCGGCATAAAAGGCGGCGGATAAGGGGAAATTTTCAAAAGCGCTCTGCGCTGCGTTCGTTAAGACTATTAAGGGGAGAGTCTGTTAGGCGGCTACAAAATGTGATTTCACACCGGAGAAAGACGACTGGAATGAAGGGATACATTATCTCATAACTGGGATATTTCTTTACCCATGTCAGCTGCTTGAAGCCCGTATTTGTATATGCCACGGAGCTGTCACATCTTCGTACGCTTCATTTTACCAAGGGTCTGGGGTCAAGCTTTCGGCACTTTCAAGGTCTATCCTGCCTTTCTGGTACAGTATGTGCTGTGATCCTCGCTGTAGTGACGCATCTCAACATAAAGTTGAAGATTCGACATTTTAGCGCCAAAAAGTCGGCTACTGTACTTGGCAGCTTGGGTAAACAAGTTTTTTTTCCCTATAGTCAATACAGTATTGGTACAGTAGCACGCTTTCGGTCGACAACAATATGAGCATCAGCTACTGCAACTGTCGTTATTAGCCGAAACACCAACGTTGTTGGAGGGGTTTGTTCTCAGAAAAGCCTAATTGTGGTGGGGGGGTGGAAAAGTGCATGTCAGTGCAGTGGGAAAACCAGGTAAAGCAAAGCCCCCAGGCACGTCATTGGCGAACTGCATCTCTGTAGCTCGACGAGTGCGTTGCGGCGAAAAAAAGCACAGATCGAAATCAGAGGGAAAAAAACTAGAAACCAAGAGATAATCGCATCTGATAATTTGCTCTCACGCACTAAAAAAAGCGCTTGTCACTTGGACCAGCCGATGACGCCTACAAACAAGTGCAAATTGAGACCCGCGCACTCACAAACCCTCGCCAAACAAGCCATAAATCATAGAAATTAGAAACAAGCTCGGGGTGAAAAATATACAAGCATCTGATGAAGAGAATTTCCCAACGCGCCAGAGTGATAATCGCGGAAACCTTGCTTCCAGCTTTGCAGACTGATCACACGATCAGAGAGCAAGAAAGCCAAGGTTAAGCCGCTTCGCAATGCAGCCTTATCACTGGGAGCCGTTTTCTTGTCCTCCGCATGAATTACTTTTTATCGCAATTAGTACTCGTACCGGGGTACACTCCTAGAGTCAGGTGTGCCTTGAGCCAAGCGCATTTCATCTGCTTCGAGACCACAGAATGAAACTGTAAAACTCGAGCGACATTGGTCTCGGAAGCCGTATAAATCCAAGAGTGTATGGTACGTACGCGTACTTGTACCGTCCGAGTACTGTATTCGTACTATACTCTGTAGTTAGTGTACCGGACGAATGTTGCTGCCTGGTAGCTACCGGTAACGGTGGCAGAGATTGGAGGGTGCCCACATACAACAGCCCACCTATCCCTACAAAAGCTCGTGGAAGTGCGTCGAACGTACACTTAGTTGGAAAAGGTTATCGAAGCCGCTTGGCAGACTGGCATGGATACGAATTAGTCGCTTCAATCTTCGGAATCCGTCGGAGTCCGAAGTCTCGTTCCCATCCCCAACTCGCTTCTCCAAACCTTAAATATATACGATCACGTCACGTGACTTTCGGGGGGTGACAAGTAAGCTTCGTTGCCGGACGCATACACATACAACGAAACAACCATGTCGTTGACGACCAGAGATGATGTGCGGAATCGGCTGCGGCCATTTGGAGTCATGTGAGTAGCAGGAATTTGGTCTCCGTGAATGTTGCCACACGTGCGGGGCCTTTTTATGTCTCGACAGAAATGAGCCATTTGTTACAACCCCACCATCGTCACAACACCGCCACTAACACAGATTCGAAGCGACGTTAACTGATCTCATCAAGGGCATCCGAGCGGCCAAGGATCTGCCGGCAAAGGAGCGGTTCCTGAAACAGGCCGTTTCCGATTGCCATCAGGAAGCTCGAAACCAGGATCTAACAGTCAAGACACTGGCTATCCTGAAACTGGCCTATCTTGAGATGCTGGGCTACGATATGTCGTGGGCATCGTTCCACGTTCTAGAGGTGATGAGCTCGCCAAAGTTTCAACAAAAACGAGTGGGTTACCTGGCAGCCATTCAGTCATATCGAGATGACGATGACGTGTTGATGCTGGCTACAAACCTGCTCAAACGAGATCTCACCTCGTCGTCACATGTTGAGGTGTCTGTGTCTCTGTCGGCCATTGCCACCATTGTCACGCCATCGCTGGCTCAAGACGTGCATCCCGAAATCGTGAAAATGCTGTCTCATTCCAAGCCCTACATCCGGAAGAAGGCTGTGCTGGCCATGTACAAGATCTTCCTGCAGTACCCCGAGGCGCTGCGGACGTCGTTCTCGCGTCTCAGAGACCGACTCGATGACACAGATCCCTCGGTTGTGTCTGCTACAGTCAATGTTATTTGTGAGCTTGCCAAAAAGCACTCGAAAAACTACGTGCCTCTCGCCCCACAATTGTACCAGCTGCTGACCACGTCATCCAACAACTGGATGATGATCAAGATCCTCAAGCTGTTCTCGTCCCTTGCTCCCATCGAGCCCAGACTCAAGCCCAAGCTACTACCTCAGATCATGACGCTGATCCAGTCCACCTCGGCACTCTCGCTCCAGTATGAGTGTATCAACTGCATTGTGACCGGCGGCATGCTTGGAGAAGACGATCACGATGTGGCCGGAGTTTGTGTGGAGAAACTGTCATCTTTTGTCAACCAGGGTGACCAAAACCTCAAATACGTGGGTCTGCTGGCACTAGGCAAGATTGTCAAGGTTCACCCGGTGCTCGTTGGGAAGCTGCAGGGCGTTATTCTCGAGTGTCTCAAGGAAAACGCTGACTCGACGATCCGAGAAAGAGCCCTGGAACTGGCCAATGACCTGGCTACAGAACACAATGTTGAGACCATCGTCAACCTGCTGCTCTCCCAGCAGCTAACTCACGCATCCATTTCATACATTCTGGACATGTGTTGCAGAGACACATACTCGTTGATTTCTGACTTTGAGTGGTTCCTCAACGTGCTCAAAAAGCTGGCTCTGGTAGACTTCCCTCTAGAAGACCCCGCTCGAATTGGAGAAACGCTCCGAGACCTATGTATGCGAGTCCCCGATATGCGCGAAGAAATCACAGGCGTGTGCTACGAAATCTTTAATGACGGTGGAGTGTATCTACGAAACCCCGATGTGCTACCTCCTGTTCTCTTCTGTCTCAGTGAGTATCCCATGCATCGACAGAAGGACATTTTGGACTTTTGCCTCAACTCGTACTCTCATGTCAGAGAGAGCAGCGGCAGCAACAACAACACGGTGGACTTGGCCGTATGTGTGTGCATTGTCAAGGTGCTAGGGAAGTTTTGCGAAGGCATCATCTGGTCTTCTTCCAACGAGCTTTACGTCAAGAAGACTGTAGCCAATGTGGTCAAGTTTCTGTCGACATACCTTGCTTCTCCTGACTACGAGCTTCAGGACTTCGCCACGCAGTTTTCTGAGCTCTTCAAGGTCATTTCTGAGTCTCTTGAGGAGGAAGGTGTGCCCGTGCTGCTTACTGAGGTTCTGCCGTCGTTCTTTGCATACGAGCTGAACCCCGTGGCTCCAGATACACAGAAACGCATTCCATTTTTGGACCTGGAGCTTCCTCCAGAACTGGAGCAGACGCTGGAGGTCGACTTCTCGGACATTGAGGAGGAGGACGTTTACGTGGAGGAGGAGCTGGTCCCCCAGTTTGCCTCTACAGTGAGCGGAGTACAGAAGGAGAGCTTGTTGGATGCTCGCAAGGAGCGGCTGGAGAAACAAAGGGACGATCCGTTTTACATTTCGCGAGACACTACTCCCAACCCTCTCAAGGATGAGCAGGTGGACGTGGACTCTATTCCTGTGGTGGATCTGCAGATTAACGAAACGTCGATAAAGACTCCTCCCATTCAGGCCAAGCCCAAGCGCAAGGTCAAGATCATCCGCAACGAGCAGATTGAGGGAGAGATAGTGCCCAAGCATGAGGTGGCCAAGACTGTCAAGAAGAACGTGCTGATCCGACCTAACCAGCTGGACCAATTTGATCTGGATGATGAGCACAAGGACTCGCCCGAGGTGGAGCAGATGAAGCAGGAGCTGCAGGACAAGAAGGAAAAGAAGGTCAAGAAGGAAAAGAAGGACAAAAAGGACAAGGACAAGAAGCCCAAGAGCAAGAGCAAAAAGGAGGGCACGGACGGCGAGGTCAAGGAGAAGAAGCGCAAGAAGCGCGTCGCTGTTATTGAGTAGACTAATATCGTCATTTGCAGTAATTAATTGGCTAAATTAGCGGCTGGCGTGTAATCACCTCCAAACCCTAATGCATATATCACGTGTACTAATTTAGATAGGGTTCCTATCAAGGTTTTGTGGCGTTGTACAAGCATGGCACCAGTAAGATTAGGATAATCAGAAGAGGGAAGGTGCAAGATTGAGAACCTTGGGAGGAAGGGAGGGGGGAGAGATAGCCCCAAAATATCTCGACGTAACGTAAATATAAAAAAAGGGACGACTCATGTGTCACTTGAGATGCACATGTATGTGCCTCTGCATGTCCACTTGACCGGTCAATTTCACTCAACAAATAGCCGTCTCCCCATATTAAACAGGTCTGCTACTGGTACAGGCAGCAGGTGACTATAACTGTATCACCGGGCGGTCACATATCCTACTCCACACTTCGGGAAATAAACTTTGCCCCGTTCCTGATAAAGGCTTTGCCACCTTACCTTCTGTGCCATCTCTCTTCTGTTAACCTACACACCTGTCAACACAAGACTTTTTTCTCTCTTCTCGCCACACCCAGTACACGGAAAGAGCCCCAACAATGTCTTCAACCATGGGTGAAACAGACCCTTCAACAATCTCCACCCCCTCTTCTTCTGCGCAGACAAAGTCCACCTGCTCGTTCACTCTAGTCTCCAAGAAGCACAGATGGACCGAGTCCGGTAGCGTGGACTGTATCTCTCTGAACCCGCTCAGCTCCAAGCCCTCTACCCTGGAGCTATCAGAAGGCCAGAGCCGAGTTCTGGGCCTTCCTCGTAGCGGAAATGTGGATCTCCAGGTTCCCCGGAAATTCAAGCTAGTGTCTCGTCAACATGCTGTCTTTGTGGCTTCCAGCACTCATCTCTATTTGTATGAGGGCAAGGCCAAGTACGGCACCATGTTGGACGGCGACAATGTCGAACCCGACACCCTTTACCCTCTGGAGGAAGGCACTTATGTGACACTGTCCCCAAACTGCAAGGCCTCCGACACCGCCTTTGAATTTGAGATTGATCAGATCAAATTCGACACCGAAGAGCGGGCCTCCTCCGTGCGGTTTGACCCATCCGCCATCATTCATGAGTACGATCCCGAGCAGCTCGAGTACCAAGATACCACTAGTGTTGATGTTTCTCCTGCTGAGGGAACCATTGAAGCCAGCCGTATCAGTACTCTCTGGGAGGACACGTCCATTGTCATTGATTCTGACGATGAGGGCTCTAGCGGTGACGGCGTAGCAGTATCCCGCCCCAACAACAGCAGTCTGCGCTACAACAACGCCGCAGAGGGGGCAATTGAAATCGATGATGACGATGAAGACGACCAAGTCATGATGAAAGAGGAAAGCGGAAGTGAAGACGACGAAGACGACGACGAAGACGACGACGAAGACGACGACGAAGACGACGACGAAGACGAAGAAGACGAGGATGAGGATGATGAGAACGACGAAGAGGACGAGGACGAGGACGCTGAGCCCGATCTGGTGCCAGGTGAGATCTACAAGAGTAAGTTTGGAAACATGGCAGACGACTTTGAAGCAAGAATCGCAGCTTCCCGAGGTCGGGCATCTTCTGGATTCGGTACCCTCCCTACGGCTGGTGCCAGCGGCAAACATTCCCGTTTCGATTATGACACATTGCCAGAGCCTGATCGAGTACTTGATGGCGGTATTCGTCTTTTTGAAGAGAGACTCAATGCCCCCTATACTACTCCTGCGGGGTACTTCCCTCTCCGACCTCGTCCTCGGCAGCTCTTTGACTTCACTGGGGGCGCCACTGTGGATTCCCGTGGTCCTTCTGAGGTTGAGGAATCTACTGAGCGTATTCATGTTGTGGAACCTATTGCAACCACTACTGTTCCGGAGCCTACTGAGGCTTCTACAATCGAGGGTCCTACTGAGACTTCCACTATCCAGGAAGCTACTTCGACTCCTATTACCCAAGAGTCTACTAAGATCCCCCCTGTCCAGGAAGATACCACATCCACCGGTCCGGATATGTTCCAGACTACCGCAGCCCCTCGATCTTCTCTTAAGCGAACTCGAGATGAGACTGAAAAGGACGATGGATACGTCGAGGCTCCCTTCCCTAAGAAGTCATCCAACGGCGGCCGATTTGGACAGATCTTCACCGCTGTTGCTGCAGGCATGCTTGTAGGAAGTATTGGTACAGTGACTGCTCTGGCTAGTATGTCCACTTGAGTGCCCCTCTATTTTTAATTTGCTAACAAGAGTATTTAGCGTGAGTCTATGAATTATTTATTTTATAATGCTAATGATGCGATGTATGCTAGTCTATCTATCCAATCTATCCCTAATCTAGTAGCCCCTTTTCGTTCAAGTGGTTAATGAAAGTCAACAGCGTTTCGTTTTCCTTCATGATATCTGTTCGAAACAGCTTTTTGAACAGAGGCATTTTTTTCGGGGCCTGGTATCGTCTGTATACTTTTGAGGCTTGTTCTGTGGCTGTTGATGCGGCGGCTGCAGCTTTATTAGAGGTTGATGCTTTATCATGAGAGAAGCGGCATTTGTCTCCAAATTTGCATTTTCCCGTTTTCATGAAGAATGTGCATTTCTTCGCCCCTGTTGGCTCCTTCGTATTGGTTGTGGCTTGTTTTTTTGAGTCCTCCGTGTTGAGTTTTTGTTTCTTTGATTTCTGCTCCTGTTCCTTTTCGTGTTTCTCCTGCACTCGTTTTTTCGTGGGCCAATTCAGACGTCGTTCAGCTCTCCATTTCTCAATATCTTCTGGTGTGATGAGTAGCACTGAGGTTCCTTGGATAGGCACCGGTCCACTTGCCGCCAGTTTTTTGGCTAAAATGGACTCTTCATCTTCCTCATCGCTTTCGTGGTTCCTGGAGGGGTTTGTGGATGATGCGGGGGCCGTACCGCTATTGTTTGGAGGAGGCGGTGGCGGTGGCGCGTAAAAATATGACATTGATATCGAACTGTGGAAATTGAGCTGAGTTGCCGATAGTGGATTTCTTGAGGTGCAGCTGGGACGCAATTGTCTGACTCAGCGTTTTTTCCACTCTAGGTTTGCAGACTCCCCAACCGCTGCTAGCCGCTAGCCCCTCACACTAATTATTGGGACACTTAGGTTTCCGCGCGAATACTTCCCTCCTCAACACCCGAACGGTTTCACAAAAAACACATACACAGCCATGTCGAACGGAAGCATTATCAGCAGAGCGACCAACTACATCTTCTCCAAGGACTTTATCAAGTGTGAGTATGCGACGCATTGATTGGCGGGAGGGTCAGCGATGGCATTTTACCGGAGCGGGTGGGATTTGAGCCAATACTGTTGAGTGGAGATGATTGTGGGCGTATTGGAGTGGTTAAATGGGCACCATTCTTGTGAAAGCCACCTATCATATCCGTAATGGTTGATCCCGTTCCTCAAAGTGATGCGGACCATTGTCGCGACGCTGCAATGGTCACGGCAGCTGTGATGTGGTCACCTCAACATCGCACATCACCGATTAGTACAGATGATGAGACGCAAACTAACACAGACATTTGCTCCACGCATTTCTGGGGACCTGTGTCTAACTTTGGTATTCCTGTGGCTGCCGTCATGGACCTGAAGAAGGACCCCACGACCATCTCCGGCCCCATGACCGGCTCTCTGATTGTCTACTCTCTGGTTTTCATGAAGTACGCTACCGCCGTGACCCCCTGGAACCCTCTGCTGTTCGGCTGCCACTTTGTTAACGAGTGTGCCCAGCTCGGTCAGGGTGCTCGATTCGTCAACTACTGGTACCTGGGTGGACGTGAGAAGGCTGTTGAGAACGGAACCGCTGCCCCTCTTCCTGAGAAGAAGCAGTAAATTAGATAGACAGAAGGAATATAAAAGTTATGGATCTGTTGTTTTTTGTCTATTTTTGATAGTTTTTGTTTCTTATATTTTATTGCTAGTTTAAATCAAGGATGGCTTGACTGAGACATCAATGAGCTTAGCGTGTTTTGGTTAACTCCGTTGAACCCTGCGGTGTTATCCAATACGAGCCCTAATAATGCGTCAAATTCTTGTAAATGTTTCGTAGCAATTGAATGGTAGAATAGACTGGTAAAATTCACTGGTGGAAAGGATGTTGGTATACTTTTATATCGCTAATATAAATGCTGTACCGTAGTATCGGTAGCTACCGGTACTAGCTACGTCTATAGGATCCTGTCATTAAGCTTGCTGCACGCTTTTTAGGATTTTTAGGGTGTATTATTGAAAAATAATGAGAAAATCATTGGAAAATGCACTTTATATATTGAATAAACCGATCTGAAGAAAATATTAGTACATTTTTAGTGATATATTAGATACTGTAGACCTTAATGAGTTCCCACTTCGTTTTCAAGCTTTGGATATTCCAGTGTTACCCTTGGATCATCACAATAACATTGTATCCATTGATTTTACCGTGGATGTGACGGGACACAAAAAACAAGTATCGTACTTGTACATTTACAATAAAGTACAAGTACGTCAACTCATTCTTCTGGACGCACAACTTTCTCCTTTCTACAGGTACAGTACAGTTTTCACCTCTCTGGTCACTGCTGAGACGAGTTTTAGCGAGCAAGATCACTATTAACAATTCTGTTGGCTTAAAGCTTAATTATTTAATTACTTATTACTGGTAGGTACTTACGACTACTGACATACTGTACCTTTCGATCGGTTCTTCCAGTGACTCAAAAACAAGATGGTAATGAAATAAATCTTCTACGAATGTCACCATACAACTTTTGAGATCATAGAACAAACCTCAAAACTTCTTGCCACCTTCAGATCAAGGTTGTAGTTGCAAAAAATTAGTTTCGTATAGCTACTGCACTGATGGCCCTTGAAATATACTCAGAAATGACCTAGGAAACAACGAGTAACTGTGTCTCTTTTGATTCTCTTCTTATTGTCCTACTTTTGTGCGTTTTTATGGACGCGAACGCCTTTTGCCATTGAATAACCCTAACCCTGACGCCTACAACTCAATCGCATCAATCTCACACATACGATACTACACATCATCACACAGCAAGAAAAATGTCAGCCCAGGCATTGAAGGAATTGCTGAAACGATGCAAGGAGGCCATTTCTGGTGGTCGGTTTGCCGACGCCATTGAAGCAGCCAACGACGCCCTTGAAGTCGACGAAGAAAACTACCAGGCGTGAGTATCACCACAACCCCTCGATCCCCCTTCACAACTAACACAGAACCCTGCTTCTTGGAAAGGCGGAACACATGAACAAGAACGACTCTGCAGCTTGCTTTGCTTACGAGAAGGCAATCAAGCTCGAGCCCACTCAACCTCTGGCTTTTATCGGTCTGTTGCAGGCATGCAATGTTCGATCTAACGGCAAAAAGTACCTGTCAACCCTGGTGGATGTGGTCAAGCTGTTGTGTGGACAGGATCAGCAGGTCAAGGCCAACGACCTGTATTGCAAGAGTGAGCGGGTGATCTACTCGCATGGCACCCCCGAGACACAACTGGAGTTCACCAAACTACAGATGCCTGGATCGCCTCTGTTTGAGATCATGGAATCGGTCATGCCCAAGCCTGCCTTCACATACGAAAAGTTGGTGAAAATGGAGGAGGAGCAGGAAAAGAAGGCCCTCAACAAGGCGCTAGCAGATGCGAACTTTACAATTACAGGCAAGAAGAAGCGAACGCCCCAACAAGTGCGGTACGATTTCCACAGCAAGTCCAATTTGCCATTCCTGTACCAGGAGCTCATCAACTGGACTTCTAACGATGAGCTGCGGATTGAGACGGAGAAGAAACTGCTAAAGAGCCGAGCCGATCTGCTGGCCAGCGCCCCCAAGGGATCCGAAAAGGAACAGCTACACATGGAGGTGTCGGATATGGTTGATGGAGCCGTGGTGGTCAAGTCTCGTGATTCGCTCGCTTGGGACCTGTACCTCGAGTGGCTTGATCCTCGAGAACTTGCAGACCTCCCCAGCGAGACTGTCAACGAGTATCTAGACTTCTTCCCCGAGACTGGTCTTCACAAGATTCTCAGTGGTTACGTCTATTCCGACATTTCCAGTCTGGTGCGAACTAAGAAGGAGGATAAAAACGAGGAGAGTGAAGAGGTTGAAGAGAATGAAGAGGCTGAGGCTGAGGCTGGAGCTGAGAAGGAGGAGGCTGAGGTGGAGAAGGAAGCACCTGAGAAGGCCCCCAGGAAGGTCCCCAGGAAGGCCCCCAAGAAGGATACCAAGTCCAAGGACACCCCCAAGGAGGAAGGCGAGGATGATCTTGTCGGACTGGAAGAAAACGTTAACGACGACGAAGTCCTCTCTGAAGATATCACAACATACCTCGCTGAGGGTCTCAAGCAAGACCCCAAGTCTATTCTGGGCCACCGAATCTCTGCACAGTACTACTTCCATCACAAGGAGTACGCCGAAGCAATCCGAATGTGTCTGGCTGGCATTGATGCTGCCAACAGGTACCATGATACCTGGCTGAGTCACGTGAAGAACGCGCTGCGTCACTTTAACATCATTCTGGGAACCTGTTACATTTTTTATCAAGCTCCCAAGAATTTTGACAATGCGTTGGAGATTTTCAACGGCGTGCTTGCCGATGAGCCCAAGAACGTGTCTGGTCTCGTTGGTAAGGGTCTGATTCTGGTAGAGAAGAAGCAGTGGTCAGAAGCGCGCACGCTGCTTCAGGAAGTCGTGGACAAGAACCCCGATAACAGCCAGGCTTTGTTTGAACTGTCGTGGTGCTGTGTCTTGATGGGCGACTACGAGCAGGGTCGTAAGGGTCTTGAGCACGTTGTGGAGCTGGTAACTGGCTCGGATTCCGTGTCTCGAGATCTCCGTGCCCAGTGCTACTGGCGAATTGGCCAATCGTATGAAAAGGAGGGCTGTGACGACACCCAGGTCATCTTCCAGGCTTATCTTAAGTCGCTGACTGAGAACCCCAACTTTGCTCCCTCGTACACAGCTCTTGGTCTGTTGTATGCGGACTCTGTGGGTGACCAGGCTCGAGCATCTAAGTGCTTCTACAAGGCTCTGGAGCTTAGTGCTCAGGAAATTGCTGCTGCCGAGCGTCTGGCCATTGAGTTTTCCAACAAGGGCGACTGGGACGCCGTGGAGGTGATTGCCAACCGAGTGATTGGCGTCATGAAGGACAAGGTGGCGTGGCCTTACCGTGCTCTGGGTATCTCTTACCTCAACAAGAATGACTTTGGCAAGGCCATTGTCAACTTCCAGTGGGTTCTTCGAGTTGATTCCAGCGATGTCAACGCTTGGACTGGCCTGGGAGAGGCTTACAAGAAGGCTGGCCGTCTCACCAGTGCTCTCAAGGCTCTGGAGCGGGCCAACCAGCTGATTCAAAAGCAAGGTTCTCCCGATGCTTTGAACCAACTAGACTACTGGATCCCTGCCTATCTCGCTGCCGTGTCTCACACCGAGCTGGCCGAATACTCGGATGCTCTGGAGATCCTAGAGGGCATTCTGGAGCAACATCCTCACGAGAACATTGTTCTGCGAGCGCTTCAGACGACACTCAACAATGCCGCCACCGCTTCCATCACTGACGGTCTGTATGTTGAGGCTGCAAACTTTGCCATCAAGGCTCTGCAATCCTGTGAGGTGAGTGTTGGTCTCGGCCACCAATCTCAGGACTTGTGGAAGTCGATTGGAGATGCCTGTGCAGTTTTCTTGCGAGTTGAGAGTCAGATCCAGCGGTTCCCCGTTGATTTGGTAAAGAAAATCTTCCAGGGCATGTCTGCTGACAAGGTTCGTGAGTTCAACAACTTTGCCGAGCGAAACTTTTCGTTTGATTCCAACCACGCTTTGCTGGTTCAAGTTGGAGAGTTTGACGGAGAGTCTTTGGACGGTGCAGACTTAGAGTACCCCACCCCCGTGACCCTCAAGTCCATCAACGTGCTGTATTTGACCGCTTTCAAGTACTCGCTTCTGTGTGCTCGTCCCGATCCCTCCACCCAGGCTGCTGGATGGTACAATCTGGGTCTGGCTGAGCTTGGTCTTGCTCTCAAGGCCCAGGACAAGAGCGATGACAACCTCAACCTGGCTGCATCGCAGTGTCTCAAGCGAGCGCTGCACATTGAGCACAAGAATGCCGACATTTGGAACGCGTTTGGTGTTGCTTCCGTGCGGTTGAACGTCCGTGTTGCCCAGCATTGTTTCATTCGAGCCCTGACTCTCAACAACCGGGCTCCTCAGATTTGGGCCAACCTCGGAGCTCTGTATCTTGGTCAGGGCGACCTCGAGCTGGCCAAGGAGGCTTTTAGTCTGACACAGACTATGGACCCCGAATTCGTGGAAGCGTGGCAGGGTCTGGGTATCATCGCCAGTGTCACTGGCGACGAAAAGAAGGCTCGTGCCAACTTTGAGCAGTCGTTTTTGGTGTCCAAGGGTGTCCAGGACCTGGCCAAGCTGCTCTACGGACTATCCGTGTTTGAGAAGGTCAGCGGTACTGGCTCTCGGGAAGTGGCTGTTGAGAACGCCACCTTGGCGCTTGACAAGCTGCTCAAGGCCAAGCCAAACTCCAAGCTGGGTCTGCTGCTGCGAGGTTCTCTGCTGGAGTTCCAGGGCGACTACGAGGAGGCTGAGGTTCAGATTTCCAACCTCTGTGCTGCTCTCGAGGAGCTGTACGAGGAGCTGGAGTCTGAACACGACCTGGAAGATTTCGCCAAGGCCAAGTCTCAGTTGGCTCGAATTGCGCTAGGAATGCACGACTTTGACGCTGCTATCCAGCACGCCGAGTTTGCTCTCGATGTTGCTCAGGAGCGTCCCAACCTGGCCAAGACCCGTCTTTCCGCTCACATTACGTGTGGCCTGGCGTACTTTTTCAACTCGCAGTTTGACGAGTCCATCACGTGCTTCCAGCAAGCTCTTGAGGAGTCCGACGAGGATCAGGAGATTGTGGTTTTGCTGGTGCAGGTTCTTTGGGCCAAGGGAGGCGAGGCCCGAGATGTGGCTCGGGACCAGCTGTACGACTCGGTCGAGCACAAGGGTTCAAACTTGCAGATTGCACTTGTTCTTGGTGCTATTGGCCTTGTGGAGGATAATGCCGATCTGCAGGATGCTGCACTGGACGAGCTCAATGGTCTTTCACTGGACCTCAAGCTCAAGGACACAGGCAACAAACTGGAGTGGGTCACTTCCCTGCTGGCCAAGAGCTTGACGGGCTCCGATTTCGAGGCTTCGTTGCCCTGGAGACGGTCTGCGTTTGTCAACCACTCCGAGTACAAGGTGTGGAGCCACGTGGACAAGAAGATTGCTCTTCAGGTTGCGAATCAGAATGCTCTCAATCGGGCCAGTTTCGACTACGCGCAGCTTTCCGATGCCCTTGTGGATATGGGCACTTTGGAGTGTGCTCAGCGGGCTCTTTTCCTGCGGCCGTCTTCTGTTGACGCCTGGAGGACTCTTGCTGGGTGTGTTTAGGTGAAGTAATTGATCAAAATTGTAATGACTGAGATGTGCACAGAATGTAATGTAAGAAGAGTTCAATTGAGTCCAGCATTCCTATATATATTTATATTTGCGACACGAACGGAGCCATAACCTCGTGGTGAGCCAGACACACGTGGTGTAACTACTGTACACAGTACTCGTACCGTCTACTTCATAACTAGTCAACATTTGTGGAATATTTCTCAGTACATGGAACTCTCTATTTGGTTGAATAGAATTTTACAAGTCGTCACAGTCAAGTTTAAAATCGATAAGAGTTAGAGGGTCCGCTGGGGACAAGAATTGAAAAGAACGGAGAGTCCGTTTAGAGCTTGCCGAGCAGAGTGGTAACAAAGCCGAGAAGAGAAGTAAGGTCTCCGGCGAGGTTGGGCAGTTGGGGAGCAAGCACGGAGACAAGGGTGGAGATAGTGCCCAGCAGCTCAGTAAGAGCAGACACCAGGGGGTGGATGAGACCGTCAACAAGCAGGCCAACCACCACGGTCAGTACGTGCTCGAGGAGGGTGACCAGAGAGGTGACCAGGGGAGAAACCACAACTCCGTAGAGGATGGTGGCAACAGTTCCGACAATGGGGGTGGCCTCAAGGTCCTTAATAAGAGTGTCAAGCTCAGAGTTAAGAGAGGTGAAAGAGGAAGCAAGGACCTGCTGCTCATCGGGGGTGGTTCCGGTGGGCTTGAGAACGGCGTCGAGGGTGCCGACGACCAGGCCAAGAACGGTCTTGACGATGGAAGTGACATCTCCAAGAGGACCAGACAGAGAGAGCTGTCGGGCAAGCAGCTCGGGAGCAGGAGCAGGAGCGGGAGCAGGAGCAGGAGCGGGAGCAGGAGCAGGAGCAGGAGCGGGAGCAGGAGCAGGAGCAGGAGCAGCCATAGCAGTGGCGGCGAGAGTGGTAAGGGCGAGGTACTTTGCGGAAACCATTGTAGTAGTAGTCGGAGGAGGTGGTGGTGGTGGTGGCGGTTGTAGTAGAGAAGAGACTTGTCTGGATAGATTTGGAGAGAGCAGGAGAGCTATTTGTACTCCAGAATAAGTAGGCTAATCGCCATTTGGCCGTATAGACCGATAAGTGGCTTGGAGATTATGGTATCAATTACTCCACCAGAATCACCAGAATCACCCCACCTGAGTGGCACAGCTGGATAACAAGTCTATTTTGAAACCAGCACAAGCAGGAGGTTGTTCCCATCCACATTCTTGATTATGAACCGTGTTTCTAGCGTGATAGCGTCTGTCACATTCTAGGAATCTAGCATGCGCTACATGGTATCTCGGTCGTTTGAGAGAGTTGTGAAATCTTTCTTTTCCACTCCGCCTCGCCGCTGCTCTTACTCACTGCTCCTCGGCTGCACTATCGTAGGTTTTCTAATCAGAACAGTAACGTCGATCACCAACTTCCCGTGTCCATCGTTGTAGATTGTACGAAACCCTATCGTGATACTTTGGGTGGGCGTTATCGTATGCACGTTGGAGAAGAAATTTGAGACCTAGAGCCCTTGAAACGTTTCGTAAAACAAAGGCCCACCTGTTGTATATGTGCTAATTATTGCTCATTTTAGTCTGAAAAATCGTCATCCCTGGCATCGTTTGTCCCCCAGGGGTGTACATTGTAAAACACTAGCGCGAAGTCTGAAATATTTCAGAGAGGTGGTTGTTTTGGTGAGTTCGTCATTGATCTGGACTGCGCTTTGATCCTTGAAATACATTGGTTCTGTGCAAGAGAATTGGGACTTTTGTTTTTGTGTGCTCGGGGCACTAACACCTCTCACACCGTGCTCAACATTTGCAGGGTTCACTAGCAGGGTTCTTAGTCCGAGTGGCTAGCGCTTCACAGAGTTCGTCTTAGCGCTGTAGATCTCTCGGCATTTGAAAATGGGGGCCACTGGTCGATTGTTCGACATGGGCTGGATTAATTCCTGTACGGATATTCTCTACGTGCCTGGGGTAATGTGAACTTTTTTTTTGTGTAAAAAGGTGCACCACGTTGGCGGGGGTAAAAGCTACTGCAGATGAGATAGTAGCACGGGTTTCCTCACCAAAAAGAAGCAGGGGGTTTCTCCCTTCGGCTTTCAAAGTGGATCCAAAGTACGAGAAATCTAGTAAAAGAATGTCACAAGGTTAGTGAGAGCAGAAAAAAGCAACCAAGTGTGGTGGTGCTTTCGCTTAGTTGCAGTCACTGCGGCTATGTGTTTCATGTAAGAAAATGTATTTGTGTACAAGATAGCAGTGACCAAAAAAAATGACACTGGACGTCACGGCATTTGGCTCAAACGTTGTTGTCTCATTTTATACGTTTATCCAATACTAGGAGACGGTCTCGTGTGTGGAATAAAGTTGTTATCGAGAGACAACTGCATAATCAATGTGAAGAACGTGGACGACTCGGTTCCCATTATCCGCCCACTTTTCTGGATATTTTCTTTACCTGCCCACCCTACACCTTCTACGATTGTTTTTCAATGGTTTCTCTAGAAATATGCAATATTATACATCGGCGGCTTCGAACGACTGTCGCTGCTCGCCATGGTGCTTCTCGCGCGTCTTCTTGGTGTCGGGATTGAGTGTCTCGACAATGATCATACTGAGCACCGATGACGGCAGCGAGTGCAGCAGTCGGATATGCAGACCCTTGAACAAGGCTCGTCCCAGGCCCACCTCCTTGATGAGGTTCTTGCCCACCTGCACCACGCTTTTCTGGTCGTCCGGTCGCATGCCTCGAATCTCGTCCGATACCGCCAGCTGCTGTCGGGTTTTGACCACGTCTAGGAAGTTGGAGGCCGTTGATGCCGTGCACGTGGCGGCAGCAGAGCTGACCGCGTACTCCTTGAGTCCCAGGTCGCCTCGCTGTTCCATCCACGCCTTTGTCTTTTCGTAGGTGACCCACCACACGACTGAATGGGGCAGAAACACCACAATTCCCATCACGTAACCGCGGAAAAAGCCACGCAGGCCCTCGGTGGCGTAGATTTGCCGCACAATCTGGGCCGTGCCGATGTTTTTCGACGAAATCTGCATCCGGCCCTTGATCACCTCCATAGGCGTCCAGATGAAGGACGACGCCAGCTCCGCCACCGCTCCACTGATGACATAGTTGGCCATACTGTCGTCACCTATGTACGGCGTCAGAAACCGCTTACATTGGCGGTACGACACCATATATGTGGTGAACGCAGGCGTGGTGAGCGCCACAGAGGCCCCCAGTCCTCGCCAGTACCTATGCAAGGGGAGAATGTAGTTGAAGTTGGTCGACGTTTGTTGCAGGGTTCGGATCGTGTCCAGAGGATGGAACACGATTTTCGAGCCTACAGCTCCCGCGCTGAGTTAGTATGTACGAACTTGGGAAGTCATTACTGATTCGACGGCCTGAGTGTGGCTTTATGACATGTTCTGTTTCTTGTCTGAGTTCCCTCCATTTGTTCAATATGGTTATACAAATCAATGAGTCTTTATGAGCCTCGATGAAGGGCATCTGACCATTCGATCGAGTCTGTGTACTGGTGCTGTAGTTTGAACACAGTCCCCTCGGTAGATCCAGTGATGGTACAGTCGAAAGAACTGTCTTGTTTAATCAGCCTCGACTACCAGGTAGTCTCCTGATCCACATTCTAAGATCGAGTTTAGAACACAGATCGATAATGTCAAAACAAAGCACGTCAAGGGTAACACGCTACTCCACGTAAAAACCTCCTCCCCCACCTCCACCTAATATACTCACACAGAAGCCATGATTGTGCCGAGATCCATGATGGTCGGGATGTGTATTTATGAACCGATTGGCGATGGGTATATGGGGTGATGCAAATTAATAATTATGCCGTGGGTGCCGTTGATGCCGTGGTGCCGAGTGAAAAGTGTCCTGAGTTTCGAACGGCGGAGGCGCAGTACCGTCTAGAGGTGTGGATGTGGTGGATAGTGGATTGATTAGTTGAGGGCAAGCTGATTCGTGTATCGTCGTGTCCATGTAGAGTTTGGTTGATCTGCAGGTGGAGGTTTGGGAGAGTGTGGAGTTGGAGAGCACGTGGAGAGCTGGGGTGGGACAACTGTGTTAATTACTTGAGTGTGATATTGGGTGTGTGAATTGCTTTTTCCTCGGTCTCTAGTTTTTTGTCCTTTGTTTCTCCGTCTCGTTTTCAGTATCGAAGAATCGCGCCTGCTACTCATCTAATGACTCTCCCTACTGTTGCGTTGAGTGTCTCCGCTCATCCGATTTTTGTGGGTGATGCGAAAAAGGAGGCCAGGCGGTACATTTGTCCCGTGTTTACTCCCGGATGTAACGTTCCTGCACACCGGCAAGAATTGCTGTGGGGGAGGTGTTATCGCTGCCAAATGAGCCTTCACCAATAACCCACGCCAGAACAACTAAATAATACTACTAATTTCAACGTTGCACGGCTGGCTTTAGCGTCTCTATTGGTCAGAATGTAACCGGTGGACAAAAAGAGGCGAAATCGGAAAAACGAAATAAAACAGGAACAGATCAGTGGGATGGAAATGGGGGTGGTTTCATGGAAAAGATCTGTCCAAAACGTACTGTTTTTGTTTTTGTTGCACTCATGAAGACGGTGTTACAATACTAGTGCTTGTCGTACTGAAGTTGAGGTCCACCCAGAATTAAGTTTGAAGGGAGCAGAAAATATGAAAGAGCTGCAAAAGGAGTGTTTTAACGAATGAGATACAACAGCTTCGACGGACAAAAATCTGAAGAGTGAATTCTGTTTAAAATCGTCTGATTACTCCTGGTTCTGGGCTTCAAGTCTCTAGAAGAAGTATTGAGAGAGCTGGACATGTTTCGTAAACGTCTGAACAGACAACTTGTTAATGGCACAAGAAAAGGGGGGAATCAAAAGAGTGCATTCTTTTCAGAACTCTTCATTTACCCTCATTACACTTTGTCAACCTTCAACCATGACACATCTGTCAAGTTGAGTGTGCTTAGGAAGACAGCCAGCTGTTGAACCGACCACAGAAGAATGTGTAAGGGCTGGATCAAACATCTGAAAAGTGTATTTTTCTCACACTAGCTGTTTCAATATATCCACAGAGTCAGACGACTCTTTTGATTTGATCCACATACCTTTACAACGGGTATTACCAATAGTTTTGTGACATGAGGAGGAGCTTAGTAATCATGTGATATGACGATATCTGCATGGTGAAGGTGAAGGTTTCATTTCGATTGTAATAATCGGTCAATTGAGTTCTGTATCTGGTTGCAATTGATCGGCTCATGTTTTTTTCTTCTATTCTTCAAATAAAAAACCGCCCCAGAGGAGATGGCTGGAATCTCAGACCTGTTCCTTCAGAATCTGGCCTCTTCATACATTTCTGCTGCTTTTTTCTGTCCAGTTTCACCTTATTCAGAAATCGATGATAAATCAGAAACCCTTAGGTTCCAGAGATTGGACTTTAGAGGGTCTTGGCTCCATGGTCTTGGCCCCAATGGCCTAGGTCCCAGGTGTTTGCTAGACCCCCTTTTGTAGATTGCTACAGATGACATAATCAATGTAACGTCAACTGTGTCCCGGGTGTGGACGGCAAATCGTGCATTTCTCATGTGAACCACGGAAAAAGCACCGTGATGGCACGGATGATGACACTCACCGCCCCCGGACATAAAACCCAGCCTAATTGCCTAGCGTCGAGTCTCGGGTCATGTGAATGACATCATGTCTGCGTCTTTTGGCTGTAGCCCCACTTGTATCCAAAGCTAGATCTCATCAAGCTCTGGGCGTCGGGGTCCGAACCCGAGCATTCGACGAGTCGGGTTGGGACTTGAAACGGGCGAGAGTAGCAAAAAGAGTGTGTCCGTGTAATGAGGGGTAATCACTCGCACTTTATATATTCGACGAGTCTCTCTATCTGTGTCATTTTGCTCTCAAACACAGCCTCTTCAGTCTGTGTTCCCCAAACGGTGGTCATGTGATGCACAGTGAGGCAAGTGCATCGTAGCGTAGTACCGGGAGATAAACGTAAGAGGGGTTAAGAATAGTCTGTTGTACACGTGTTGTTACGCCAGTATTGCTTTAAGGACTTACACTTATGTCTAGTGCTATAAACCTGCCTCTAGCAACTACAATCTGTCGTATATCTGACACTCGTATAGACTTTTCGATAGCAGATTTAGGGTCACTAAAAAAAGGTGTTTGGGGCAGTGTAAAATCGCAGAAAATCTCAAAATAACCAAACACGCCCTTCTGATCATTTTTAAACAGTTTTCATCCCTCCATCTACCCTCCTTCATCTCCAAATAACCTCCCCATCCTGCTCATCTTCCACACGGCACTTTTAAAGTTTAAGTGAATGTCCGTTAAAGTCTTATTAAGGTTTGACGGGTGGTCCAGTGCCTCGTCCTTAAAGACACCTCTCTTGCCCGTTTACATGTTCAATCTACGAGCAATTACAGGCGCCGTATCTCGCTCTTTTCCACGCGCCCCATCTTTCCGAACCATGTCTCACGCCGCGCGACTTTTGCCCCATCGAGTGCCCCAACAAAAGGCTGGCTCTGAGAGAGACCCTTCCACTCTGTCCAACTACGAGCACTTCAAGCCCACCAACACCGCTGTCAACCTCAAGGTGCACTGGGCCGACCAGAAGCTGGCTGGTTCTGTGACCTACGATCTTTCTGTGTCCGGAAACCCCTCCCAGCTGGTTCTGGACACGTCATACCTTGATGTTCAGGAGGTGCAGGTGAACGGACACAAAGTCGACTTTGCTGTGGGCGACCGACATCCCATTTTCGGCTCTCCGCTGACTATCAGTCTGCCCGCTGGTGCCGGAGACAAGCTCGCTGTCAAAATCAACTATGCCACCACCCCCAAGTGTACCGCTCTGCAATGGCTGACTCCTGAACAGACTGCCGGAAAGAAGGCCCCCTACTTTTTCTCCCAGTGCCAGGCCATCCACGCCCGATCCGTCATGCCTGCCTTTGATACTCCCTCCGTCAAATCTACTTTCGATATCGAAATCGAGTCCGAGCACCCCGTGGTGGCCTCTGGACTGCCCATCAAGACCGGAGCTGATGCCAACAAGTTTGTTTTCCGACAAAAGGTGCCTATTCCTGCTTACCTCTTTGCCCTGGCCGGTGGAGATCTCGATTCCGCACCCATTGGACCCCGATCCGACGTCTACTCGGAGCCCTGTGACCTGCACAAGTGTCAGTACGAGTTCGAGGCGGACACGGAAAAGTTCATCAACGCCGCAGAGAACATTGTCTTCCCCTACGAGTGGGAGAAGTACGACGTCCTTGTGCTGCCTCCCTCTTTCCCTTACGGAGGTATGGAGAACCCCAACATCACCTTTGCTACCCCCACTCTTGTTTCTGGCGACCGACAGAACGTGGACGTGATTGCCCACGAACTGGCTCACTCGTGGAGTGGAAATCTGGTTACCAACTGCTCTTGGGAGCACTTCTGGCTCAACGAGGGCTGGACCGTGTACCTTGAGCGACGAATTGTGGGTGCTCTGGAGGGCGAGCAGCAGCGACACTTTTCTGCCATCATTGGCTGGAACGCTCTGGAGGAGTCCGTCAAGCTCATGTCTCGAGACCCCGTCCAGGAGTCTTACACCCAGCTGGTTGTGGATCTCAAGCCTAACGGAGGCGCCGATCCCGATGATGCCTTCTCCTCCGTGCCCTACGAGAAGGGTTCCACCTTCCTTTTCTTCCTGGAGACGGAGATTGGCCAGGCCAAGTTTGATCCCTTTGTGAAGCACTACTTTAAGCATTTCCGATACCAGTCTCTGGACACCTACCAGTTCATTGACTGTCTGTTTGACTTCTACGCCAACGACAAGGAGGTGTTCGACAAGCTGAACGCTCTGGACTGGGAGAAGACTCTCTTTGCTCCTGGACTCCCTGAGAAGCCCAAGTTCGACACCACTCTTGCCGACGAGTGCTACAGCCTTGCTTCTCGATGGAAGGATGCGTCTGACGCCTCTGCCTTCTCTGCCTCGGACATTGCATCCTTCAACTCTTCTCAGACCGTGGTTTTCCTCATCACTCTGATTGAGTACGAGGGCAAGAATGGCTTCAGCTGGGCCAACAAGAAGGAGCTGATTTCGCAGATGGGCGATCTTTACTCTCTGGCCAACTCGTCCAACCCCGAGGTGATTGCCAAGTGGTTTGGCATTGCCATTCTGGCCAAGATGCAGTCCGAGTACTCCAAGCTGGGCGACTGGCTGGCCACTGTCGGACGAATGAAGTTTGTGCGACCTGGATACCGAGCTCTCAACTCGGTGGACCCCAAGCTGGCCAAGGAGACGTTTGAGAAGAACAAGGACTTTTACCACCCCATTTGTCGAGATATGGTGGCTAAGGATCTTCAGTGATGTATATAGGAAGAGCGGCTTTACCCCAGTAATAGCTAAACATGTGATTATGACGTATCCATTATGTGTAGGTATCCTGTGATGTGTCAGTTGTTACGAACACGTCACCCGTTAGAATGTTGCAAAGAAGAGTTGGCAAAAGCAACGGGTGGGGTAGAAAAAAAAGCCCATGCAAGATATTCAATATTGTGCACCTTTTGTATTTCTTTTTGTGTTACTTCTGTGTCTGTTTTATGTCCGCTATGTTTCTAATGAGTTGTAATACTCAGTTCGACATGGTTTTTGTGTAATAATTCCGGGATACGGGCATGGTTTGTACCGTTCGAATCGTATTCTTGGCACGGTTCCAACGGTCAAGTCTATATTGTTGTCACGTGAATGTTGATCATTTTACATGGCTAGACCCATGAGAGCCAATTAGACACATGTCCAAAACTTCTTGGTGTGGTGAACTAGTGATACTAACGTGGAATGTAGAAGGTGACGGTCTGGAGCTTCTTCTGATGCTACAGTGTCGTGCCATTTGTGACTCATTCATCCATGTCTAGAAACCCCCTTGGCTTTGTTGAATCTGACAAGGAGGTTTAGCAATGTGAGTACGGTACCGTGCGTACATACTGCAGATGTGTCTAGATTTCTCCGCATTGATCAAGACAAGGTGCAGTAACCTCCTTGTCGAGTAGATCTTTTTTTAGCGGTATGTGGTGTACTCTGAGTGGGCTCGTACCTCATCGTTCATGTCGTACGATACGCTTTTGGATCCCTCTGAAAACTCACTTGCTTAACTTCTAGCACTATCTTAACCTAGCTACAGTATGTCCTGCCTCAACAGCTAACAATTAGCTCTAGCTATTTCGATACTGAACGCGGGGACTTCTAGCCTTGAACCACTTTAGTCCTGGTTGCGGGGTATGGAGTGAGACCAGTACACTTTCTGCTGGACCCAAGACGGCGCCTGTTGGTGTTAGTCCGGGCACAAAAACAGTACAAACATGGTTGGACAAAGACGCTGAGATTTCTGGAAGATGTTGCGCTCGATGAGTCTTGGTATTGATGCATTTTTATGGGCATGAGGGGAAAAGGAGTTTTGAGGGGCGAGCATTTGACATGGGCTGATTCTTGTCGGAAAATCTGAGTCCGCTCCACAAGCACGGAGTTCGTTTTTCCGTCATTAAGTCTGACGTTAGCCAGTTAGCTATCGTACTATGTTTATCCGTACTTCCGTCATCCGTATTCCGTATTGCGTACATCGTTTGTTTTTCTGACTTCACACAAATCGAGACGCACGTGGACAGGATCAAAATATGGCCCAGGCGAGGTTTTTCCGGTTTTCCACACAGACTGAAACAAAGACCTGCGGACCACTTTCAACCAACACAAAAACGCGATAGTGTTAGTGTTAACCTCCCCCTTCGTCTTTTTTTTTTTTTTTGGCTCACCTCTAAGCAGGCGTTTTTGAGTGGGGAGGTTAGGCGGGGATGATGACGTAGCAGATGCACACAAAAACGCGCTATTTCCGTTTTTAATCTTTTTTCCTTGCCCTCTCAAAATTTTCTCTTGTTTCAGTTTAGAGGGGTACCGCGGTACACTGCAGCCCAAGTAATCTCTCTCCCCTCTTGTTGTTCCTTGTGTAGACGCATACCCAAACTGGAGCGGGGTAAAATAAAAGAGTTAATCACAAGAACCGGAAAAATCCATTATTCCGAAAGATGCGTCTGGCAAAGAAAAGAGGCTAAGAGAAGGTCAAAACCTTTGGTGGAATTGACAAAAAATTATCAAGCAAAGATCAAGGGTCATAAATTACCAAACATGCCTTGCAACTGTAAGACCCCACCTGATTTTGAGTGTATAATGTATAAACGGTGAAAGGTTGTTGCCAATACAATCCGTGCATGTCTCACTCCTAATAATGAAACAGCCACCTGATCCACCTTTTAGTCTTTTTCAGAAAAATGCGGTTGAGTATCCCGATTTGGCCGACCCTAGCCCAAGCTCAAATAGCCAGCAGCTGTAATTGTAGCTACCGGTCCTCGCACCGTACGAGTAAGCTACCGTGGTACGAGTAGCTAGTCCGAGTCCTTAGCCCTCCGGAAGAAATATTTTAGCACCTAGCCTACCGCCCCCTAACCCAGACTGGCCGTTTTTTTTCTTCAAACTATATGTGTATGATTGTGTGCAAGTGGCGCACCAAACTAAATGAACGGCACTGGACGCACGCATACGCACGCGTCTGTTGTTATTCGCCCCCGCCCCTCTCCTCAGATCCCGGAGACACGCTGAGCCCTAACCCTTGGTGGTACTCCGAGGGTGCAGCTGGGGTGCGGCCCTAACCCTTCACCTTAATTTTTTTTTGGTTCACCTTAGGTGCTGTTTCCCCTAACCCTTGGCTTTATCCATTCTTGGCTGGACGTTGGAAACGGTGAGACATGCATGTTCCACAACCATGTTTCCAACAAGGTGCTACTAGAGCGAGTCTTGGAAAAAGCAAAATATAAATGGAAAAAAGCAAAGCCTTGGCCCAAAGAAATCTGATATTGACACCGCGGCAGACGTTGTCAAACGACTCCCGGTTTATCATTAACATACGGCCTTGTGACAGGTGACATGTCCATAGTCCTAAACTGACATTTTTGAGGTTGACGTTAGTCCTGAGGGGAAATGATGGAGGAGAACAGACCCGTCCATGAGATTTTCCATGCCTTGTTTTAGTGGACTAATTAGGTCGTTGGCTGGATACGCGCTAATGGAAGTTGGCGTTGGGTGGTGGTGTTAGAGTGGGACGTGGAGAAAGTGGAGAAGGAGCAGAGTGGGGATATTTAGTGTGTGTTGATGGCGGAGTGTCATGAGGCTGGCGAGTGTGACTTGACGTTTGGGACACATGTCTGAGGGCGTGTTTGAGATCTCTATGTGTGTTAGCTAACTATACCTATAGTTTTGACATGTTACCCTGGGTTAGGTGGTGGTATAATAGTATGGGTTAGGAGATGGTAGGGTATGGTTAGCTATTAGTAGGAGAGGTTATGGTGAGCTGAGGGTAAGGGCGGGCTTTGAAAATATTAGCGTAAGTTGTTTTGTGCAAGATACGTGTCTTTGGGGGTGACAGAATGAAACACTTGTCCAGAATGCTTGTCCAGAATGCTTTTCCAGAATGCTTGTCCAGAATTCTTGTCCCGTTTGTTCACTGATCGTGGCATCTAAGATGGTGTAGTATCGTGACAGTATCGTATGATTCAATCTAGGGTCGTATACCGTATACTTGGAGAACATGTGTTCATACGAGTTACACAAGACTTTACGAGTTATCACATGTCTACAGTGCTAACACTTTTTGGTCAAGTGTTTGTACTAGATTGTTTGGTTCGCTTAACAGTACACTGGTACAGTATCGGTACAGTAGCTCTTCACAGTGTTCTATTGGCTTGTACCAATAGTGTTCCATTGACTTGTAACAGTTCCATAAATTATACAGTATCAATTCATTAGTTCATCATTAATCATGCAATAAATATTAATTAGCTAGCTAGAGGCATTAGGAGAGTTGGAGAAATGGGCAATCTCCTCCTTGCTGGGAGCCTCTTCGACCATTCCCATGTCGTGTTCGATTCGGGGAGCCTCTCTCTTTCCAAACAGGTAGAAGATTCGGTCAAAGCCCATGTAGGGCCAGTTGAGAGGCGACTCGTCTCCGGTGTAGATGAACAGGTCGTAGAAGAAGCCTCCGAGAGCTGCTCCGATAAAGGGTGCGATGATGGGCACCCAGAAGTAGTAGTCTCCAGTGGTCCAGACCTTGGAGCCGTATCCGACCATAGCTGTCACCAGTCGAGGACCAAAGTCTCGAGCCAAGTTGATGGCATATCCGGTTTCCCATCCGAGACAAGCACCAATGGCGAAAATGAGGAAGAAGAGCACGAGGGGAGCCAGGGGGCCTGCTGCCAGGTTCTTCTGGTCGTTGATTGCGAAAATGGCAAACTGCAGCATGGCAGAGGCAACGATTTCAGAGAAAAACTGTCCAGTAGTGGTCATGAACTCAGCGGGGTAGGTGCAGAAGATTCCTGCGGTGGAGGTAGGAAGACCCACGGTTCTGATTCCCTTGCCGCCCTCAAAAACGTCAATGGCAGATCGGTAGTTTCCGTAGACAATGGCAGCTCCAGTCATACATCCAAGCAGCTGGGCAATAAAGTAGATGGGGAACTTCTTCCAGGGGAACCCTCGGTAGATACAAGAAGACAGAGTCACGGCCGGGTTCAGATGACCGCCAGAAATACCTCCAGCAGCATAAACACCAAACATGACACCCAGACCCCAGCCCCAGGAAATGGACTGGTAGTCTCCGTTCTTGCCTCCGGACAGAGTGACCTGGGCCACGACTCCGTCTCCGAGCAGAATGAGGATCACACATCCCCAAAACTCGGCAAACGGCTCTCTGAGCGTGTGTCGGATTCGGGGCCACAGGGGGGTTTCGGGAGAGTGCACAATGGCGTTATCGTCGGCCATTTTGAAGAGTAGAAAAAAAGGGTGTGATTGTTTTTTTTCAATGATTGGCAATCCGGGGTACGACCGGATATATATAGCTCGCAAGCCTTATGTACATCAAGTACGACGCCATCTGGGTGTCCGGGGCGAAACGACCATGGCATTAAGATTTTTTAGATTTTCTCCTTGTCAAATGCTATATGCAGATTCCTTTTTTGGTTTTTCCCTTTTCGTTTTTTGACTACTGGTACAAGTGTTTAGACAACACAAAAAAAAAAGCCATTTTAGACACTGTGCATGCGGCATAGGTGCGTCCAGAGCGGGCTCGACAGGTCGAGCCAATAAGCGGGGGACTCCAAAGTAGTCTACATCACTCGAGGCAGGAGTGCACAAAGATGCATCTTCGTCGCACGACCTCTCTCTCCTCCATCCTTTTGTCTCCCTCTTTCTCTCTCTGTGCCATGCTTTCATCTACACAGATACGAGAGGGGGAAGGACCAGTGGTGCGTTTTCTATGTATTTACACAAAGCCAAAAAGCAACAATGTTCCGAGGTTTAATCCGACTCCGAATTGGCTTTTCTGCCGCGGAACAACTCGGGCGTTGCAAAAAAGCGTCCCTGAAGAGATGAGCCACAGGACCGTTTTCTGTTAGGCTGGCAGTGAGGTTTTCTCGAATTTTGACATTTTTTCTCCTAAAAAACTTCCACCATGACAATTATTCCAGTAAATGTCTTCACAAAGTTAAGACTGGAGGAAATGGTGGGGGATAAACCTCCATGCATTGTGGAGACCTAGACAAACGCAAAAAGGCGACTGAATCGCCCAACCCCGTGTCTCGTGTGTGTAGGGGTAGATTCTCTTACATCAGCCCGGTTTTTTTTGGTTTTCTCTTATTTTTTCCCTTTTTTTTTTCTTCATGTGCGGGGTACTGGTACCAGTGTAAAGCCGCTTTAAACAAACCACTTCTTCCAAATAATAAGACGTTTCAAAACAGACAAGAAAAAAGAACAAAAAAGTAATAATGAGGGTTGGACCAAGCGCGCTCGAGGGGAGGATAGACGCGATATTACAGATAACTCCAAAATATAAACCAATAGGAAAAATATTCTGCAAAAGGCACGAGGCCCAACGTCAGAAAAGGGCCTAAAAAGAGAAACATATTAAGAGGTCCAAAAAAGGCATGGCACCAATTTCGAGCGGGGGAAGACTTGGCCAAGTACGGTAGAGTGTGTACAAGTACGGTACAGTACTTGTAGTTTCTGACGTCACTTTGGGGTGTTTGATGGGGGGGTTCAATTATTGAATTTTCCGCAATTAATTTTAAGTGGTATTAAATCCGATTTTCCAGTTTCTGCAACGTTCTTATTTTTTAATGTTTTTCCCCCCAACCTCCGATAACGGTCTCCGACTTGTCTTCTTTCGTCTCTCTTGGTCTCTTCGTCTCTTCGTCTCTTGTTCTCTTTCCCGTCCCCTCCAATTCTCGCCCCGCAGACCGTTGAACTCTGAAGAATGGGCAGATAATTCTGATGGTTGGTGTGATTAGCGTGGATTTGGTTTGATTACTTTTTTGGGCCAAACAGGAGCCAGCGCGTTGGGACAAAATAAGCGTGGAAAACCACTCATGCTTACAAGCGCTAGGGTGACAAAGGTTTTAAGGTCAAAACCCGCGGTGTGCATGTTTCATGCTAGGTCCGGTGGTGGCTAGTCGACCTGCCGGTCGGTCGTCAGGCTTTATTTTTTTGCTTTTTTGTCCGTTTCGCTTTTAAACGTGCGTTTTTTTGTCCGTGCCTAAAAAAATTTAACTCGGCTATAACATGCAGCGTCGGAAAAACCCTGGGGCCAGAGGGGAAGAGAAAAAAAAAAGAAAAAAAAAGGCCACACACACACAGACAGCAAAAGAAAGAAAGAAGAAAGAAAGAAAAAAAAAAGAACACGTATTCTTCCAGCCGCATAATGGTGGCCTGTTGTCTCAGGGAATTAATCCGACCGAGGTAACGAGGAGAAGGGTGAAAATGAACCGAGCGAGCGTTACAAAACCAGTGTGAAGAGAAAGAAAAAAACGAAGAGAAATCAGGGATCAATTCCGGACGCATTTTCGACCAACTGCCGTACAGTACGAATACGTACACCAAACGCAGCTTCGCACTTCCTTTTTGTGGCCAACCACCTCCCCATTCCTGCCTTCTTTTACCTTCTGTCTTTCGACCTAAAGCTAATAGAAAGCTCATGTGGGGACAGACATTATCTGGGGTTGAAAAGCGGGGGGGGACGGTGTAGGAGGGGAATTAGCGTGAGATGGATGACAAAGATAGATGGCACCATCTCCAGCCCAGTGGCTCGCTGTTGGTGGGTCCAGATTCTCCGAATCCAAAGAACAAGAAAAAAACACCCACATGGTCCCACACAATTAATCCGTACCAAAATCTTAGGGTTGTGCATGCGTCTGTTTTCGACCTTTTTCCAGCAGCGTCATTATGCGTAGCAGCAGTAGCGTGCACCATGGCGTCACAACGTCCGGGAAAGAGCGTGTAGCGAGAATGGGAGGGTGGGGTAGAGCAGATCGAGCAGAGATCAGCGGTGGAAAGTGATGATGAATCGACACGACATGTAGGACCCACTGTTTCACCGTCATTTGTATGCCGCACGCTGTCACACCTTTTTCTCCATCGTCAGTGACAAAGAATGCGCACTAAAAAAGGTAGGCAACAGAGCAACATCCAAAGTGGAGATATCGCTGCTTAGTGTGACAAACGTGTCTCGTCCCCAACAAAAGAAGAAAAACAGAACAAGATGAACCAATAGCCCCCTGCGTCGCTCGCCATTGCGCCTCGTGCCCCGTCTCTCCACTTGAGCTCTTCCTCTCTTTCTCTCTCTCTAGCACCCTCCCCTCTTTCTGCCTGTGTCACTTGCTAAACCTTGCTACCCTACGGGTATATATAGACTGGAGCAGAGCCACCCTTTCTCCCAAACACAAACACCAGCTCTACATCACACAAAAATGCCTTCCTACGTTGGAGCTCTCGACCAGGGTACCACTTCTACCCGATTCATTCTCTTCTCGCCCGACGGCAAGCCCGTCGCCTCTCACCAGATCGAGTTCACCCAGATCTACCCCCACCCCGGATGGGTTGAGCACGACCCTGAGGAGCTCGTGTCCTCGTGTCTCGAGTGCATGAGCTCGGTGGCCAAGGAGATGCGAACCCAGGGCATCAAGGTGGCCGACGTCAAGGCCATCGGAATCACCAACCAGCGAGAAACCACCGTCTTGTGGGACATTGAGACCGGCCAGCCTCTGTACAACGCCATTGTTTGGTCCGACGCCCGAACCGGCGACACCGTCAAGAAGCTCGAGGCCCAGCCCGGCTCCGAGGAGATCCCCAAGCTCTGTGGTCTCCCTCTCTCCACCTACTTTGCCGGTGTCAAGGTCCGATGGATCCTCGACAACGTCAAGGAGGCCCGAGAGTGCTACGACCGAGGCAAGCTCGCCTTCTCCACCATTGACTCGTGGCTGCTCTACAACCTCACCGGCGGCCTCAACGGCGGTGCCCACATCACCGATACTTCTAACGCGTCTCGATCTATGTTCATGAACATTGAGACCCTCAAGTACGACGAGAAGCTCATCAAGTTCTTTGGCGTCGAGAAGCTCATTCTCCCCAAGATTGTCTCCTCCGCTGAGGTCTACGGCCGAATCGGTACCGGTCCCTTCGCCAACATTCCTCTTGCTGGATGTCTCGGTGACCAGTCCGCCGCTCTCGTTGGACAGAAGGCCTTCGAGCCCGGTCAGGCCAAGAACACATACGGTACTGGTTGCTTCCTGCTCTACAACGCTGGAGAGAAGCCCATTATCTCCAACAACGGTCTGCTGACCACCGTCGGCTACCACTTCAAGGGTCAGAAGCCCGTCTACGCGCTGGAGGGTTCCATCTCCGTCGCCGGCTCGTGCATCAAGTGGCTGCGAGACAACATTGGACTGATTGAGTCCTCCGAGCAGATTGGCGAGCTGGCCTCCCAGGTCGACGACTCTGCTGGCGTTGTCTTTGTCACTGCGCTCTCCGGTCTCTTCGCTCCCTACTGGCGAACTGATGCCCGTGGTACCATTCTGGGTCTGACCCAGTTCACCACCAAGGCCCACATTTGCCGAGCTGCTCTTGAGGCCACCTGTTTCCAGACCCGAGCCATTCTCGACGCTATGGCCAAGGACTCTGGCAAGCCCTTCACCAAGCTGCGTGTTGACGGTGGTATGACCAACTCTGACATTGCCATGCAGATCCAGGCCGATATTCTAGGCATTGAGGTCGAGCGACCCGCTATGCGAGAGACCACCGCTCTGGGAGCCGCCATTGCTGCCGGCTTTGCCGTTGGCGTCTGGAACTCCATTGAGGATCTCAAGGACATTAACACTGATGGTATGACCGAGTTTGCCTCCAAGACTGACGAGGAGCAGCGAGCTGCCATGATGAAGCAGTGGAACCGAGGTATTGAGCGAGCTGTTGGATGGCTCGAGTAAGTTATTCAAGCAACGTTTTTGCTTAGGATGTAATGATAATGAATGGGTCTTTCCTGTATAGTCGACTAGCAGTAGCTAGCTCTTCCCCGTAGTGTGGGGTACCGGTACGGTACGTCTAATTCTAAATTTTAGGGACTGTTATTAGTTTGAGTTAAACATGGTGTCTAATTGAGGTCAGTTGGTGCCCTGTATTTAGGAGCATGTGATGCAATGGTACGACGCCCTGATATTGGAGATGGTCCAAAAAGCGTGCGTTTGTGTTTGCATCTCGTGTTTGTGTTTGTGTCGGTCGATTGAGTGCCTGTAGGTTTTGTGTTTGATTGGAATTTATGACTGCTTGTCTCAGTTGTGACAATTGTATCGGCCGATAGATTTATACCTCCAATATGTATAGACGTTATAGGTGTTGTGTGTTTGTGTCATTAGCAGGAATGTGGCCGTGTTTGTGTTCGTGTTTGTGTTTGTGAGGACACGTGGAAGGTCTTTTGTAAGCTGAAGTAGTTAGTGTGTTTGTGTTGATGTGTGATTGTTAGTGTCATGTTTTCTGGGGTGGTCTATGATGTGGGGGTCAAAAGAGCACGTGCCAAGATGGTTTCTGTGGTGGTGAGGGGTACTGAGAGGTCAATTGAGCCGGCTAGGGGGTAATTGAGTGAGCTGATTGAACCCCATCAACTAGTAACGCCAATTGAGTGCGTGAGTGGATAGATATGGTGTATTTACCTGGGCTTATAGACTATACAAGGCTAGGGTAGAGAGTAAGGTGGCTAGGGTATAAGGAAAGGGTATAAGGATAGGGTATAATGGAAGGCTATAACGGAAGGCTAGGGTATAACGGAAGGCTAGGGTATAAGGCTACTTGTGCGGTAGAAGGCTAGGGTATGGGGTGGAAGGCTAGGGCTAACTGGTATGGTAGGAAGGCTAGGGTATCTTACCGTAGCCTGGAACACAGAGGCGTACAGCACGTTAACTCTAGATTGTGTTCGGCAAAACTACCTACTGTACTGTACAAACCTATGTGCTGGTATGGTTAGCCAAGACACTTTATTACTGATGATTACGGGGCATACGAGGTTTGATTTTGCAGTCTCGTCCCTCTTTCGGACTGGCGGATCATCTTCTTCGAAATCCGAGTCTTCTTCTTGTCATGTACAAACGGAAAAAGACGTATCAACGGAGAAGCAAAAGCACAGGGACAATAAACACAGGAGACATGGTTTCTGCTCAAATGTACGTGAAAAAAGACTTTGGTCAACTGTACAAGCCTGCACCGTGCTTCTCTTTGTGTCACGGCACTAATTTCGGTGATAAGTCCATGCTGTGCAAGGTGGCAGGGCGCACATGCAGAATGATACGATTCTAGCTCAGTAGCCGGGGTATGGGGTAGGTACATGACTTGAGGCACATGAGGAGGGGACGGTACAGTATTTTTTTTCCTTTGTCCATTTCTTTGTACGCCTCTTGGACAGTATTATACTGGAGTACATGTTTGCTCTTGCACCAATCCTTCAAGCATCTAGGGGGGTCTCGTACATCACCACTTTTTTCCCCTCTCAAGAAGATGACAAAACAAGACAATGCGTCCCCGCACTCTCTCTCCTCCGCTTTCTCCGCACTATCTGCATCAACGTATATCCCCTGTACGAGTGCTGTATTTTTTTTTTGCTGTGGATCCATCTTGGCGTACTTTTCCGGGGGGGGTCAGCTTGTAAAAACTCGTAGGCCTAGATGACTAGAGCGTGTCACGTGCTGATGCTGATCACGTGACAGTACGAATCTACTACCCTGGTTTCCTTCAAATCGACAAGAAAACACCGTCACTCTTCTCTACTACCTCGGATCATCAACGGATCATCTCTTCCGAATCTTCCCCTCATATTCACGCGTCCAACACTACTTTGAAAGCAAACCGGTGTTTCAATTACGTCGGAGACTTGCTCCGAGATGATCCGAAACGTGCAGATTTTCCGGCCACGCAGGAATGTGCGCTATTCTTAGCATTGCATGGCGTTTGACGAATTTCCAGCAAAAGCGCGGAAAATTTCTCTACGTGACGCATGTATCGGATAATTCCGGCTTAAGGGAGCATGCACACAAGTCGGTGGCAGAACAAAGTTAGGGCATGCACGAGCAGAGCGAGGAGGGGGTTAGGGCATGAGGTGGCTAGGGCATTTTGGCATTTTGTCCGCGTGGGGTTAGGGTTGGGACAGCCACAAGGCACGCACGCACAAGGCGCGCACGCACACAAGGCGAGGCGAGGCGCGAGGCGAGGGCGGTTGTTCCTTCTCCCAGGGTTAGGGTAAGGCTAGAGTCGGACCATCGGAGCCGAGGCATTTAAATCCAGCCGTTTGCCAAGGTACACGTAAGGGGGGAAAAAGAAAACAAAAAAGAAAAAGTCGGTTAAGTCGGTTAAAATTACTTTCGGCTATATTTTCGGGCCATCGCGTACTCACGTGAGTGCATGAATAGTCTCCGAGAAATCTCCGAAATCGGTAGAGAGATATGGTGGGTCACTGGGTAGCAGGAGTTTTTTAACGTAATTAAATGGTTATTTAGGGATTAAAATGAGGATTAATGAAGATGAATACAAAATGAGTCAAAATAAATTTAAAATAAAAATGACAGAAAACGGTACAAGTACCAGTAATTAATCTTAAGTGGCATTTTGGGAGGTACCAGGAAGACCTCAATCTCTGACGACTGTACCAGTAGTGTTTTGATGTCAGCTGGTACTGGTAGATGAGATCTACTGTATTAAGTATATATAAACATCTCGCCTTTTTGTGTCTCGCCTTTTTGTGTCTCGCCTTTTTGTGTCTCGCCTTTTGTGTCTCGCCTTTTGTGTCTCAGGGCCAGGGCTAAACCTCAGGGTCAGGGATTGATGGGTTAGGAGCAGTGTTTTGATTGTCGACTTTGGTATTCATGGTTGTGTTTGTACCATGATCTTATCAGATGAGTGTTCGGTGCAGCGATAATGCATATATCGGTCTAGAAGATGTAACGGTGTAATTACTCAAAAGAGGGTTAGGACAAAGAAATGTTGGTTTTGTGTCTGAAGCGAATAATAAGTGCCAAGCCAGTTGAGGTCATTTGATAGGTCAAGACCTAGCCCTACATTAAAATGGTTCTGAGCTGGTATGGACTAAGAACACTCAGACTCATGACACAAATCACAAAAACAAGACACCGCCACAAACCCGGCACATGGCCCTAAGACCATTATTAACGAGTTATTCGTGGATGAGTTCTGGGCCAGATGGCGTTTCAGGGACTCGAACAGAGTTTCCACAGAATGACCCATTTGTGTTAAATGCCCGTCAATGTCTGTATATGCGATTAATGTGTGATTGTGTCTAGTCTCAAGGTGCAGCGGATTTTCATTGCTGTTTGAAATCCTGTGGACATGGATAACCGGAACAGTATCCAGTTCATAACTTCTCGCTGTGGAATCACCATCAGGGTGTTTGTGCGCTTCCTGAAGAGTTGCCTAGCCATCTTGACAGCTTGCTTCTCTTCCATGTACAGACTTTGTTACACTGATGCCACAGAGCGTTATTTGGAACTTCTGCAGCTGAGCCTGGCTGTACGTGATTCTCAATTTACTGAACTGCTTTCTCTCCCGCTGAACTCCATGGAGGTAGGCGATGGAAGAATGCATTACGAGTGAGGGAGAAATGTCTGCTTCTTGGTGCCTTCAAACGTGACCGTCAAGAGGTACATTTCTACCTGGTAGAGATCGTGACATTTTCCCTGGCTCTTTTGTGCTCTTTTGGTTGGGTTTGTTTCTGACTGTCTGGTTGACAAGTGCAATGTTTGTATCTTGTTTTTTCGTCCCCATCTGCCAACATCCTGCTATGATATCACCAGCACACATTACAGTATACTGTACATTGTTCTGGCAATACAGCTCTGTGTTTACAATATCATTGGACTGTTCAAGGCTACTCTAACCAAACTACACTACACTATAGTACACTACCGGTATGGTACATTGCACTACTCGTACTGTAACCCCATCAAATGTGTGTTCATATGCACCTATTGAGTACAATTCTTCGGATAGTCATCTGAACTTCGGAACTTCTAAACTACACTCCGCCAGACGACATTGTGCAAATCCAAAGAGCGCATGCGTGCCTGTGGTGGTCAGATGGTGCATCACTCGACTCTAACCACCTAGAATTGGACTGATGACCCCTGAGATGTTTATCCCCTTCAGCTGTTGGAAGCTGTCCGTGTTGTACGCACTAGTGAGAGTAACAGCATGGAATCAGGGAATATATGTATTCCTAACTTAGGATTAGATTGTCAGTTACACGACCAAAATGCCTCTCTCAAGTTTCATGTTCTCAAAGGTCTCATTCCAACACAGTCCCGTTTACTTGGGTAGGTGCCCTCAGCACTTCTCTCTATCCAGTGAGGTAGTTTGTAGAAAAGGCATGTGGCGAAACTTGTGACATGACAAGAGAGGCTTTTTAACACCTTTCTCTTATCATTCTTGCGTTCGTGCCTTGGTTTTGTTCAGTGCGGACTTTTTCCAGCTCGTTCCTAATTCATGTTAAATACGTTTCGCACGGAAATCGAACCCACGACAACTCGGCTATTCAGGAACCTTGTTGTCCTGGAAAAAAACGTGAAAACAGCAAAGTGTGAATGAATAGCCCTCATTTCAGGTAAGTACGAGCATTGGTACAAACACAAGTAGTTTTAAGCAGTATCACAGATGTCATTCACCCCAATAAAATCCACGTACCGTGTCTAATTACGCGTTTCGCGTTGATGCAAACCTAAAAAAGTGTGACGTGAATGAACGTCTTTGAGGGTCCATATTTCGTTCCACAGACGTGTGGTACGATATTTGACCACACGGTTATTTTCTATGGCCTCCTTTTGTCTGTATTATGCTGTTTCCCTTCGCGTATCTCCTTCCCAGCCGTTTTATCTTGCTGGTCATTTACAGCTTCAAAATGGACTTCATATACAGATTTACTCTCTTCATTTTCTGACGATGACGTAACACTTTTTAAGCTTCGTCCACTCTCGAATTAAACTTCCAATCACATGTTCCATTCATGCACTAGTCCCGAAGAGGCAGTGTTCTCCGTTCTACTTGTACAGTGTTCTACAGTGCAACTAAACCTTATTCCGGGAACTAATTATTGCAAGTTAGAGGGAAACAAAAATCACTAGAAAAATCTCAGACAAGGGTCACACTACTAAGGAGCCGAACCTAGCGGAATAGAAAGCAGTCAAGAACAGCCCAAAAGTGGTCTTACCTAGCTCAGCTTTTTTGTTCTATTTTTCCCCCGTCTTTTCCCGAAATTCTAATAATTATGTAAAATAAACACTAAAACAGGGATAAATAGTAAAAATGTCAAAATGCGTTAAAATAATCACGAAAACGAGCTGTAAACGAGGGAAGGATTAAATCTAGACCAGTGGTATGTATTTTGTGAATTTTTGTTAATTTTTGTGAATTTGTCTGAATTGTTTTGAAGTTCTGAAATTTATTCTTACACGCGACACGGAAATTAAATAAAAGCAAATAAAACTAAATAATACCAAATAAATCACAAAAATACCACAGCGGGGCAAAGATAACAAGGTCGTACCACCACCTATTTCCCCGGCTAATCAATTCAGCTGTCCGTATATCTAGTACTTTAGTAGATTTATTTTGATTTATTACGACTCTCATTATTTATAAGAGAGCTGAGAATTCGAATTAAATGATTTGAATTAAAAAAAAATTACATAAAAAATTAAACAAAAAAATGAAAAAAAATTTCCGTATCGACAACCACAAAAAAATACTAAAATAAACTCACTGAATAAAAAAAAACACCTTCATCCCGAGCGCCTGGATTATTTCTGATTTTTCTTCATTTAAATTTAATTCAATTTTTTGGTTGCGACATTTGGTCATTTTTCAAATGCCGCGATCATACGAGAAGACTGGATTCGAAACACAAACGTATAAGACATGGAGGGCTGTGTAGAGATCGACAGGTGCTCTCGAATAACGAGTTTAACACACGTGACCCTCCCACGACACTGTCCATGTGATGCCATCACATCACCCATGTGGTCACGACATTGCCGATGTAGACACGACATGGCCCATGTATCGTAGCGCCACGACATGATTGGTGTTGTCTCACGACATGGCAAATGTGGTCTCACGACACGACTCTTGTGATGCCCATCACACAGCCCTTGTGACGACTTTTTTAGCGACTTTTTTATGTCCACATTGCTTCTGTCTCACTGCTGTTTTTGGACGCCATAGTCTCAGATTTACTTTGGCGATCGCGAAAATATTCAACTTTTTTCAATTTTTCTAACAATTTATTTTGATTATGAACAGTACTCGTACCAAAACAATTGCCACAAATACGGATTCAAAAATAGTAACAAATCCAACCGATCGATAATCGCATGCAGCAACCATCTGGGATACATGAAATGAGTATGATGTGGCCATTGTCAATCGGAGTATAATGTAGCAAGAAAATGGATGTGAGCAAATTCTAATTAATAAAAAGACAAAACGGAGGAAAAGCGGAGGAAAAGGGGGTTTATAAAAAATTAGGGAAAATGGGAAAAAATAGTCAGAAAGTGGTGATGTAATGAGAATGATGTTTTTTCCCCGGAAACAATTCCTTAGAGCCTCCCGATCACTATTGACACATGTTCATACATTTTCCGAATGCGTACTTTCGAAGCAGTGTCTCAGCACATCTCAGCCACAGTTAACGGTGTTTGAAAGTCAGAACATCCCGAGGCATTTACTGGTTACATTTTGGACATGCGGGGAAATTTGTTGAATTTTTCTTTTTTAAATTCAAGCGAAAATAGGGTATGCGAGAGGAAAAAATGAAATAAATCAAAACAATTCCAAAACAATTCTAGTAAAATAGATAGAAGGAAATGGCAACGAAGGACGCGCCAATTTAACGGGGAGATTCGAATGGTGCAAAAATATCTCTCTTTCACCAACTGTTGGTTATTTTCTGTCCAGATATCCTGTTCGACAGAACATTTCTTCTTACTTCGAGTCCCACAGATCAGCAGGTGGACAAGTGTTTAGAGTACGGGCGATTTGGTCAGTTGTTGACAGGCGGGGGAGACGACTCTCTGGTGGATGTAACGTATGTTTCAAATACATGTGTGCATTTTTTACACAGTCGAGTCGTGAAGGGGAAACGCTGTATATCTGTAAATAAAGGGAATAAAATCAAAAACAGCAAAAACACACAAGAATACGGCTTGTAGAGCTGGAGGACACGTGGGCTTCTCAGGTGGTACAAACGGTTCTAGTATATTGCCTAAACTGGACAAAATGCAGATTATGCAAGATAAGCGAGGTTTCTAAGCGAGGTTCGTTATCGGTTGGTTGAGATATGGGTTTCTCAGAAGGGCCGGAGAAGGGGTTATACGTGTTCACAAAGGTGCGGGGAGTGTGTGGATATTTTTTTTTATTTTTTCTGAGCCGATTATGGCGTTTTTTAATTTTTTTTCGCCAAGGGTGCCGTTCGTAAAAAACCACTGATAAGGGCATAAAAACACGAAGAAAGAAGATGCACGAAAAAGGACTTGATCAGGCCATTCGACACGGCCCAATACATCCAGTGTTCAAGTCCGTTTGTCCCCACGGTTTGTCCATACGTTTTTACCCCTGTTTTTGTGTATTGTGCTAAAACGGCGCTTCAAATGTATGCGGAGGAAATAAATGGAAACAGACAAGGATATGCTATGCCAAGTTTCTGTATGGGTTACCCGCGTCTAAGATCATACACCGTGTCTCTTATAGACTCGTCGGAAGCCGGTTGTCGTATCGTTAGGGCTGTTATCTACCACTAGAGATAAGAGGTGCATAGACTAGAATGGAAGCAAGACACGAGCTGATACGAATACGTGAGCATAAAACAGCGTGGGGAGGAAGGAGACCGGTGGTGAAGTATGGCTGCTTGTTTCACCAGAGTGGATTTCGTGAAGAACATGTCCCTGGGAAAAATTGGACTTGTCGTACTCGTACTCGTACTCTTACTCGTACCGGTACAGGGAATCGTATAGGAACAGGTAAGCGAGGAGAGAAGAAAGACAAAACGAAACTTGGCTAGTCCACGGAGAGCACACAAGCGGAGACGCTAGCGTGCGAGGGCAGTAGTGTTAATACGTGTCCAGCTGTCATGTCAGAAGACCCAGTGTTGAGCAACTCAATTGGAGGGAGAGATTAATGTAATAACGGGAGAAACGACATGCGTTAAATGAGATGAAGAGAAGAGAAGGGAATTTGAGGAGACTTGAAATTATTACAAAATCAAATGCAGTAATCTCAAATAACCACCCTCTCTCCCCAGTGACTCACCAGTGGTTGTCTTTTGTCTTCCGCTTGCCCACGTTGCTCACGGTATGACTGATAATAGAGTCAATCAGACTGCAGATGAATGAGTTAATGTGAATGAGCTGATTGTCAATCGGAAAAGAAAAGAAAAAGAAATGAATGAGGGGTACGAGGACCGGTGCGGTACTAGTACGAGTAGACGAGACTCAAGACACGCCCACAAGACAGCACCATCACGAGCACCCAACAGTCAGCTCATACCACGTCCTCTGACATCGGAGAAGACCGTGGCTCTAGTACGCTTCAGTATACCCCCTTCCTACCCCACATTTGATAATGCAGGCCTGTTTTCGTGTGGTAATTTCATCTGCCGGTGAACCGAGGAAAGGTGCAATCGGCTCAATGGCTCCACAAACGTGTCTGGGGCCTGTCTCACTACCGCGACAGTGTCTGCAATGACACGATAATCACGATACGCGTGGACAGAAGCCCCGAGAGGTGTTGATTTCGCTTTTGATGGTTTCATGACTCATTGAAAGTTTGATAAGCCGAGGCCGTGGGGGTTTAGTAGGGGGGAAACTGGACGGGAAAAAATGCCAGTAAAATGGACAAAAATCAAATAGATACCGTACTCACCCAAATTGCACAAACACATGGTGCACAAACACCCACCCCCCCATTTCCACCGATAATTACCGTCCACCCGGCATGTTCCGTCTCCTCCGCTGCTCCTGGTAAAGTTTCTGCAGATACCCCATATTGTTCTTGTGTCAGCGTGTGTAGCGGCTAATAGCACTTTTGCCATTGGATCCTAGCGGGTTATCAGCGGGGAAGCCGTTGGTGGACAAAGCCGAGACGAGAAAAAAAAAGGGCGTCCGTGTTTGTAACGCAATAAGACAATGTGTGACACAAACAGCTTCGTTTTGTACTCCTCACCAAAAGGTCATCCCCACTCGGCATATTTTCATTGGCCAACCCGGCAAACGCTTATCTGAATCATATCCGACTGCGGAACGTGACAACCTGAGCTAAGCAGTTATCGTGTGAGTTGTCTGGGGGAGTGCATTTCGGGGATGTGGGCGTGGGAAAAATCTGAAAAAATATGCAAAATACTCGCCTGCATTTTCTCGTCAAAATGTGCCCCCTCTCATCTCTCCAGCACCGCTACTTGCCCCAATAATACTTTCCCCCAAATCGCCCCAACCGTTACATTATCTTACATCCTTCTGTCGAGTGTTCATTGGCCGATAAGATGTCTTTGTTGCGCCCAAATTAGAAACTCTGTAGGATGTATTAAACTCCAGACACGCCAAAGTCTAATTTACGACTTGTTGGGACTTTTGTAGAACACGGTGTTTCGAAGCAGTAAAAACATAGATTACCACCCAGTTGTGTTATGTGGAACACGAGTATTCTATTCCAGGTGACCCCGTAGACACAGCTTGCCTGTAGCTCATACTACATCCCCAACAAAAAACGTACAGCCATTAATTTAGGTATAAGGTTTGAGCATGAAAATTATCTACCTTTAGCTTTGGCACCACTTTGTGATTTTATCACTTCCCAATTTGGCAGACGTTATATATATATCGTGGGTGGCCCTTTCTCGTCGGTATCGCTTGATCCAACACTACAACAGACCTCTGTTCTATTTATTTGCATTACGATGACCGACAACATTAACATTTCGAAAGCTTCCAACGTGAGTATGGGTGGACTGGGATGGACACGACACAGGCAGACAGTCGTTTGAGCACACAGGGGAGATTTGGGTACAAAAACGATTTTTTTTTGTTCTTGCACCAGACACAAAACCAAGTCTTCCTAATTACTTCGTCTCGTGACGCTGTATGCACTCTGCACTATACAGTGCTCTGAGTAAATGCAGACGCAGATGCGCACAATAAACGCAGTGGGTCTGCACCCAAGAGTGCAACGTACAGCGGTAAACAGTGCACCACAGACGCAGACGGTTGTGTTTCCCGCGCCAACTCCTACCCCAAGAGTCACACTAACCCAGCTCCAAAAATACCTGGACCTCCCCCAGCACGGAGCCGTGCTTGCCGAGTACATCTGGATCGATGCCCAGTTCAACATCCGATCCAAGTGCAAGACCCTAGACAAGAAGCCCACCTCCATCGAAGACCTCCCCGAGTGGAACTTTGATGGTTCTTCCACAGAGCAGGCCCCCGGCCACGATTCGGATATCTACCTCCGACCCGCCGCCATCTACCCCGATCCTTTCCGACGAGGTGACAACATTATTGTCCTGGCCGAGTGCTGGAACAACGATGGAACCCCCAACAAGTTCAACCACCGACACGAGTGCGCCAAGCTCATGAGCGCTCACGAGAAGGAGATCATCTGGTTCGGAATCGAGCAGGAGTACACCATGTTCGACGAGAGCGATAACCCCGTCGGATGGCCCAAGGGCGGTTTCCCCGCTCCCCAGGGCCCTTACTACTGTGGTGTCGGTACCGGCAAGGTCTTCGCTCGAGACGTTGTTGAGGCCCACTACCGAGCCTGTCTCTACTCCGGCATCAACATCTCCGGTATCAACGCCGAGGTCATGCCTTCCCAGTGGGAGTACCAGGTTGGTCCCTGCGAGGGCATCTCCATGGCCGACGAGCTGTGGATGTCCCGATACCTCCTGCACCGAGTTGCTGAGGAGTTCGGTATCAAGATCTCCTTCCACCCCAAGCCCCTCCAGGGAGACTGGAACGGTGCTGGCTGCCACACCAACGTGTCCACCAAGTCGATGCGAGAGCCCGGTGGAATGAAGCACATTGAGGCTGCCATCGAGAAGCTTGCTGCCCGACACAAGGAGCACATTGCCGTCTACGGTGAGGACAACGACATGCGACTCACTGGTCGACACGAGACCGGTTCCATTGGTTCCTTCTCTTCTGGTGTTGCCAACCGAGGCTGCTCCATTCGAATTCCTCGATCCGTCGCCAAGGAGGGATACGGTTACTTTGAGGACCGACGACCCGCCTCTAACATTGACCCTTACCTTGTTACCGGTATCATGACCGAGACCATTTGCGGCTCCATCCCCGATGCCGATATGGTTGAGGAGACCAAGCGAGGAGAGCAGTAAGTGCTTTCAAGCCAAGCGAAAGTGAAGAAATGTAAACCGTGCTAAACGTGTATTCTAATGACTGGTATGTGGAGGACTGTGCAAATAAGTAAAGTAGAAAAATGCTAACGATTGAACTTGACTTTGAGAGCCTTTGAACTGTAGAGAGAGCGGTGCACGCGCACGCGATTTGTGCACACGACTCCATCTTTGACACGATCTATTAGCTAGTGTTTGAAAATAAAAATAAAAAATTAGCCTCCGATAACAAAAAAATAATCAGGGGCAATAAACAAACTGCACTAAACAAGACAAAAACTATATATGACCATGTGGATTTTTTTATATCAGTCGATAGCTCCTGAAAATGTGCATATTTTGGTATTCTTTTTGTACCCCAGATAATTATTTTTGGTCCTGGTTTTTTGAAGGGGCTGAGTATAGTTTAATTTTCGAGATTCTGAAACAGCTAATGTTTCAAAGATGGACATTTGCAATTTCAATTTTGAAAGCACGATAAAAACGAGCATAGTCCATTTATTCACTATATCGAATTTCATCCCCGTAGGAAATTATTTGAACGAGATACGGCAGTTTTCATATTCAAATAAGGTTGAACGGTTTGTGATTTTCGAATAGAGTTTTGATAAAACAAATGTGGGGATGAAGCCGTTGAGAGAGGGCTGGATAAGGGTCCTGATAGGGAGAAATCAAAACAGACAAAAATAAGTAATGTGGGGTATGTTTTTCTCCCGTTTTTCAAAAGAGCCAGATCAGATTCGATACAATGTTACAATAGGCCGGCTATGACAACGGTGTTTTTTGAAGGCGGACTACGTTTACACTGCATCGCCTGTTTTTGCTGTTTGCGTGGTTACACCGGTCTCCTCTTGTCGATTGTTGAGTTTCGGTTGCTTTTTGTGCATCTGGATCGGAACCTCTGTGCTTGTTCCGGTCACGGTCCGGTCTGTGTTCGGTTCATGGTTTCTGTGTCTTTTCGCTTTGTGTCTTTTGCCCTTTCTGTGTCTTTTGCCCCTTATTGTGTCGCTTGTTCTGTGTCGCAAAAGACGCTTTCTGCTACGAACATATTCTTACATTTGGTCTTGCCGAGGCAAAAACAAGGTTTGCCTTGCCTTACCGAATCCAGAGAGCACTAATGAGACACAGTTTTAGTGTGCCAAAATAAAAGAAAAGAAAAATAAAAGATTGAAAAAGTAGCCCAATAATCACGCAAACGGATCCCACCGTTTTGTGTCAGCTAACGGCTCGATTTTAGAGCTTGAGCGGTCAATCTGAGCTGTCGGTCACCCCGCTTGAGCAGTCATTTCCCCGCCCGTGTAACACACCTGACCAGTCAATTCCGTACATCCGGCTGTGTCTTGGCACCAAAAAAATTTCTTGTCAGCCCTTCGTGCCCTCGTGGTCATTAAAACAAGGTTGCGCTAACAAAGATGCACGACAAAAAAAAAACAACATAATTGTTTAAAAAAACATAAAAAAAAAAAAAATGCACAAGAAACCATGGTAAAAATCCACCTGATGATCAATCGAAAATAAATGTCCGTCAAAAATACACCTCTGTGTTAGTGTCTGAGTTCACACACAAATCTGACCCGTCAATTGACCTGTGCGGCTTATAAAGTGTACCCGAGTAACTGATTTTTTGACACGTCGAAAAAATAGTCGACTCGAAAATACTAATAATTAGCACCATCAAACTATAGATGGTACAGGCACACACACACAGAATGATCTGTTGAGAACAAGATACAACGGTTAATATTGTTTTGTAGAAAAATCGACTTTGGGCAGCTGAAAAAAAGACAAAAAAATGCAAAATAAACATGACACAAGTACGGTACGGATATATGCTACGAGTCCCACCGTCGCATGTACAATGACTCTCTCCTGGGCTGAGTGCATCTGTGCTGGCTTCTGGAAGACTGTTAGGAACATGGTGAAAATAAGCTTTTCATAATTCTTACAAACCCAACATTAGTTAACCTTATTCTACCCCGTGAGTCATTAATAGCGCAGGTCTAGACTTCGGGAGTCAACCCCTTGAGGTGACGATGATTGACAAAAAAAAGTAATAAATCAATTAATGTAGGGATCAAACCCGTTAGTTTCTATAAATAATGCCATGGTCAGCTTTTGGGGGGGTGGAAGGTGGAGGTCGTCTAGTTGGTCAAGGTAGTCTTGAGCTTGGACCACATTCGACCAGGCTCGGATCGAACGGCATGCAAAGAGTTTCGCGACGAAGAAGACGACTTCTGCGAAGTGTTGGAAAACATTCGAGAGAGCCGGTTTCGGTCCTCCGACTTGTTGGCGGCGGCAGCAGACGCGGCAGACTCCTTGTTGTTAGTCACCTTGTTGCCCAGACCGCCTCGTCCAACAGAGTAGACGGGAGGAACGTACTCGTAGGCCGTGTAGCACTCCTCGAGATACTCCTCAGGGGTATCGGGCATCATCTGGGTGATGGGCCGTCGGTTTCCGTAGCCTCCTCGACCAGTGGTGAATCGCTGGTTAGGAGAAGAGAAGGAAAGAACTGGTGCCAGAGTAGAGGGCACAGCATCGTTGTCAGCAGCCGAAGATTGTTGGGGCTGGAGCTGAGGGGAAACAGGAGAAGTCTTGGGCGACAAAGACTGCTGCTTCTTGGAAACGTAGTTTCCATATCCACCTCGACCTGTGAGAACCATTGTTGTCTTTTGTGTATGTATAGATGTGTTGAATGCGATGAGGTTCAAAGAGAGGCAGCTTCAACACATATAAACCACACTTTGAGCGCAAATGTGGGGGTGACGCAATGCATTCTCCACATTGCCCCAGAACTCAAAGTTCAACGCAATTGGCTGCGTTGGGTAACAGGGTTAGGTCTACACCCACCCATCGGTTGGGAAAATGTAAAAAATGTTCCAAATAAAGTTTAATGCAATGAACCGAGTCATGTACTAAAATGATAAAAGGAGGGTAACACACGGATCGATTGCAGCTAGAGGAAGGTGGGGGAGCAAGGGTTGGACGGGATCGGTGCAACACAGTTTGCGTAACGTCAGAAACATTCACAGTGACAGCAACACACAAAGCCACCATCTTGGCCAAGCCACTGCTTCAAGGAAGCCACGGGTATCGGAATGTATGTAATCACTCGGGTAAATAAGTGGAGCCACATCATGTGGTGCGAGGTCATGTGATGCGAGGTCATGTGGGGTGATGTCATGTAGCGAGTAAGCCGAGGAGAACTTAGTAATCGGAGAACTTAGTAATCGGAGAACTTAGTAATCGGAGAACTTAGTAATCGGATAACTTAGTAATCATTGCCTTAGGTCCGACTTACATAATCACCACATTAGGTAATCATGCCAAGTAAGCAACCTGACTAATCAACGACCAGGACCACCCGACTAACACCACCACACCACACCCCCCTCGTCCCCTAGCTCCTCTCAATCCTCCAGGTATCAGGTATCACTCATGCAGTATCCCGGCTCATCGTTTTTATCCATGCACATCCCATCGTCTTCTTTATATCTATCCTGCTCCCTTTGCCTTATCTCTGTAGATAAGTGGATCTGCGTTTTCATTGGCTGGGAGAAATCCGCCGGGGAGATATGGTATCGTCCAATGAGCGTGCGTCGCTGGTTGGGAGATTTGAGCCCCAACCCTAAACTCCATTTTTGGCGCGAGGAAATCCCAATGGGGAACTTGAAATAGTTTAATTCCGTCACCTGAGATGTGGTTAGGGTTTGCAGTTAGTATCAGCTGAAGAGCAGCAGAAAAATTTCCCGGTGTGAAAGTGACGAAAAGAAACGGTTATGAGATTCTTATTCCAATATTTCTAGATTCTCTCCGGGTTTTCGTCTATGCGTTTTTCAGGGGTAAGGGTTGGCTTTAGTGCATATGTGCATGCATTGATGGTTTGAGATAAATGGTTGGATATATGAGACTCGGTCGGAATGAAAAAAAATGGACTGGAAAAATAGTGGAAAAATAGCGGAAAATAGCGGAAAAAGGTGGAAATAGCGGGGAATAAGAAACGCGGCGCTATCGCATAAAATCCAATTAAAAAAATGAGACACGTAAATGATTTTAGGATAAGATGCCACATGTTGTAGCCCCACCATGCCTCATTTGTGTCTCTATCTATTGATTTGTCCATTTTCGTATTTTTTTCATTTAAACTTCTGTCATTGTGAATAATTCTCCACGTTTTTTCTGAAAAGACGAGAAGCGCTATGAAAAATCGGGAAAAAAATGAGAAAAACCAAGTAAAATGTCCGAATTGGTGATTTGGAATTGTCGGAATTTCAACGATTTTTAAAGCAGCCGCCCCGGCACACACGTAGGCCACCAGCCGTACTCTACTGTTTCAGAAATAGCACGTGTTAATGATTGTTTGGACAGTGGATATCATGCACGAGTTCAGGAGAGCCGTGGGTGGCCCGCATTGAACAATGGACGACAATAAAACGCTCTGCTGTATGTTTGTTTCGCAAAGCGGCGGGTCCCCCTGAAACGTGTAAAAAATGGGGTTTTGCAGAGGGAAAAGAGGGGTATTTTTGGGCAGTTATAAATCGGAGAAAATGGCAGGAAATGCACAAAAACTCCCCTAAACCCCCCGAGAAGTTTGCCTTGCCTGGCTGGAAATGCACCCCTGACCGGGCTCTCCGCGATTGTGGGCAGGTGGATACGTTGAACCAAGGCGCTTTTGGTGAGGTCCAGGTGCAGAAGGTTAATACGAGGGGGAAAAAGCGGGAAAAATGGAAATAAAAATAGAAAAATCTGGAGAAAATTGGAAATTCTCGAAAGCTTTTTTACACAGTTTTCTGCAATTTTTCTCTCCACCCACCTACCGTCCCCAGCGTTTTGCCAAATCAACCAACTTGCACCAGCCCGTAAATAAGGTTCACGACAGAAAAAGGTAGGTTGGCTTCACTGACTTGTGGACGAGCCTACATCTCGATACACGAAACGGGAGAGACTGTCGACGCGCCACAAGACTGAGATTTTCAAAGAGAGTGACCCTGACACGCGCACAGACCGATCACCCCGCACGCGATCACCCATTTACGCGATCCCCCGCTCCTCTCTCTCTTTCTCCGCTCTCTTTCACATTACGTTACACAAATGGAATCGCCCTCCTCTTTCAATACAGCCAACAACCGAAGCCGGTCGTCCTCTGAAGCGGACATCCACACGGCGCAGTACGAGCACTACGACACGTACCCCGAGGTGTCGTCATATCTTGCGGCCGACCACCCCACGCTGGATTCCAAAACCGCCACTCCTACCATTGATCGCGGTATGGCGTCTCCCACGTCGCCTTCCAGCATGTATTCCGACTACGGCAAGATGACTCCTGCGGCCGAGTCGTTTCCCGAGGGCGTCATGGAGGCTCCCGAGGGCGTGGGCCTTGGGTTTGCCGGCATTCCTCGAAGCGGCATGCCTAGTTACGATGCCGAAGTCGCGGCAGCCAAGGGGCATCACTACGGAGAGAATAAGGAGGCCGACCCCGTTCCAGGAGGCTTCCCAAACATTGATTCAGAGGGATACACCACCGCTGCCAACGTCTTCAGTACCGGTTCTGTCGTCGACGGAGCCAACAAGGTCGCTAGCCGGTTTGGCGCTGGTGATGCCGCTGATGCCGCCAACAGACACAATGCCAACAACCACGTCGCTAATGCCGCCAATGTTGCAACCGACGATGCCACTGATGCTACCGCCAACGATGCAGCCGACGCTACCAACGACACAGCCTCTACTGCCACATCCACCGCCGACTACCCCACATCCCCCGCCCCACACATTAGCTCCGGCCACTACTCGCCAGCAACACACGATTCAGATGTTGACCATCTCGAGCCCCCGTCCCCTGCCGCTGTGCCCCCTGCTACATATGAGCCCACAGACGAGCATGCTGCATCACCGGCTGCATCCCCAGCTGACACGTCGCCAGCATCGACAACATCCCCTGCTGCTGCAACCGTTGATGTGGCCTCTCCCTCTGCCGCAAGAGTGTCGCGATTCTCCTTCTCTGACCGATCACCTTCTAAACCAGATGTCACCGGTCACTACAGATCGCACTCGCAGACAGGCACCTCGCCCAACAAGTCGGCAACGCGAAAACTCCACAAATCCAAGGTGTCCCAGACCTCCATTGAGTCTTTCTCGCTCCCCAAGGGCGATGAGTCTCGAGAAATCAGTCCTTCCGCGGACAAAAAGCTGGGTGAGTATTACATTTGAAAACAGGTGGATGATTTTCCCCGATTTTCTCTATTTCTTTATTTCTTTATTTCTTCATTTCTTTCTTTCTTTTTCCTTCTTTCCGCTAACACAGACGCTCCCATTGAATTCGAAACCACAATCATAGACCAGGCCGAACAAACGTCTCACAAAGTCAACAATGAAAACGACCCTCAGGAGTTCTCGTCTTCGGACTCACCATCTTCTCGTGACATTTCTGGCTCCTCCCGAGACGTTTCTGCCTCACCGGTTTTCCCCAAGCGGCAACAGTCGCTTCTGAGACTGGACGAACACATGGCTGCAAACCCCGTCACAGCCGACCCAGTTACAGCCGACACCAGCATTGACAAGTCTCGATCTTCGTCCACGTCGTCGTCATCGTCGTTTGGCCAGTCATGGAACCAGGGCTCTTCCGCTGCTTCCCAGCGGGCCAGTATCAGCAGCATGGGCGGCACTCACGATGTTTCTGGCAAGCGTCCTGTGGCAGCTGCTGCAACATCGGCTTCAACAGGCGCAAATGTTCCCATCACGCCGCAGATGCAAACGTCCGGCCAGTTTGAGCAGTACACCCCGCAGACGGCTCCTCCTATCCAGTCGCAGTCGCAGCTGGGCCACGACGGCCGTAAGCGGGCTGCCACGCTGGATCGACAGCAGCAGTACGTTCCCCAGTATGGATACGCTAGCCCTGGAGGTGTAGGTCCTGTGAACGCAAATGCTGCAACGGGACCTTCGGCGGCACCATCAGCCGCAACACCGGCGGCACCATCGGCTGCAACGCCCGCTGCATCAGGCCCTGGAGGCATTGCAAGTCCCTCTCAAGGCACCTCAGGACCTTCTTCAGTCCACCGTTCCCTGTCCACCACTATCCCCCATGCTCCCTCCAAAAACTCGCGTCGAATCGTCTCCACTTCCGCTGCTCCCATGCGAAAACAGATTGAAGAGGCAAACGCCGCCCTTGGAAGATCAGACACCACCCGGGAAAAGCGATCCAAGTCCATCTCGTCTCGAGGCGGCATGAAGGGCGTCTTTTCCAACCTGGTGTCGTCCATGGGAACCCTCAGCCGAAAAAACACCACGGTTCGACGAGAAGAGGTCAGCGCTCCGAACACGCCTAAGATTTCGGGCCCCTACGACGCTAAGCACGTGACCCACGTCGGCTTCAACTTTGATACCGGCGAGTTCACCGGTCTGCCCAAGCCCTGGCAAAAACTGCTTTCTGAAAGTGGCATTTCCAAGGTGGAGGCAGAACAGCATCCTCAGGCCGTGATGGATATCATGGCCTTTTACACGGATCAAAAGGACGACCGAGTGTGGCAAAAGTTTGGAGCGGCTGGTAACGCTGGCAACGGAGCCCCCACGACACCCTACAACAATCAGAATGGGTTTTCGCCCATTGCTTCGCCTGGTGCAACCACTCCTACGCTTGGAGCCCTGAATCTCGGCACTCCGCTGACCATGGATCTGCAAAGCCCTCTTGACGAGGTCAGCGGCGTCAACAGCGGCAGCAACAGCGGCGGCAGCGGCGGAGACTACTTTGCCAAGCCCCGTTCTGCCCCAGTTCCTCCTGGAGGCGCATCGGCGTCAGCTTCGGCTGCGTCATTGGTGGCACCATCGGCGGCATCATCGTCGTCGGCTGCAACAGCGGGACCATCGGCTGCAACTTCGACCCCAGCCATTCCTTCTCGAGATCGAACTCGGGAGTCGTCTGGAAGCGGCACAAGCCAGGGTCCTCCTGTCACGCCTCTGGCCATGTCACAGTCCAAGCAGAACCTGCGAGAGGACGCCCCCGGCACGCCCGAGGAGAAGCCCTTGACGCATTTTGTGGCATCTCGAAAGGCTCCCCGACCTCCGTCTACTTCGCCCAAGAAGACCTTGGCTCCATCGGCGGCAGCAGCGGCAGCATCATCGGCGGCATCATCTCTGCCCCCCTCTGCTGCCCCCAAGTCGCCTCCTCCTCGACCTCCTCCCGCTCCTCTTCTCGGCGTGCCCTCTGTGCATGCGCCCAACTCGGAGTACCGACAGAAGATGATCACGCAGCTGGAGGCGTTCAACGCCAAGCGGCAGCAGGAGCGAGCCGAGCGACATGCGCAGAAGCAGAAGTTGGCGGCAGCCCACGCCCAGGCGGCGCAGCGTCAGCAACGCCAGCAGCAACAGGGCCAGCAGCAGGTGAGCATGATGCAACAGCAGCAACAGCAGCAGCAGCAGCAGCAGCAACATCAGCAGCAGCATCAGCAGCAGCAGCAGCAGTCCCTCACGCCGCAGCAGAAGCAGATTATCCAGCAGAAGCAGTTGCTGGAGCTGCAGAAGGCCACTGGTGGCCAAGTTGGCGGGCCAGTCACCTCCAACACGCAGCAGGTGCTCAACAACCCAGCAGCAGCAGCGGCAGCATCGCAGCGAAAGCGAGAGCAGCGACTCAAGAAGGACCAGCAGGTTGTTGCTCGTCTCAACCAGATTTGTACTCCTGGCGACCCCACCAAGCTGTACCGAAACCTGGTCAAGATTGGCCAGGGAGCTTCTGGAGGTGTTTTTACCGCCTATGAGGTTGGTAGCAATCTGTCGGTTGCCATCAAGCAGATGAACCTCGAGAACCAGCCCAAGAAGGAGCTCATCATCAACGAGATTCTGGTCATGAAGGACTCCAAGCACAAGAACATTGTCAACTTCATTGACTCGTATCTGCATAGCGGCGATCTCTGGGTCGTTATGGAGTACATGGAGGGTGGATCTCTGACCGATGTCGTCACCTACAACATGATGACCGAGTCTCAGATTGGCGCTGTATGCCGAGAAACTCTTCTTGGCCTGCAGCATCTCCACTCCAAGGGCGTTATTCATCGAGATATCAAGTCCGATAACGTTTTGCTGAGCATGCGAGGTGAAATCAAGCTGACGGATTTCGGATTCTGCGCTCAGATCAACGAGTCCAACCTCAAGCGAACTACCATGGTCGGTACTCCCTACTGGATGGCTCCCGAAGTCGTTTCTCGAAAGGAGTACGGCTCCAAGGTCGATATCTGGTCGCTGGGAATCATGAGCATTGAGATGATTGAAGGAGAGCCTCCGTACTTGAACGAGTCGCCTCTACGAGCTCTGTATCTGATTGCCACCAACGGTACACCTCAGCTCAAGGAGCCCGATGCCCTGAGCACCGTTTTCAAGGCCTTTTTGGCCTGGGCTCTGCAGGTGTCTGCCGATCAGCGAGCGTCGGCCAGTGAGCTGTTGAAGCACGAGTTTTTGCTTACTGCCGACGATGTTTCCACGCTGGCTCCACTGGTCAAGGCTGCTAGAATGGCCAAGATCCAGGAAAAGAATGAAAAGAGCCAGAGGTGAGCGATAAGCTGACGAGGTAATGTATTTTATGACTTGAAATAGTGTGTGTAGCTGTGTACGATACCAGGGTAGTTGTTTTTGTGATTTTTTTTATTTCAACACTTTTTTTAAAAAAAACACCAAAGAAGATATCAGTGACATCAAATGGGAATATAACCCGTAAAACCGTGTCTGATATGCCACTGAAAAAGCGTTCAAAAAAATCATATGGATTTGTTGATTTTATTAGCATTTAGTATTTTTCGGCTCTTACATTGAAAAAATCCATAAAATATTTTTAAAAGTACAAAAAGAAATAAAAAGAATAAATAAATCAACAATATACAGCTACCAGGTACAATACAATAACTAAGGATTTCAGAATTTGTTTGAATTTTTCCAATTTTCCACGATTTTTTCTAATTTTCCACGATTTTTTCTAATTTTCCACGATTTTTTCTAATTCTCCACGATTTTTTCTAATTTTCCACGATTTTTTCTAATTTTTCCGTTCATACTAAATAAATAATTCACAGAGTGAAATAAATAACCATGCTAATCCAAAATACCAGTGATTCTGGAGGTCTGAGTGGGACCCATTTCTCGAATCGGATCCGGATCGTCCATGCCGTCATCCAGAAACAGCGGTTCTTCCTCGTTTTCATACACTTCTTCTTCTTCCTGGGTAGCGTTCATGATCTCTTCAGTAGTGACTCCCATTTGTGTCGTTTCATTTGTCGTTTCGTTGGATGGTGTTTCGTTTTCGTTGTCGTTCTCATTGCCATTGTCGTTCTGCTCCTTGTCTGGATAATTCAACACTGTGTCATCGTAGTAAATTTCGTCTTCTTCAATGTTTTCATTTCCGTCTTCGGTTTCAGCCACAGACGACAGTATCGAGCTGTATCGAGCCATTTTCGACGAGTTTGCATCCCGGCTCAGCTGTCTTCTCGCCACCTTTTTTCGAGATCGAGCCACAGTCGCCGCAGAAGTCATGTTCATGAAATGCAAAACACACTCAATGTCAGTGGGGCCATTGAGCGACTCGGTCACCAGTTCGAAACGAGCAGGGGTGTCTTCGTCTCCAAACTGACACAAAATGGTGCCCAACAACGACTCGGACAGACTCAGAAAATGCCTCAGATCAACCATGGGGATAGCTACTTGTCCTCCATGAGAAGAAAGATCGTCAAAGATGCCAGCGGAGATTTTCAAACGAGAATTCACCGCCTGGCGAATCACACGGCCCTTTTGGTTTTTGATAGGAGCAGTCACAGACTTCATAGCCACAGCATAATGATTATCGTGATCGTTCAGATCCATGGCATCCCATTTGATCTCCACTTGCTCGCCCTTGAGATGCTCCACAAACTCGCGGAACCGCTTGGAATGCAACGCAAACGAAGACGTGTAGTCGCCATCGGGAATGACGGGCACAGAACGAAGCATTTCATAGGCAATGAAATAGGTGCGCTTGATGTGATTGACACACTCGGACTGAATGGACACGGTGTGGTCGTCGAGCACGGACACGTGACACTCGCGTACCGACGAGTCCTGTTCCATGCGTCGAGAAATGTTGAAAATGCCCTTGTTGGCGGTCCGGAACGTGTTTTTGGACGGCGAAAACCGGCTGAAAAAGTCGGGCAGAAAACTGATGGTCATGTGACTCAAACCCGACGCGTTCATCACCGACAAATTGAGACCCTGAGACGTGACTTCCCACGTGAGGTTTTCACCGATTCGCGACAGCGCTGTGATTCCCCGATTCCATTTTTTGATGCTTTCCTGGCCAAAAGAGAAGGACATGGTGAAGGAGAGATGACGCAGACGGCCGTTTACGTTGTTTTCAAGACGTGCAAGTGGTTAATTGAAAACTGATGGAAATCGTTGCACGTACTTTTAAAGTTTTATTTTACGAGTTTATTTCAATAAAAGGTTTATCAATCATAATCTTAGTCATCGTCTTAGTCATCGTCTTAGTCATCATCGTAGTCAACATCTTAGTCATCGTCCTTCTGCTTACTTGACCGTTCAAGTCTGTAGCCCTGTCCAGAGCCCAGAAACGTCAAGCTGGCAAACAAGGCGAATGGTTTAATTTCTGGCGGACCGTATTAGTTGTTGCAGTTACTATACGGACAAGGCGTCGCTCGGCTATCCCAATCGTCCACGCGACGCTCATCAGAGGCGGGGTCCAATGGAGCCACATCGTCACAAACTCGTGTGTGAGGCGGATATGGCGGAGATAACTTTGCTGGCATAACTTGATCCGTTTTCATGTATAACAAAAACGGCTGGTTCTTAATTTGCGAACACAGATACGCCCAGCCGTCTTTTCCAAAGTACGACCACTCGTTATTGGCTCGCATTGATGTCCACCGCTGGGGTCTTCTTTTTCCAAACTTGCCTGGACACAAACGAGTTGGCGAAAAGTAAAATAGTAGAAAAGTCCGTTATAACACACGAGGGGGTTTTTACAGACAAACAGCGGTGTTAGACCCGTTTGTGTGGCGTAGAACAAGTCGTCGTAACGAACAATTCCTTTCTGTTTATCTTCCCAATCATCATCATGAATCTGATGCACAAACACATGTTTTCCACAGATGATGAGTCTGTATCTTCCCACAGCTTTCATCGTGATGTTGATATCGGGCTCCAACCCAGGCGAACCTCTATACTTGACCACCAGCGTGCTTTTTTGTGGACTCCAGGACCCAAAGGAGAAAATAACGGCCACCAGGTGTGGAAGAGACGTAACGTCCTGGAAATCCGGAGCGGCCCACACGCCAGACAAGTCCACCTGGATGCCATGCTTGCTGGTGTAAGTGTTTTTGCGGGGCGGGGTTTGTGCCACTAGTTTGAGCTTTGCGATTTCGTCACCACTCAATCCAGTGTCAAATACACGGTAACATGCACTGGTGGCTTCGACAACTTGTAAAGCAGCCCCAGACCCGCCACCGTGCTTCCTTCGGACGCACTCAAACGCACACTGCTGCCACGTGTCAAACTGGGACACTTGGGGCTCAAACCATGGACACAAAGACTGCAGCTTGGTACGAAACACATCTTCGGGAATAGTGTCTGCCCACGCCATGGACGTTAGAGACAGAGCACATGTCGACTCGAGATCGAGACGGCAAGTTATCAGCAGAACGAGTTCCAGGGGGAGCAGTACGTGACACAAACACAAACAGACCCACCACAAGCACAGAGTAGTTTGGTTGCTAGAGGCGCAGCTCACCTTTATATACCCCTTGTTACAAATGTGTTAAAATCGTCTTTACAGAAAATATAAACTTCGCACCTGCTCGTATGATCAGTTTAAGGTTTTAGAAACGCCAGGAAGACTCGTTAAATAAACACGCTAAAACACACAACACTGGATCTACACAAATAGAGAAAAATGGGACGTTTTGATTGCACCATAGGGAATACACAAAGACAAGTTCCAGCCCAGGTTTCTTACAAAAAATACCCTTTATCGGATTTTACACCGGTCGAGGGTACGAAACCCTAAAACAATTAAACTTCACACAAGCCGCACGGTTGCGCACAAATGATTCAGATAAGTGTTGTTATAGATGCGCTTTTTCACTGAAAGCAGTTATGAGTGACACAAAGCCGCCAAACACAATCGCAGCTATCCAATTGTGCCCTAGCTACAGTTCTACGACATTCTTTTATCATGACACCCCGCGGCTTCCTCGGAAAACCGCTCTGTATATTTACAATCTATTAACGTCGCTTGGTTCCCTGACGCTTGTTAGAGTCCCTGTTGTTGGCAGATCCGCTTCCTCCAGCAGATCCTCCGCTACCTCCGCTACCTCCGTTGCTAGAGCCAGAGCCGGAGCCAGAGCCAGTCTTTCGTCGCTTTCGCTCGTCGATGATGACCGTAACGTCACCGACCTTGACCTCCCGCTGCTCCAGCGCCTTTTTCAGCGACTGCGCGTCGGCAAAGTCCACAAACACGCCGTTTTTGGACTTTGTCACCTCAAAGTGCACAATGCCGTTGCCAATCTTGTTGACGGCAGCCTCCACGGCGCTCAAGTCTGTGCTGCCGTCCACACCCTTGAGGTATGCCGCGTGGAAGAGACCCTTTCGGGTGCCGGCGGCCGAGGCGGTCGATCCGGATGTGGTTGCTGCGGCCACGGTGGGGGAGCTAGAGGCCTCCTTTTTGGCGGCAGCGGGGGCCTCGGCGGCGGCAGCAGCAGGTGCGGGGGCACCGGGCTTGTCCGAGGATCGGGCACGAGCAGCCCAGGAGATGGGTCCCGAGGGCTTAGCGGGCTCAGCAGGCGCGGCAGGAGTGGCGGCAGGCGCGGCAGCAGGAGTAGCAGCAGCAGGAACAGCGGCGGCGGCGGCGGCAGCCTCCTTCTTGGGTTCCTCCTTGGTCACCTCAGCAGCAGGGGCAGCAGCAGCGACAGGCTGCTCCTTCTTGGGAGCCTCCTTGGGCTCCTCCTTAGGCTCCTCCTTCTTGGGGGTCTCCTTGGGCTCCTCCTTGACTTCCTTGACCTCGTCCTTCTTGACCTCCTTGGTCTCGCCGGCCTCCTTGGGCTGCTCTTTGAGCTCCGTCTTGTCGTCTTCGTCGTCGTCCTTAAGGAACCGGAACACGTCGCTGTAGATGGAGTAGTTGGTGCCGCTCTTGCTCTCCAGCACCACGGACTGCACAAACTTCTGTGGCACGCCGTCGTCGGTGGACGACATCTGGCCGATGATCTGGATCAGAATCGACTTGTTGGGGCCCTCCATGGCGTCCAGGCACGAAATGAGCGTCTTGCAGCCCTGGGTGTGCAGCTGGCTGATCCGCTCCTGAATGCTCTCGGTGCCGGAGACGACGGCGGCATCGTCCTGCTCCTTGCCGTGAAGCAGCTTGGCATCAACGTCATAAAAGTGGTGCAGCTCGCTGGGATCCGAATGCAGTCGCTTAAAGTACTGCGATACAAACAGCCATGCAATCTGTTCAGCGGTGGGGGACATCTGAGTTAGTCAAAGTCGAGGGTGGTTTGTGTGTATTGTGAAGCGATGCGCGCGTGTGTATGTGTGATGGTGATGACGTGTGCGTGTGTGCGCTTGCGCTTCTGTGTGCTTCTGTGTGTGTGTGTGTGTGTGTGTGTGTGTATGTGCTCTCATATCTGTAGCTGCTGTCTGCGCATGTATGCGTGTGGCAGCGTGGGGCAACCTGGTGTGTCTCAACAACAAGGACAGAAACTAGGGCTCCAAAAAGATGTCCAACAGCCCCAAAACCACGAGGTTCACCTGACCACCGTTTGGGTGGCGAACCACCACACACACCTTGTGGCTAGACCAGTCTAGCACCCCAAACGCACACCGCCATAGCGACGACACAAACACAAAGACGCAAGCTGGCGAGGAACAGACCCACAAAAACACAAAAAGAACCCGACAGCACAATCACGCACGCTGTTTGTGTCTGAGGGCCTGTTTTCATGCGTTCCGTGTCTCTTGCTCGCCGTTTGTGTCACTTGTTCACTGGCCCTCTCCACTCGGACATTTCATCATGATCCAAGCGAAAAGAGACGCAGAAAAACGGAATCAACGACACAAACGCATTACCGGTTCCGGCGGCCACCAGCCACCTCGAAACGATGCATACTCACCGTAAAACGGATGTGATCAAAGACTGGGGTTGAGGGTCTTGAGGTGAAAGAAAAGCACTTTCATCCGACAAACTTAAAAATAAGATGAGTAAGCAAATCGTGGGTTAGGTCTTGGGTGGGTCGATGGATGGGTGGGGTTAGGGTTGGTGTAGAGGGTGAGAAATAATAGGCCAAAAAAAAAATAAAAAAAAATAAATCACGAAAAAAAAGTGGAGAAAATTAGCCCCACATTTATCATTTTTTTTAGAACGGAAAAAAAAGTAGGATAAAAAAATGGGGCTTCTTTGGACGGTAATTATTATTGTTGGAAGGAAGATTTCAAGATTTTTTAAATGGCAAAAATGAAGAACGAGAAAAATTGAAGAAATGGAAAAAAAGGGAAAATGAAAATGGGGAAAAAATTGAAAATAAATAAATTAAAATACTCAGATTTGAATAAAGAACTTTGAGAGTCAACTCCAGCTGTAATATCTACTGGTACAATTATTTTACCAATTTAATTTGATTTAATTAAATGTTTTTAATCAATAAAGAGATCGGTAAACTCTAAAAACGCCTACCAATATGGCAAAGTGCCCTCGTCACATCTTCACCACTAAAAACACCAATGTCTGACACACCCAAGCCACCGCAGTTGGCGGAAATCGCTGCAATTGCGCCGTTGCCGCCGGCCGGAGGCAAACCCGATCACGTGACCTATTCCACGATCAAGGGCACGTTTTTGTACGAAAACGAGGACGACGGGTCCATGTTCGAGTTTGACCATGTGACTCGCGGATGGCGGTTGATTGAGGAGGCTGTCGAGGCTGTTGCGGAGCAAGCGGCCGTTTCCGGGGAGGCCGAGTCGAAAATCGACGAGTTTTTGGACACAACCGGAGGGGACACAAACGCAAGAGACACAAACACCAAAGCGAGCGACACAAACGCAAGTGACACAAGAACGGGTGACTCGAAAACGAGTGACACAAAAACGACAACCGATTTGGAAAAGAAGGAAATTCAGGAACAGGTCAAGAAACGCCGAAAGGAGGCGATTGAGAAGAAGAAGCAGGAGAAAAACGCCGGCAAAAACCCCAACGAAAAACCGCCCCAGAAAGCTGTTTATGTTAGTGGATTGCCTTCTTCTGCTACCGGTGATGATCTTGTGGACATTTTCCAAAAGTACGGAGTGCTGGCTGAAGACGTATACACAGGCAAGAAAAAGGCTCGTGTATATGTTGACGAAGAGGGTAAGGGTAAAGGCGATGGGCTGGTTGTGTTTTTCAAGCCCGAGAGTGTCAAGCTAGCGGTTGACATGTTACACAATCAACCAGTTTATATTGGAGACAAGATGGTGACTATTGGAGTGCAACCTGCTGTTTTCGACAACCGTGACAAGACGAAGAAAGATGACAAAAATACCTCCGGTACACCTAATTACTCTGATGAAGCTAAAGCCAAGGCCAAACGAAAGTACACCCAGTTGCAGCAGAAGCTGAATGACTGGGATGAAGAGGAGGTCAAACGAGTCAAGACGGAGACTCGAGAAAAGGCGTCCAAGATTGTGACGCTCAAAAAAGTGTTTACCATGGAGGAGCTGGAACAGGACGTGGATGCAGAGATGGACATCAAGGAGGATATCTACACTGGTTGTGGAGCGATAGGCACGGTGAAGAATGTGACGCTGTACGATCTGGAGCCCGAGGGAGTGGTTTGTGTGAAATTCGAACGGGCCTCGGATGCTGCAGAGTGTGTGGAGAAGATGAATGGTCGGTTTTTCGGAGGACAGAAACTGGAAGCGTATATAGATTATGAGGAGACGAGGTGGAGAAAGAGCAAGGGAGGGGGGGAGGAGGATGAGGAGGAGCGATTAGAGAGGTTTGGAGAGTGGTTGGAGGGGTAACGAAATCGAGCGCAATCAGAGTGTAGCGATGATGACAGCGAGATGACGAGATTGCGAGATGGCGAGAAGGCAACGACCACCCCCTGACCACGAGCAACGAATATCCAGTCAATTGTTGCTATACATGTACATTAATATACTAATCATAAAAATATCCACCGCAGTCGTTTTGATGTTCGCCTCAAAAAGTACGATATCTCTAGAAAATTGTACGGAGAGGGTGGGCTTTTATTGAATGTTATTAATCTGCGCGACGAGACGGTGCCAATGGTGCAACTCTTTTACTCGTGGAGGTTTTGGAACAGGAATTGTCACAAACTCCATCTGACTGAAAGGCTGTATTTCTGGGAGTAACTTTGGGAAAATACAACAGTCGATATTTCGTATTTTTAGTACTGCAATTTATTTATTTTATTTGATTGATAGAGTTGAAATGGGACTATTTAGCCGCTCATGTTCTTATCTCTATATTTAAACGGAATTAATGGCCATACATTAACACTTAGCTGAATGACCCAACTAAAATCCAACTAAAATCGATTAACCTGTTAGAAGGTTTAACTAAAATGGAGAAATTTAGAATACCTTCTAAAACGCGCCAGAGACACGGAATCAGTACGGAAGATACATTTAAAAGCCTAAAATTCCCCAAATATTACACTGGTTTTATTTATTTTTCTGCATCTCCAAAACTGACAATTTTTGAGAGATGGCCGCACTGTATGACATGTAATTACACCTGTATGGAGAAAGCGGTAGATCCAGGACAGTAACCTCTTTACTAAATATTATTTCTTTCAACAAAACCTAACTACAACGTAACAAGCAGAAGGTTGCCAATCAATGGTTGAAACACTGGAAATAAGAGGTTTTAAACGACACCCAACTGCACTTGAGTGGGCTCCAGAAAACCAAATGAAACCACCAATCGGCTCAGTATTTAAGCAGCTTCAAAATGCACTCTTCAGAATTCTCTCTAGCCCCGTATATCGAAATATACATACCGAACGGATAACAACCAAAAATACTACTAAGAACGGCACGAAAAACACTACAACACGAAAAACATCCATAACACGAAAAACATCTACAGTGCGAGTGCTTCAACACAGCCATATAAATGATCATATTAGTACCATATTGTACCGCACGATTGTACTCGTTTCACAAACCGAACCTTGGATCTACACTCCACATCAACACATGTAATAGTACAATCACATACCTGGTATGCTTCTCATTTGTTAAATAATCTATACATTTTCCCGTTTATTTGAGAACGGAGGCTCCGGACTGGGTGGGAGCATCAATGGCATCAAAGAGCTCAACCACCTTCTCGGCCACAGAGACGGACGAGGCAGGGTTGGCACCGGTGATGATTCGCTCGTCGGTGATGGAGAAGTCCTGGAAGGGAGTGGGAGGGGCAGCGTAAGTGGCACCAGCCTCCTTGGCAATCTCGGGCACCAGCTTTCGGCCGTGCTGCTTGATGGCGTCAGCGACACCCATCTCGGTCTCGCCCTCGGCGGTGAAGCCGGTGATGGTTCGGCCAGAGACAATGGGGGTTCCCTCCTCGTCCTTGATGGAGGCGAAGATGGCGGGGCCGTGGCACACGGAAGAGACAATGCCGCCAGCGGCGTAGATGTCGGCGGCAATCTTGCCGAGCAGGGGGGCCTTGACAAAGTCAAAGATGGCGCCGTGGCCTCCAGCGGCGAAGAAGACACCGTAGTTGGAGGCTTCAATGTCAGATGCAGGGAGAATTCCGTCGATCACCATGTTGAATTGCGACTGGGGGTTCTTCTGGTCGGCGAGAGCCTCCTCGGAGGCAAACTTGGGGTCCAGGGAGTGGGCGTCGTAGCCGTACTGGCCGTCCTCAGAGACAAACTGGACGTCGAAACCGGCCTTGGAGAAGACCTCAAAAGGCTCGTAGGCCTCGGAGAAGAAGAGTCCGGTCTTAGATCCGTCAGGGTAGAAGGCACCGTTGTAGCTGGTGACAGCAATGAGAGCTCGCTTGGGGAAAGACATTTTGTGTTGTGTGTTTGTGGTTTTAGGGGATGATGGGGATTCTAAAACGGGGGGCGGGCCACTGCTATATATACTGTCTCGAAATTACACAAACACCCACACACATGAGCAACCAATTCTAATGCAGAGAAGATTGTCGAAAGGGCGGTGGAAGGGTGATTCGTAAGCTATGTCACGATGCAGGTGGAGGTTAATCTGGGTGATTTTCGGTGGTTTGAAAGCAAATTGAAATTTTTTGAGACTTTTTATAGGTCAATTCCAGATGAAAAATTTTATAAACATTTTTTTAGATTTTTCCAGATTTTATTCCATTTTATACAGCCCACATTTCCCCTCTGGATCACCGCCCCAAGAAAACCCAAACTGTATCGTGTAACCTAAGTCCGTCGCTGTGCTTCCATATTAGCAACAAGGTTACGATAAAGTTGCTCGACGGAGAAAGAAGGAAAACCACTGTCCTGTGTATGAAACCTTCAATCGGAGACATACAGCTTTGAGAAGCAGTTTTTTGGAATCCCCAATCCCAACGGAATCGTTTAATATCCTTAAACCTCCAATTTTACCCCCCAAACCCCCTCAAACCACTCCTCAATTCGTCCTGGTCCAAGGCATCATAATTACATGTCCGTGCATAATATATGCACCCGAAGTTGCTCTGCGATGTGGAGACTGGAGACTGTCGTCTTTTTTGAAACAGTCGACTTTTCTATAGCTTTCCATGGCCCTTTTTCACGTGACGTGTGGCACAACCATGGCCAAGGTATGATACACGCTTTTGGCGATAGAAAAACGTCTCCCTGCGCTTCTCTTTCGAACAATCGAAGAAATTCGAAAACACCACTTGCAAACTTGCTCCATCTAAAAAAAGCATGGCATCATTTACATAGAGACAAAGAGCAGATGGGGCAGGACATCGACATTTGCAGGTGTAGTGATGCGCACGGCACGGCACTGCGTTGGGGGTGTAGCCGGGGGAGGGAGAAATTGAGAAAATCCAAAAGAAATCAAAGAAAAATGGATAAATGAAGGGGAGTTGTTGGATTGTGTTCAGCAGAGTCGGTTTTATACATTTGTCAAGTGTGTGTGGTTTTACTTGTTTTTTTCTTCTGACAAACCAGACTACTGTTTCGGATTATTATCGTTGGTAATTCTTCCGCCTTTCAGTGCAACACATATTAGAGTTAGTTAAGTGTGCATTTGATAGTGGGGAGTTTTGTGGGGATCTTTGTGGGAAAAACGCACCCTAAATTAAGGGGAAAATTGAAAACACCAAACGGACGCTGTTAATACACAATAAAACGCACAACAACACAAAAATTCACACAATCACACAATCACACACCCCACCCCCACCTCTTGTCTCCTACCAGGTACAAGTACTCATCTGCACATCACCATCCGCAGAAAAAGCAATGAGGTGGGTCTACAGTAAATGGGTGGGTGGATCGGCCTTGGCATGACACCATAATAAGCACGCACACAAGTGAGTGTGGAAAATAGTGTGATCGACGTTGGCGTCACCTGAGTCCCTGCATGCTAAAACATTCAAGATAATAAAATATAAAAGCCGCTAAACGACAAGTGTGGGGTTTAGATTAGACGATTGAGCAAGCGGCGGGAGCGAGCGAGCGAGAGCAAGGGGGACGAGTGTGCAGGTGTGGAGTGGAAAGTGTGTTTTTCTGCAGTGTTTCCCAAATGACTTCTGTAGGCAAGACAAGATCCATCAAATACTCGAACGAAATACTTTCCGCTCTGGGATGTACGGTCACAATCGGCTGCGTTTGAACTCCTTGAGTTGAATACAGTACGAGTACGAGTACGAGTACGCACTGTACTGTTGGAAGACACGTTCCCGGGGTAACAGTTACTGAGTTAGTTGCATACGGTACAGTATAGTAAATTATCGTATACCAGTATTTCTTGCAACGCCTCAAATATCCTCCTGAAATGTCCACTACAAAACAAGGTTACTGGTCCCAAGTCAACTAAAACACGTCCTATGATACCCCCTCATCATGACCCCAATATTCCAGTCTGAAACTAGTTCTTTTCACAGTCACTAGAACACTGCCTGGAAGGGTGTTGTGGAGAAAGCACTTTCCTATATGTACCGTTTTGGGTCTGTGGAGGTGTTGTTTCCTGTTATCACCTTACATTATCTGTCTTGATAGAGCTCACAAATACACACAGTAACGACGCGAGAAGTGCTCCATAAACCAGTGAATAGACTTGGTCTAAGTACTCTGACTGTTTTCTCATATTCTACAGTTCAATGTATCAATTATGTGATTTTTTTGAAAAACTGTAATTGTGGCACCCGTGAGATTCGAACCCACGACTTCAAAGGACCACTCACAATGACATACAGAACAGCATAAACGAAGGTCTGTAAGAGCAGATTCACAAGATGTGTGATAAGTCAGCTAATGATACTCTTCGGACACTACGAGTGCGAGTATCAGTACACAACATACATTTTCGCGTACAATTATTGCACTTGTTACGGGTACCGACACTTATTCTTACAGTAGGCCACGCACCCACGGCCAGTCGTATTCTGGGGTGTTGTAACTCAAAAAAATGGGCAACAGAAATTGGAAAAATGCAAGAGAAATGAAAGAAAAGTAGGGAAAAATAGGGAAAAATAGGGAAAAAATAGGAAAAAATAGGGAAAATAGGAAAAAATAGGAAAAAATAGGGAAAAATAGGGAAAAATAAGGGAAAATGATAAAACGACAAGTGTCTATAGAAAAAGCTACAACTATCCATCCTCTCCATCTCACCGTTGTATAGTACGAGTACAGTATTCGTACTATAGCTGGCCAATTACTGATTATTAATCGTTCATCGCGAGTCACCACGAGCCTCCCCAGTTCAACAGCAAAAAAAGACACGTCATCAAAAGACCCTTATCTCTCCTGGTGCGAGTACCAGATAGCCATAAATAGAAAGCAATAAGACAAAGTGGCCCCCCACTCAACTGATCGTAAACAGGGATACATTGTTTGCGTGTTGTGCTTGTGTGCGGGAGGGGTAAATGGGGGTAAGACATGCAAGGGGACAAGGGTATTGCACATGACAATAGGACGGCTGAAATTGCACTGTGAGGAGTGTGCGTTAGGGAGGTGCAATGTAGAGTGTGGAGAGTATGGCTGGTTATGGTGGGTGTGAACTTGTACTTGTGGGTGTCTATTGGAGATGCATGTTTGAGTTTTGGGGTGAAAAGAAGGAGTTACAAGTCTATAAGAAGCTTTGACGAAACGGGAGATCATGGCAAACATTTTGATACCATGAACGACGTATATTTCGTAATAATTGACAAAAGTACAGCGGTTTTTGAATTCTTCAGGTTCCATGATTTGAATGTGTATAATCTTAAGCCAAATAAGATTTTGTCCTCATCATGTTACTCTCTGATCATCGTCACTAATTGTCCACTAACTCACCTTTGGAGTGATGAATCGGTATCAATTTTTCACAGTACTTAGTCCAGGGTCTAGCGAGAGACCAGAGAAATCTTGGACGTTGTAGGGCAATTATTGGAATTTTAACCAATTTAACCAATTTAATTGATTTAAAAAAAAAGAGTTAAAAAAATGATATTCGAAAAACAAAAAAAAATTAGCATCAGGTTCGTACTGGGACGGGTACATTTATCGCCTAAAACGGCACTCCAAAACGGGAACAACAGAGACTACACTACCTAGGCCACTCTATAGTTGACTGTGGAGAACAGGTGAGGGGGGATCTACTTCTACCGTTAGTCTGTTTTGGTTTAGAACGTCTTCTGATCTGATGGGTCAAGTGTTCAAAAAAGGAAATGAAAAAATGTCTTGAAGAAATGTTAGTTTTGACATTCCATTTTTTGGCCGTAAAAAGACACCTGGAAAAAAAACCAATCATATAGGGAGAATCTACAGACCCGTGGCTTCCAAACAAGATCATAAAATCCATACAAAGTGCCGTATTGAGAAAGATATTAATATACTCCATCACAAAGAAAGCAGCCCCAAGAAACCTCAAGCGAGGTCTTGACTCAAAGGAGGGCCTTGAAGGTTGCAATTGTAGTTCAATATAGAAAGCTTGGTATCGTCTTAGACTACACAAAAAAAGACATGTGTTTGTGTTTGTGTTTTTGTGTACTGTAACTTTCATAGACGAGGCATAGCAACATTGCTCAGCCTCTTATCAACGGCCGTTTCCAGTTGCGTCCTACTTTGGGGCACGTTCTAGCTACCGTGAGGTTGTTTTATCATTTATCAATGCACCAGTGTACAGTTAGCTACAGTTAGTTGTACCACTAAACCCAAAGAGGTAAAGTAAAAGTGCGAGGGCTGGGTTACCCTGTCGTCGATTTGGTGAAGCAATATAAACACTGTGGAAACAAAGGAATGTAGGAAAGAGGAATGCAAAGAAAATACCTCATTTGACGTTTGTGTCTGGTGGCGATTATGGTCGTTTTCAATTTTTCTCAATTTTGTCTTTTTATTTCCTGTTTTATTCATTTATTATTACATCGTCATTTTGGCCATTTTGTCCATTTAGCGATAGCAGACGAGTGCATTTGTGGGTGCGTTTTTTAAGCATCAAACGCCGCATCAAACGCCGGATTACAGTTCTGCCTGCAGCTCTTGGCGTGGCATGAGACATGGGTGGATATGAATGTCTGAAAGAAAGGCAAAAAAAATGAGAAAAAATATTTACACAGAAACGGTTGTAGAAGACGCCTAAAGATTTCACCTGTTTGTGTTGGTTTTTTACAAGCCCCGAAGGATCGTCAGCTGGGTACGCTTTAAAGACTATTTTAAAGTGTGCACAGGTGGATACGGCTGAGGGCTTTTGGAAAGAGTTTAATGGAGAGTGCAGTGCGAAACCGAAGGGAGAAAAAAACAAGATAGCCGCATATCCTGGGGAGGTTTAACCGAGTTTGGGCAGAAAAAGAAAGAAGGGCGATTTGAGCAAGTGACCCAGAAGAAAAGTGACGTCAAAAAAGTGTGGAAAAAGCTGTTCAAGTGACAGTGCTCAGGTGATGGGACGGACACAAACGCTCATTAACACAAATACACGTTGCACAAGGTGGTGTGTTGTGTGCATGGGGCTAGACTTGCAACCCACCGTTTAAGCGTCTAATGGTGGCCACCACATGACACTCTGGGAAATGTAGCCTCCTTATCGTACAGGACGATGGCGTTTAGAAGCGCGTGTGCCCGGGAGATGCGGCGTTTGGGGCTTCAAAACGGAAGAGGAAAAAGCGGAACGAGGAAAAAAAAAGACAGTCATAAAAGTTTGAAAAATCGCAGAAAATCGGATAAAATCGATAAAATCGAATTAAAACTGGGATAATGATCAGGTGACCAGCGAGATTCTAATAAGACCACTTACATCACTCTACCACTCTTATTTCGACGATTTCGTATCAGACGGGAAAAATTGCCGTGGTTTTGTGTTTTTCGTTAGAGTTAGGGCGGTGAGGCAGAGCGAAACGAGGAAAGTCTGATGCATGTATAAAATGATGATGGATGGGGCTGGAGTGGGTTTGTGTGTGTTTTACGGGCGGTTTTGTGCAGGTTTCGACCTCGTTTTGTCTCGAATCCTTCGTTTTTTCGCCGCCTTTGAATCCCCCCTTCTCGTACTCTATGGGTCACTCCAAAATGGGCTAATCATGCCAATAATAAAAGGCGGAAGGTTAATAGGTTTAGAGTTGCAGCCGGCATCTGGTTCCCCGCATGTCAATCTGCACCTTGTGTCAATCAGACGCTGCAGGAAAGCAAGAAATATATATTAGCACCGTCGACCAAGAAGAGGAGAGATCCACAACCACACACGTATACAAACGACACTGGAGGACACAGACGCAAGCGGCCTCATAACGCACACCTCTCAAAACACAGACACGGCTACCAACAGCCACAAGAGTTGACTTGGAGAGTTACACAAAGGGAACGCCTGCTGATACACAATAAAAAAGAAACAGCACACCAATCTAATCACCCCACCCCTCTCAAAACCCCCACTTAAAGAAGACAACCCACAACACAACACGAAAACACATACACACACCAACACACATGCTGGCACCAACACCCGTAGGAGGCGAAACCCCCATTTTGCTGCCCAACGAGCTGCTGCTGCAAAAGTTCTCGTCCAAATCGTCGGGGTACAGAGAATCCATCATCCGGCTGCATCAACAGCGCCAAAAGGAGCAGGAGAAGCTCAAACAGGAGAGAGAACGCCAACGGGAGGAAAAACGACTGCTTCAACAACAGCAAAAGGCCAGATCGTCTCAAAACAGCGACAGAGACCGGTTCGTGGCATCGCTGAAAAAGGGGCTGCGAAAATGGGCCTCCGATAACGTCCCTGACCCTTCAAACTCCATGTCTGGAGGAGCACGAGAGATGTCATTGCGAAACGAAGTGCAGCGGACAGAATCGCTCGCGACACAAACAATCACACAAACAGCGCCCAAATTCAACCTGTCACTGCTCAAAAACCTGCTGCCCACGTTTGCACCACCAGAGGCAGCCGTCTCGTACCTCACCAACGAGACACAAACAGGAGCCGTGTGGATCACCACCGAGCGGCTCATTTTCGTGCCCCAAAAAGTCGGACAAAAGGGCTTCTACGTGCATATCGATAACCTCGACTGCATGAAGGTCGTGTGCATGGCCGTATGTGACGTGGACTACGACTACTGGAGCCACCCGCAGCTGTCGAAAAAGCCCTACTTTTTCGTCGCCTACGAGGGCACCAATTTCCTCACGGTGCCCTTTTCCACCCACGCGCGAGCGTCGTCGTTTCTGAAACTGCTCTCCAACATCAGATTTGAACACATGGTCAAAAGCTGTCTGCCACCACCCTACATGTCGTGTGCGGTATGCTCAAGCGACACGCATGAGTGCGTGGTGGAGGACCCCGACTCATCAAGTGAAGAGTCCGAGTCGAGCTCGTGTAGATCGTCCATGTCCGAATCGGACCTCGAACGAATCGACTCCACCTCCACCTCCACCACGGCCACATCCACGATCTCTTCCACGCCTTGTCTGTGCCACGACGACTGGGTTCATGAAGACAATGTGCTTCCCACATATCAGGACAGTGAACACGCTCTGAAACTGTATCTGATCAAGCGAGGCTTACTGCAGCCTGAGGAGCACTTTGAGCGATCCTCGCATGCTCAGGCCTCCAACATTCTTGCCCAGGCCAATGCTCCTCCTTCCAACGAGATGGATGCAGCTACCGAGCGAGACGTTCAGCGCCGAGCCGCTCCTTCCATTACTCCGGCTGCAGGCGATGTGCATTATCCCCTGGTTTGGTTTTAAACAGACGTAGAGGACCTAGTCCGGCTGCGTACAAGTACAAGAGGACAGTGTTGGTACAGTGCTAATACTGTCTATATAATGATTAATGACTATTTATTGCTTTCCTTAGGTGTACCTACCCGTAGACCTGTACTCGTAGTATAGAGAGAAATTTATTGGTGATAAGGTGGTTGATAAGGGGCTTTTTTTGGTTTAGTTTTATTTATTTGTATTTTTGTGATTTTTTCTGGTTTTAAATCATTTTTCTGGTTTTAGATCATTTTTTCTGATTTTTCTTCATTTTTTCTGATTTTTCTGATTTTTCTTGATTCTCTTCATTTTTTTTAGCAGATTTTTCAATGTATTTATACAAATCAATTCCCACTAAATCAAAGTTGAAATTGTTACGACGGAACACATCGTCCAACTGGGCACTACAGCTGAGATCCAGACTACAAATCAATACCACTAATTCTCCTGGCCATTCTCAATCGAATTATTCCACTCTCGTCCTGTTTGTGTCAAAACTGCGGCTCTGGTACTGGTTTTAATTATTCCCTCTTTTTTGTTAAACGTACTTGGGTTATTTGTCCCAACGGTCAACTAAATGGGAATAATACATGTCCCCCTAAAACGTCGTGTGAAGCAGCTACAGAAAAAAGGAGTATACCTCTGACATCACAAAGCTGCACTTGTCAACCTCCCACGTTCATCTTTTCTCCGCCTCCTCCGTGCGAAAAACTAAGCGTCTTCTCAAACTGTGCAATTTTACATCTCCACTTGAAACCCAAACGCGATCATTGGGTCAGCTCGAAACTTTATTGTTTGACATAGCGGACACGTTACAGCAAGAAGTAGCTGATGGGTGGTGTGGATATTTGTGGGGGAAAATTATGTAAAAAATACAACTGACACAGATGCAACTGACACGGACACGGACACGGACACAAATGCAATGTACACAAACACACACAGACCACAAAACTCACACAAAACACATCTCACACATCCCACGTCGCTCCTTACACTTTTTCCACCCACGGAATGCAAGTCCCTTGGGACAAGAAAACCCTAACCCCTGCGAAAGAAACACGTCAGATAGACTCACTACGCTAGAAGAAGCAGCTATCTCACCAGACACAAGTACAGTACACCCAAAGTCCGTCAAAATGTCTGCGCTCAGCTACAAGAAAAACGACGACATTGAGTCGGGCGCGCTGGACAAGATGACCGTGTACCAGGAGTGTCAGCGGGCGTTTGCCGAGTCCCCCATCAATGCTCGAAAGTGCCGAAAGCTGTTGGCCAAGCTGATCCATCTTCTCACCATTGGAGAGACCTTCAGTGAGTTCGAGGCCACGGGGCTGTTCATTGCCGTGTCCAAGCTGTTCCCGCACAAGGACCCTTCTCTGCGACAGATTGTGTACCTGGCCATCAAGGAGCTGGTTCCGCTGTCCAACAACGACGTCATCATGGTCACGTCGTCCATCACACGAGACGTGCAGGGGTCTTCGGACCTGATCTACAAGCCCAACGCCATCCGAGCGTTGGCACGAGTCATTGACGGCTCGTTTGTGCAGGGCATTGAGCGGTTGATGAAGACGGCCATTGTCGACAGACACACCTCTGTGTCATCAGCTGCTCTCGTTTCCGCCTACCACCTGCTGCCTATCGCCAAGGACACAATCAGACGATGGGCCGCCGAGGTCCAGGAGGCCGTCACGTCCCAGAAGTCGTTCCCGGCCGTCACCCTACCCAACTACGCCCCCGGCCCCGCGGTTCTGGCGCCCTACCACGCGCTGTCCCTGCTGTACGAGCTGCGAGCGCACGACCGAATGGCGCTCATCAAGCTCATCCAGCAGTTCTCCGGCGCCTCCGCGCACCTGCAGTCGCCCAACGCCAACGTGATGCTCATCCGATTCATCGCCAAGGCCGCTTCCGACGGCTCCCACCGACCCCAGCTCGTGGGCCTGCTGGAACGCTACCTCGGCCACAAGTCCGACATGGTGGCTCTGGAGGCCGCCAAGGCCATGCTCACTCTCCGAGACGTGAGCCCCAAGGAGGCTTCGTCGGCCATTGAGTCGCTGCGAGCCTTCCTGGCATCGCCCCGAACCATTGCCCGGTTTGCGGCCATCCGAATCCTCAACCGATTCGCCATGACCAACCCCGGCGCCGTCTCTGTGTGCAACGCCGAGATCCAGCCTCTGATCACCGACTCCAACCGGTCCATTGCCACCTACGCCATCACTGCTCTGCTCAAGACCGGAAACGAGGCCTCCGTCGACAAGCTCGTGACCCAGATCAGCGGGTTCATGTCGGACATCACCGACGAGTTCCGAATCGTGGTCATCGATGCCGTGCGATCGCTGGCGCTCAAATTCCACGCCAAAAAGGCCACCATGCTGCAGTTTTTCGGTAACACCCTGCGAAACGATGGTGGATCGGCCCAGTACAAGGCCGCCGTGGTCGCTGCTCTGTTCGACATGATCCGATACGTGCCCGACTGCAGAGACACCGCTCTGGGTATCCTCTGCGAGTTCATTGAGGACTGCGAGTACACCGAGATTGTCGTCTCTGTGCTGCACACTCTGGGCCAGGAGGGACCTGCCGCCGCCAACCCCACTGTGTACATTCGATACATTTACAACCGAATCGTGCTGGAAAACGCCTTTATCCGAGCCGCCGCCGTTTCTGCGCTGGCCAAGTTTGCTCTGGTTGATGATGCCTCCGTCAAGAAGTCCGTCAAGGTGCTGTTGGAGCGATCGCTCGAGGACGAGACCGATGAGGTGCGAGACCGAGCAGTCATTGCTCTCAAGCTGCTGGAGGGCGACCAGGCTGAGGCCAAGGCATACATTTCGCCCGAGTCGCGCTTCTCCCTGCCCATTTTGGAACACAAGCTGGCTCTGTACGTGACCGGCTCCGGAGCCGACTTTGACACCCCCTTCGATATGTCTTCCGTTCCCCTCATCACCGACCAGGAGGCCCGAGAGGCTGCTCTCAAGGCCCACCGAGAAACCACCGAGGCCACTCCTGTTGTCAACGGAGGAAGCTCTGCTGCTCCTGCCGCCCAGGCTGCCACTTCTTCCAACCTTGCTTCCAAGTCCAACGCTCACGAGGCTGCCATCCAGCGAGCCGAGAAGTACGCCGCCGAGCTTGCTGCTATTCCCGATCTTGCTGCCTTTGGCACTCCTCTCAAGTCTTCTCTTCCCGTGGCTCTCACCGAGTCCGAGACCGAGTTTGTCGTCACCGCCATCAAACACATTTTTCCCAGCCACGTGGTGCTGCAGTACGATGTGCACAACACTCTGCCCGACGCTCAGCTGACCAACGTGTCTGTTGTGGCCTCCATTGAGGACGACAGCGAGGAGCTGGTGGAGGAGTTCATTCTCCCCGTGGACGAGCTTGGTCCCGATTCTCATGGCACCGTCTACGTTGCCCTGGAGAAGACGGAAGACCACCTGGCCGTTGCCTCTTTTGAAAACATTCTCAAGTTCACCCTGCACGATATCAACAAGACTACCGGTGAGGTTTCGGAGGATGGCGACGAGGACGAGTACCAGATCGAGAGCCTGGTGGTCGGTGCTGGCGACTACCTCGAGGGTGGATTCATTGGCTCGTTTGACCATCTGTGGGACGAGCTTGCTAACAGCGAGGCCGTGGACACTGCCACTCTGTCCGAGTACAAGACTCTGGAGGAGGCTGTGCAGTTTCTCATTTCGCAACTGTCACTCACCGCTCTGGAGTCATCTGACGAGGTGTCTTCCGCCTCCACACATACGCTCAAGCTGTTTGGTAAGACTCTGACTGGAGAGAAGGTCATTGTGCAGATCAAGATGGCTGCATCTCAGAGAACGGGTGTGGTTGTGCAGTGCAAGGCTAGATCGGGAGACGAGGAGGTTGCTGAGCTGGTGGCGGGTTTCGTTGGATCTTTGTAGGATTGATGCAATAGTAGATAACATGGTTATATAGTGAATATGTGGAGGATTTGTGTGGGGGAGTAGTAGTTTGGAGGGACTTGTGTCGTGAGAATGTCAAGTGTACGGAATGGGAGTGCAGTAGGTACACTGTACTGTACGATACGATGCCAGTACGGTACGAGTACAGCACTGTACTCGGTTGGGCACTGTACTCGGTTGTGTTTCTATTCGTACAGGACAATATCGTGAGTATATCTCCGGTATCGTACAGTACGAGTACCAGTAGCTATCAATTGTGTCTTTGTTATGTTATGTCTGTTCTAATTAAACGTAACCAACATTTCTGGTGTTTCGGGAGAGGGTCTAATGGGTTTATATACTTCAGGGAAATTGCAGGGTGAGCAGTTGGGTGTTCTTTGGAATGTTAGTTTTTTGTCTTACTGCTAATTTCTCGTCTTACTGTTTTGTCTTACTGTCAAACTATCGTCTTCCGGTGTCTATTTATCGTCTCAAGAGTCTCTGTTATGTTGAATCCACAGGTGGAATGACAGAAACGAGTGTAATTATTGTTTTGATAACCGCCATACATCCCCCGTCTTTTTGGCGTTGTACCAAAATCATGTCATTTCCGGGGTTTCGATATTATTTGCAACGTGCCTCAAGTGGGCCCAGGAAGCTTGTGGAGAGGGCTTGTGAGGATCTGAGAGATCTTGCGTCCTCGGGCGGATCTGTAATTAGCTGTTATTGCATTAATAACAATAGCAGGGCCATGTGTAAACAGCTGTCTAGGAGCGAGCGGTGGATTTTGACACCACCCGCACCCTCGCATTACTCGTACCGTACCGTACCGAATACGTCCATGCTCGACCACGCACCGCTGCTTGTACAGTTGGCAGGCAAGGAGCATGTGTATCAGTGCATGAGAAAAGGCAGGGTGGTGGTTGACCTTTTGCAAGGGGCGTATTTACTGTAATTACAAGTACTGCAACACCACACTTTTTGACGTTTACTTTTGCTGTCTCTTTGCCAGGCTTCCTAACTGCGAGTATCGTACACTGTAGCTCCTGGCACAGTATGAGTGTACAGTAAGTACCGTACGAGTGCTATACCCGGTAAATGGTGGGGGGGGACGTTGAGGGAAAAAACCATGAAATACGCTTGAGATATTCCGATAATTACACTCGTAATTACTGCGACATTGCGCCCGTGGCCAGGTGTTTGCAGAGACGACATGGCTAGGCGTGCCCACATTCGACTGGTTAGTTAGTTGTTGTTTTTTTTGTTTTTATTGTTGTTTTTAAAAATATTATTTTAGCACTCACGTTAAGCTGTTTTGGATGGGCGCACGTATTTTCTTGTATCCCCGGCAACGATAAGCCCGCTGCCGCCGATACAGCATATTAAAATATTAGGGTTCCAGGAGGAGACCCTGTGACTGGGGTTTTGGGTGGTCCTTAACTTGTTGCGTGGAGCAGGTGGAGCCGAGAAAAGTGGGTCTGTGTGGTCACGTGGTCCGCGGCCGTCTATTGCGGCTCTCCTCATGTGCCCACCACCCCTGTAGCTCATTTCCACCCCTCGTCGACGTGGCTTCAGGTGACGTAATCGGAGTTTAAATTGCACCAGTGGGTTTGATAAAGACTTTGATAGGAGATAATGTAGGCTGTGCGTGTGGTGCAACGAGAGGGGCAGGACCGTTGAGGGGAGTAGTGGAGCGATTGAAGGCGGTGGTGGAGGAGGCGGTGGAGGAGCGAATGGAGGTAAATTAATGAAAACATTGAGACTCCGTTTGTGTCATTAATCCTCCCTTTCCACCTCTCCACCTCCCATCTATTACTGCCCTGGACTTACCATTCAGGGTGAGTCACTTGAGTTGCACCGCTGAGTGGCATGAACGAGGCGAGTACAGGAATTAGTGTAAATGTGACTCACCTTTGGCGCAGTGTAGTGGGTTTGTACGCACCACCCGACACGGCTCTCTCCGTGTCACACGCAATCACACAAGTTGGGTGCAACAACATGACTGTTTGTACGCTACTGGTACGCCACCTGCCCCTTGACTTTGGAGCTTAACACTGCCAGCACCTTGTACTTGCAGACGGTTGTATCTTATAACGTTATCACCGTCATTTAACATGCACGTTTGATGAGAACGTGGGAGGGGCGGGTGAATGTGTACTTGTAGTAGAGAGAGCATTTTGGTTGCTACGTTGGCCACGTGACGTAGAACACGTTACTTGTTCCCGCCGCTCCCCTGCCGTCCGCCCTCCCACGCCTCGACTGGTCAGGTCGACTGGTCACCCCCACCTCATGCGTCTAGGCTGCATGGTCATGTTGATGCGGGCCTGAAAGTAGGTTGACCTCTGGAACCGCTCCTGGCCTTAGCTACACTTGTTATTGACTCACCTGGTGAGGCCATCGTCGTTTCAGAACTCATCCGGAGCACTCTCAGACACACACACACACACGCACCAACACACACAAACACACACACAGCATACACATTTCCTCACGAGCATACGCACAAACACCCTCACTGCAAAGTGGCGGTCAACAATAACCACACCGCACAACCAACCAGCCAACTACCAAATCACTTACACACCAACCACTCCAGTCATGTCGTTCCAAGGAACGTCGTCCGGCTCCAGCCACTCGTCCAAGTCCAAGCTCAACCAGGTGGTGCAGAACTTCTTCTCCAAGGCGACCCAGGTGGTGGTGCAGGCGCGTCTCAACCCACGACAGCGCGAACAACGCCAGGCCGGCGACAAACACAAACTCAACAAGTGGTTCAATCTCGAGACGGACGAGCTGGAGGCGTACCGTGAAGACCTCAAACTATGGCGCAACATTGACATCTACACCGTGGACAAGATGCCTCCAGTGGTGGTCGAAACCTATCTGGACATGCGCCACTTGTCCCCCAACCAGACACTGGTGCTGGAGGACGCACAGGGCAAGCGCTGGAACGCCAGCTTTGGAGGAAGGAAGACGGAGGTGGTGCTGGAACGCTGGGTGATTGAGATCCAGCGACCCGAGGGACCCTCCCAGGGCTCGCCAGCATCGTCCACAGAGCTGCCCATGGCGTACAAAAAGTGCATTTTGCTCTTCCGCGCTTTGTACACTTATTGCCGCCTGCTGCCGGCGTGGACGCTGCAAAAGCGGCTCAGCAAAAGCAAACTGAGCACCAGCCCACTGCGTATCGGATGCAGGGTGCTCAACGGCTCGCAGCCCATTTCTTCACGGGGCCGAGTCGGACTCAGCAAACTCATAGCCGGCACGTCATCGTCGCCCTCGTCGCCCTCGTCGGCCACAGACAAGGATACACACCTACAGACGTTTTCGTTCGACCCCGTGGAAATCCCTTCGGGTGTGTTCAAAATCAGCGTCAGCTACCGCGTCAATTGCAACTTTGCCGTGGACGACTCCGAGGCCATGTTGTCGTCGCAGTTTCTTCGAATCGACGAAGAAAAACCCACGGTGCCTCCCTCGCCTCCTGTTAAACACCCCTCCATGGCAGCCCCCAACTTGCATTACATCACAGGCTTGCCAAGGAGACACTCGCAGGGGGTGGGCGGAGCAGCCGTCGTGCCCACGTCCGTCTCCTCCGTCACTACAGACTACATGGAACGGAGACGGAGCAGTGGAAGTGCTAGTGGAGGCACCGGTGGTACTGGGGGAGCAGGAGGAAGTCCGTATGATGATGGACAAGGATCTCCTGGTCCTCCTGCAGGGGGAGCATCTGCTTCGCCCTCGACGCCTCCGTTTGCACGGGTGCCGTCGTCGTCTTCGTTGGCCGCTCTGCGAATCCCCCGGCGAACCATCTCCAACTCCTCCACGTCTTCCACTAACGCCGCCCGCGTGACTACCACTCCCGGTTACACGCCGTCGGCGTACGAGCAGGCGATTTCGTCGTCTGGGGGCTCGTCGCGGTCCGGATCCGTGCCCAAGTACTCGTCTTCGTTCGGAACGAGACAGTGGAACCGGTCCGGGTCTATCAGCAGCTCTCGACGACGAAATTCCATGCTCGTGGGCTCGGCCGAGTCGGCCATGTCCTCCGGATCGTCTTTGATGGAGCCCGGGTCCGGGTTCATTGACATTGAAGACCCCACCGACGTGTCCGACTTTGTCAAGATGGTGGACTCGGTCAAGCCTGGGTCGCCATACTCGCTGCCGTCGCCTCGCAAGGGCAGTGATCCGCTGGCGCGGTTCCAGCAGCTCAAGGGCTCGCACGCAGGCATTGCCGACAGCATCACGTCGTCGTCCTTCTACCACCACCAGCCCAGTCCTCCGTACGTGAGGTCCAAGCTGAGCGGTGAGGCGAACTTGGAGGTGGTGGCCAGTGTGCCTCGGCCCGTAACGGTGCCTCCTTCGCCCAGAAAGGCGGACGTGCAGATGCAGCCCATCTCGCTGGCGGACCAGCATACCAGCGAGTACCAGCAGCTGCAGCAGCGGGCCAATGCGCGGCCTCAGGCGCATTCGTACTCGGAGCGCGACCAGCTGGACAATTCGCATTACAAGGCGTTGGAGCGGTACGACTTGGGAGGCACGGGGCCGTCTGTGCTGGGCTCGAGGTATTATACCGAGCAGGACAGAGGCACGCCTTCGAAGCGGTACTCGGTCACGCCATTGCCGGGGTTGGACTTTGATGAGGACGATGATTTGTTGTTTGCAATGAGTGATATGAATATTAAGCAATAGGGGGAGGTTCTTGGACGCAGTCGAAGTGTCTCCGACCTATTCAGATGAGTCGATTCATGAACTCGGTGACATGGGATATTCAGATGCTCGGCAGATTCAGAATCACAACTACTAATTAGGGGACAACAGGTCCTCGACCCGGACTCGAGAACAGAGGACGTAACTTATATAAATGACACATACTTATTATATTTATACAACATGAGAGGGGAGGGGATACGAGGACGTACTGTAGTCCGAGTGTCTCCGACCTATGTACTTTTTTCTAGAAGCCCATTATTTTTGTTGATTTTTGTTAAGCTTTTACACATAGTTGAAAGTCAGCTCAAAGTCAGCTGTTTTTTAGAAAATAAAAATGTGTACCTTTTTGTTCTGAGGGGAAGAGTTGTGAAGCTGAAAAAAGGATGTGTGAATAAGTGATGAATTTCTAGCAAGATGCACTCTTGGGAATTTCCATGAGTGGTCTCAAGCGTTGGATGAATGGACCCTTTTGGGGGGTGTCTGTTGATTGGTTTTGTTTAACTTTTTTTGGAGATTAGTTTAAACGTTAACTAGTGAGGAGTATTTTTTTGTAGATACAGGCATTGTCTCGATGTTGCGATCACTTTTGGGGTTATAACTTGGTTGATTTGGTAAACAGGACATTTCTGAAAGAATGCACTCTTCAGATTTTCTATAGGACGTTTGTGTCGCGAATTGTACTGTTGTCTTCGGGTACTGGCTTTAGTAGAGGAGAATGAAAGGATAGGTGTATTTCCTACTCTGGTGGAGCTGTTGAGATGAATTTTTTGTAGACGAGCTAATTGAGGAGGTTCTGAGGAAATTCACTCTTCAGAATTTTGATACCGTCTCTGTGTAATGAGTTGTATTGTTGTCTTGGAGCATACGGTGGTAGACATACGGCTTTGGGGCCGTAACTCATGCTATGATCAGAATATGAAGGTGAAATCTTGTAGAGATGCTAATTGAACAATTTCTCATCGAACGCACTCTTTAGAATTTTCATACGGGTTCTGTAAAAGTAATTGGGTTGTTGTCACTGAATGTATGGTAGGTGAGTCATCAGAATTGGAGGGTCTGTAGATCTCCTGCTAGAATCCATGGATGAAGTTGCAATTTTGTCACCAGAAATAAACCAGCAATTCTAAACAAAGCTCACTCTTCAGAATTTCTCTCAGATGCCTACAAAAAAAGTTGTGTTCTCTCCAAATTGCAATATTTTTAACCGCTCAAACTTAGCCTCCACACAAGCCATGCTATTTGAACCGATCAGAGTGGGCTCGGAGATGCTGCTCTCGCGAGTAGTGATGGCTCCATTGACCCGAATGCGCGCTGACTCTGGCGGAGTGCCTTCTGCTTTACAGAAAAAATACTACGAGCAGCGGTCTCACAGTCCTGGAACTCTTCTAATCTCCGAAGCAACGTATGTCAGTGCTGGAGCCGGAGGAATGGATACCATTTATGGAGGGCATGTTCCTGGAATATGGACAGGGCCACAAAAGGAGGGATGGGAAAAAGTGATTAATGCCGTTCATGCAAAAAAATGCTTCTTTTACATGCAATTATGGGATATAGGACGAGTTGCCAGTTATCCTATTCTGCAGAAGAAAGGCTTGCCATATAAAAGTGCCTCTGCTATTCCTTTGGACACAGACAAGTACGGCAAGAAATTGAGGGCTTTGGAGGAGTCGGAAATCAAACACAAAGTGCAGGAATACACCCAGGCTGCTGTCAATGCCGTTTCTGCTGGAGCTGATGGGGTGGAGATCCATGCTGCTCATGGATACCTTCCCGATCAGTTTCTCAACTGGAACTCCAATTTCCGGCCTGACCAATACGGAGGAAACGTGGCGAATCGGTGTCGATTTGTGCTGGAAATCGTCGATTCTGTGTCTGAAGCTGTGGGTGCTCACAGAGTGGCTGTTCGCCTGTCTCCTTGGGCTGATGTCAAGGGTATGGAGTGTGATGAGAAGAAGAGCAAGGAGACGTTCGGGTACCTGATCGGACAGTTTCAGAAACGAGCAGATGAGGGCAACGAGCTGGCGTTTGTGCATCTTGTGGAACCGCGGGTGAACGGAGTCGTTACTCGGGAACGGCACGAATCCTGGCAAACTAACGACATCTTCAGAGATACGTGGAAGGGAGTGTTGGTTAGAGCAGGTGGATACACTCGCGAAACGGCTTTGGAGGAGTGTGACAAAGATTCAAAGACTCTGGTGGCTTTTGGAAGACGCTTTATCAGCACTCCCGATCTGGTGCAGAGGTTGAAGCAGGACAAGGCTTTGAACCCCTACAACAGGGACACATTTTACACTACGGGTGAGAAGGGGTATTTGGATTATTCTAGGAATGGAGGGGATTATAATGGATGAACTGGAATTTCTGTAGCTCGTTTGGGGAGGGATGGTTAGAGGGAGTAGATTCAATCTCGGCTCTAGTTGACTTTTTGCTGGATGGGTAAGTATTTTACTTGTATATATGTCTTTTTAGTTCAATGGATAAGTATTGTAGTTGATGAAACCAAAACACAGACCGTATCTCTCTCTGTAGAGCTCTGATGAGGCTGGAAATTATACACGTGAATAAGTATCCTGTTTCCAACAAAACGCACTCTTCAGATTTCCTCCACCACCTCTGTAGAAAAAGTTGGGTACAGTAGTTCTGCACCGCTCAAAACAACTGCCTCAGTAAAGTTATGTGGGGAAAACAAAGAGGCATTTATTTGCAGATTTTGTGTGACGGCCTGGGCAAATGATTACATCAATACAGTCGCCGTGATTTGCTCTTTAAAATGAACCACTTTTCTCGCTTTCACGATATTTACTGCGTTTTTTTCTACGCGCCCCTGTTTTTTTTACTCCCTCCTTGCTCTTTAACTACCGGTAGCAGTAGTGAGACGCAACATCACGAGGTGGTTTCTAGATAACGGCTAATATGGTAGATGGGGATTTTTTTAGAAATCACCTAAATTCATGGAATATTTCGTTTATCGCTTTCCGTATTTCCCCAAAATTCTCCCCATTTTACTCATCCTCCTACGATACCCTCTTCCCCCCCCCCCGTATTATCACTAACACTGCATTAGCATGCATGGCATCACGACCTCACATCACGCTACAATACCTCTCCATCTACAAATCTACAACAGCCTCAACCATGTCGTTAGCAAGCACCAGTGGCGGCGGACAAATCGCACATGCGCTGACGTGCCAGGTGTCTCCGGATGGTGTGTATCTAGCTGTTGCTTTTGTGGACAAATCGGTACGACTTTTCGCCAAACAGAATGAAGGATGGACTCGACAGATGACCTTGTGTCACAATGACGGGGTGGTGGAGACAATGCGGTGGCTGCAGACGACGGACGAGACGCGGTACACTTTGGCGATTTCTTCCGGGCAGGAAATTGCTGTTTTTGAGCCGTTTTCACGGGTGTCTGTTTCTACAAAAATCTCAGCGCCGTTTGTGGTCTCGGGCTTTTGTCAGTCAGGTGACTACATCATGGCGTGGGGTCAATCAAACACGATTCTGTTTGAGGGGTGGAAATCCGAGTCGCAAAAACCCCAGATACTCGTTCCCATGCCTCCTTCCATAGGTTGGCCTCTGGCGGCGCCGTTTCGGCAGTATCGAGACTTTCTGACGGTTGGAAAACGCAATGCGAGCATCTCGGCGTGGTCTATCGTCGACCATTTGCACGAATCAAAGGTATGCATGCCTGTCAACCTGTATGAATCGAGGTTGACAGACGGATCTTATGGACCGGGACTGTTGGTGGAAAAGGTCGGCTTTTCACACTGGGTGGTGGTACAGAAGAATGGATGGACACTGATCAAGTGGGAAACGGAAGACGACGAGCCGGGAATCCACCAGGAGATTTCTGCCGACTTGGAGGGCGTCAAACAGGTGATTATCACGGACTCCAGTGCGAAATCGCCTTCTTTCGGGTTTGTCACGTCGAAACAAACCGTCTTCTGGGTCGCCAACGGCCATTCTCAGCTCGTGGAAGCTCCAGAAACAGATTACAAACTTGACACGTGTTTTTTCGACCAAAACAGAATCGTTGGATTGTTTACGGGAAATAACGAAACCTTTGTGGACTCCATTGACGTGTCCAATTGGCCTCTTTGCTGGTCAGGAGACCTGAAAAGCATTCAAACAGCTTCCAAAAAGACCCATATCAAACATCCTCTTGAAAGTGCGCTTGAATTGAATCTCAGCGACTCTGATTGCGTCACCAGCACCCACATCGACGCTGTCACTTCACTGATTGGTCTCTCCAACGGGTCCGTCATCCATATCGAGTCTGGAAACCGAATCCGCGGCTTCACAGGACCCATCATTCATCTGTTTGAGCTTGCTCGCGAGTTCCGAGTCGCTAGCCTTGTTGCTGCTGGTTCTATTGCTGCTGCTGCTCTAGGAGTAGGTGTTCCTCAGGCGGCTGCCACTCCTCCAGGCTACATTGTCATTTCTGGATCGAGCGAAGTTGGCATCGTGGACATTCACGGAACTCTCAAGTACTTTGTTCCAGGCCATCATGCTGCCATCACGAAGCTCGTCACGTACGTGAATCTGCCCAACATTCTGGGAGTCAAGTATCTCGACAGCAGCAAACGGCTGTGGAGTTTGGAGACGAATGCAGAATACACGGAGAAACTGGGGGCCGAAAACTGGGAAATCGAACTGCATTGTTTGTGTTCTTCGGGCTCGGATGGACAGATGTTTGTGGACTCTAAAGATAGCGGACTTGTGGGCAGTGGAAGCTGGGCGGTAAATCTGGCTCCTTTACTGGAAAATGGCAATTATGTGCAGGTTTGTCGATCCATTTTGGAAAGCACGCTTCCAGATGTACACTACGACGGCAGTGATGATTTCTACACGTTATTGTCTGAATTGGAACCGTCTTCTACATCTCTTTCGGGATCGAAGTCGTCCTGTGGAACATGGATTTACGAATCTGGACTACTTTCTGTCTCGCATGATTTGACTGCTGTTTTTCTGCCCATCATTGTATCTATGGCAGATGTGGTTTTTGAAGCTCAACAGGGTAAGAGACTTCAGTTGACGACTTTGAAACCCCTCACGAAGATATCCTCCTTCCTCAGCCCCACAGCTACAGCTCTGGCGTACACTGCTGTTCTCCATTCGTCTCGTTTGAAACGGGCTGCCAAACAGTGTCTACAGGCGTACTTTTCCGATCTTCGATACGACCAGGAATCTCTCCTAACGTCCATCTACAACTCACACAGCAATCTTCTTTTCGACCCCAACGACCCCACCCCCAGCTGTGTGTCTCTGTACATCATTACAACCATTGCTCGGGTGACTGGGCTTCCAGAGTACACCAATCACGCGTGTCAGGTGATTCGCAACGGAATGGAAACGGACTCGGTGGACATTCAGAAGTGTTCTCTCGACTGTTTACACTCGTTATGGCCGGCCTTAAAGCCCGGACTGGATCACATTGTTGATATCGAGGCTGTTGTTTCTTGTTTGGCCCTCAATCCTCATCTTTCCAGCAACTGTTGGGCAGTCATCAGTCGAGTGACACGTGCAAACGCTCCCCTGCTTATCACATCGCTTGTTTTCTTGCTGGAAAACCTCGATAAACCGCTCGTGGTCAGAATCGCCTCCATCGACGTGCTCTCAGACCTCTTCAGCCACTCCAACCAGTCCACTTCAATGGACATGTTTGTTCCGTTTGTGATGCACACGGCATGTAAAATGCTCAACCCAGATCTCCTGAGACACAGCACGCTTCAAAGAGGTGTATCTTTGCAATCCAAGGTGACTTCTCTACTGTCTCAAGTGACACATACGTTCCCTTATATTGTCACGTTCCACAAGCCCAGTCAACGTCTAGCTGTGGCCATCTACCCTACGGCTACTGCCGTGATGATTGAGAAAAACGTGTCTCGACGACGATCGTCTCTTTCGGAACTCAACCGAGATCTCGATATCAAGGTCACCGACACGTGTTCTCTGATTGTCTACGACTTGCGAATCGGAAGCGAGTACGCGTACTTGGACCCCCAGGAGTTCAACTCCAACCATGCTGCTCCTGTCTGGGGTCTGGTTTTCTCGCCAGATGGGAAAATGGTGGCTGGACTCACTGGCATCCCCTCCAACAGTGTCCCTGGGCCCGATTTCAACGGCGAGATCCGTGTGGTGGTTTGGCAGATGGAAACGCACGGAGGAACGTTTTCGTCGCTGTTTGGAAACTCCACAAACTCCTCTCATTCATCTCAAGGAGTGTACTCTGAATCTGTCAAGTTTGGCAAGACCAGAAACGTGGTGGAGAGACAGGTGGAGATTCTGCTGTACGCCAGTGTCGGAAAGATTGGCTACAGAGACCGACAGACACCTTCGTTTGAACCGGCCAAGGTGGAGAGTCTCGGCAAGGTGAAGAATCGAGGCTTGAGAGTGACTTGGGTGTCGGACACGGTGTTGATGGTCCAGGGAGAGGGTGTCAAGAAGAAGGTGGTGATTAACTAACCTGAGGCAAACGGGACACTGCGCCATGCTACGACGCTGTAGATGTCTTGTATCACTCATCAATATATAATGAACATGCATGATATGTTTTCGTAATTGTACCTGCAGTTCTCCCCCTACCGTATGACACCAGCACGTATCGAAGCACTTGATCTTTCTTGCTCAGCCGTATTGGTACTTGGCATTTTTAGCCGCCAACTCTCCATCAGCCTCAATCGATGAGGCTCAAAAAACGTGTCTTCAATTGAATTCCAAAGCAAAGGGTCACAAGCCCCGAGTTGTGAGACCCGGGTAGGCAAACACATATGGACAGGTGCGGCTGTATACTGCAACGTACTCACCGGTATTGGGAACACACTGGCTGTGTCGCCCTGTTATCCCAATCTCCGTTTGTACACGTTTGACACACAAGTGTGTGTAAGAAGAAGAGTGTGTTTCTGCGTTTGCGTTCTTTTATGTAACTTGGGGCAATTGACCTGTCAGGTGGAAATCACTTGACCTGTCAGATACAAGCCCCAAAATAAGTGGTGTTGTGGTTATCACCATCATACGATCTATCCATTTGTATTCTCTTATTACAATTAACTATACGCGTTAGTACTTAAATAAAACATGGTGCTGGAGTGGCTCGAAGGAGTCACTCACCTACACTCTCCAGGAGTGGTGCACCTGGTGGTTGCGGGGGGCTTCCTCTACAACAACACCTACTGGAACGTCGAAAGCACACCATCGACGTCCAGCTCAGTCAACACCACTCCACTCTCGGAACACTTTGCCTTGTTTCGCAGCTCCGAACACAGACCCTCAATGTCAATATCTCCAAACTTGGGGTGCGACGTGATTCGGTCCCACACCGCAGTGCAGTTCATCAGCGTCTTGGGCTTGGAGAACATTAGCAGGTCCTCCTCCTCCTCCTTCTTGACGGGGGCAGCAGGAGCGTCGCTGCCCTGGCCGTTGTTGACGCCGCTGTGCGTCGCGCTCATGGTCGTCAGAGGCTTACCGGCCACCACGTCGTTGTTGGTATGGGGATCCAGAGGATCGAACATAGACGCTTCGGTGGTGAGCTCGGGTAGCGAAAAGTCGTCGAGATTCGCCGTTTCGGAAACAGGGTCACGGTACGACATAAAGTCCATATCGAAGGGCATGTCGAAGAGGAAGTCCGAGCCGGGAAGATCCGAGCCAGCTGTTGCCACGGAAGCAGAAAGCTGGGGCGCGCCAGACGACGTTGTGGGAGTGGAAATACTCGGCTGGCCCGCTGAGGAGGCGCCAGGTGCAGAATCGCAAGGAGCAGCGATTGTGGATGCAGAAGGAGATGCACTGGCGGTGGCAGACCGTTGCAGAAGCTCGGCCTTGTTAACACAGGCCTTGGACAGCTCTGCGCAGAAATCCACCGCATGGGGATCGGGCTTGCCGTTCAGAGCAGCCATGGTAGCGCCCACAAGCGGCTTCTGGGACGGCACAGCTCCGCTCTGACTCTGCGGAGAAGTGTATGCCGAGGGGTTGGTGCAGGGCGACTGGTTGCACGAGTTTTGAGATGCAGGAGAAGTGCTGTCGGAGGAGACCGATGAGGGCTTGCGCTGCAGGTAGCCACGGATCTGCTCTCGCTGCAGCTGCTCACGAGCCTCTCGCTCCATGTCTGTGGGCTTGGGCACGTTGTACGATGGGAACTCGAACGTGAAGGGCTTGGCAGACATTTCCGGAATGGGTGCCGACTGCACGTTGGCCACAGATGCAGAGGGGGCTCCAGGAGCTCCACCAGCCCCGCCGGCGGGTTTCTCACGGTACAGCTTGAGCTCGCTCTGGAGCCGCTGCACCTGGAAGCGCAGAAACTCGTTTTCCGAGTTCTTTGCCGCCGTCTCGCCCTCCAGCTGCGAGATTTTTGTCTCCAGGTCCCGCAAATGCTTTTCCTTTCGCTCTCGGAACGCGCGCTGCGCAGCCCGGTTCTGGGCCTTGCGTTTGGACGCCGGGATGGTGGTTTCGGGCTTTCGGCCTGGCTTTCGAGGCTTCTTGGGGTCGGCCTCACCATCATCGCCCTCGGGCGACTCGTCATCGGCTCCGCCGTCGCTGTTGGACTCTCCGGGAGACATTTTTCGCTTCTGGTTGTCGTTTTCGTGGTCCAGAGTGTACGATGAGTAGTCTGAGCCGGGGAGGGGACCTCCTCCGTTGGTCAGGTCCACGGGGCCCTGCTGCTGTTGCAGGTGCTGGGGAGGCATGGGTTGCGAGAGATCGTACTGGGAGTAGTCGAACTCTTGTTTGAATGCGGGCATGGTCATGGACGCCGGCATTGCGCCAGGGATGTTGTAGTCTGAGTACATTTTTGGCAACAGGCTGTTTGTGGTTGTGTTCGTGGACAAGCGGCTGGTGTGAAGTTGCAAACCTTTGTGTGATGTGACAGTGGCCGTGCTGGTATTGGTGGTAGTTGCAGATGCTGTGGAAGTAGAACGATCTGTTTACAGTATCAAGTCTCTATCGTTCTGTGTCTGTTGTTTTGTTTCTTCGTCTTGTCGGCGTCTGTTTGTGCTGTCTGAGGCTGTGTTGTTCGACTGTCTTCGACTGTATTCTTCGACTGTATTCTTCTGCCGTCTTCTCCGTGTGTTGGTCTGTCTGTGTCACTTGTGTTTGTGTCACTCGTGTTTGTGTCAGATAATGCGCGGCTTTCGTATCGCCTTTAGATGTCGTCTCTGGATGTCGGTACACTCAGTCGTTCTTCGGTATCGTGATGACGGACAACGTTGCACTTTTATCTCAACCCAGACGACGGTTTGAGTGGCGAATAAAGCTTATTTGCGGCAGTACCTCGAGTCAGTCACAGAAACGGAACGGGTGTGTATTTTGTAGTTTGGGCGCAAATGCGGAGGAGAAGAAGACATGGCGGGGTATATCGGCTATGGAATGGCGGGCTTAGCGCAAAAAAACAGGTGGTCGCCATACAAAAACCCGCCGTTTTCGTGCCCCTCATTATCTCCGTCCTGAGCCACTCTTAAACCCTCCTGCCAGAAACTAGTTCCGTGTGTGAACCTTATTTGGGTTAAACTTTCAAACCCGTTCCAGAAGCAACCGCGGTCAAGAGTGGCTGAGGTTTTTCCAGTCCGTGAGCACGGAGACGAGGCCAGTGACTCTTTGGTGACACAAACGGGCGGTTGACTCTGGGCCCGGCTTTGTGTGTTGGCGACACAAAAACACTCGCTCTTTAAGGTTACATCCATCTACGCCGTTTGTGTACGATACAGTACATCCAAATGTGCAATTGCCCTTAGCCCTATGGTGATGCGTGGGAAGGTGTGTCTGTACCGGTCGTTGTGAAGTTTGAACCAGCGGCATAGAAGAGAGACCAAAGAAAAAAAAAAGACGTTAGGCTGGGGTGGAAAGTGACAGGTCATGTTACACAAACCGAGACAAAAAAAAATCAGAAGATCTGCCCCCCTGGCTTTGTGTAACTCAACCACCCCGCCCCCCC
>ULGV01000001.1:3104271-3194715 GCA_900519065.1 Yarrowia hollandica | reverse complement strand
CCCCCCCCCCCCCCCCGCCTCCATAAATCGACTTTAAGCTCGTCTGTTAACTCACTGTCCCTTTTCTTTCTCTACACCACACAACCACCGCCTCCGAAAACCAAAATCCGCCCCGCTGATAACAGCCAACCTAAAAACCCCCGCTAAAACATCACCACTTTTACTCGACCTTGTCAACGCACACATTTCACAACAACAATGGCCAAGACCGCGGACAAGCCAGACAAGCCCTGGAATGCTGCGGACGCGGCTGTCTCGGGCTCCAAGCCCCTCCGAAACACAAAACCCGCCCAGAAACGCAAATGCTCGCCCTGCAGAACCACCCGTCTGGGCATGCGAATTCTCTTCTGGTACGCCGTCTTTCTGCTCTACTGGAAGTGTCCCTACGGCTCCGAGCTCGACACAAACAGCCCCGCGCTGTGCCAGCCCTTGCACTGCGGCATTCAGCGAATTGAGCCCGTGGTCAAGCCCTACTACGACACGTATGCGGAGCCCTATGTGATGCTGGCTCGTCCTTACTACACAAAGACCGTTGAGCTGAACAACAACTATGTCGTGCCAGCCGGTAAACGAGGAGGCCGAGCTGCTTTGGCTGTCTACAACCGTTTCTTGGCTCCTCATGTCGATACTGCCTGTTCCAAGGCCAACGACTTGTACGATACCCACGCCAAGGAGCATCACGAGGTACTCAAGACTCACTACAACCGGGCCATGCAGCAGGTGAATGAGCAGTACGAAAAGGGACGAACCATGGCACTTACCGTCTACATGGACCACATTCAGCCTGTCTTGATCAAGCTGGAGCCCCATTACGACCGGTTCGTCAAGTACCTACACTCGCACGTTTGCCCCCGAGCCAGGGCGTACTCTCTCCAGCTCTACTACTACATTGAGAGTGTCGTTGGACGAGGATACGCTGTTCTGGCACCCAAGATCCAGGAAGTTTGGGACAAGAATGTCGAGCCCCAGCTCATCAAGATCCGAGAACGGGTCAGCCTGTACCGACACAAGAGCCAGTCGGTGGTTTCGACTGCAGGCACCGTGATTATCGGTGTTGAGAACCCCACCGATTCTGCCTCCGAGGTTCCCTCGTCTTCTATTTCTGCTACTGTTGACACTACTTTGGAGTCTACTGAACAGGATACTCTTCTGGCTACCCCTGTCGAAGAGCTGGAGGAGGAGGAGACTGCTTCTGCTACCGACGACGCCGAGGAGGAGAAGATTACGCCCTTCAAGTGGCCTGGAGCTCCCGAAGAGAAGGATCCTACTGAAACCGCTCTTCAGTACTGGAAGAAGAAGGTGACCAAGCAGCTTGAGGAGGCCCAGTTGTCTCTCAACGAGGAGGTCAATGCTGAGAAGGCCCGTCTGTTGCGTCTTCTTGAGCCCCAGTTTACTGAGAAGCTGCAGCACCTGTCTGACGTTGCTCAGAGCGCCTACATTACCATTGACAAGGTTGTTGCTGATATTATCCCCCACCGATTCCGAAAGGAGTTCAATGCCAAGTATGGCCCTGTTGCCGACCGAAAGAAGGCTGCCGACGAGGAGGATGTTGAGGACGAGTACGAGGACTTTGGCACCCAGATTCGAGTGGAGCCCTCGGACGTCCAGGAGTCTTTCAAGACCCAGGCTGATCTGCTTCGAGAAGGAGCCATGGATGTTCGTGAGCTTGCTTCCGAACTTGCCCAGACGGTGATTGACCGAACCGAAAAGGTGCGTCTGAACACCCTGGAGGTTCTGGACGAGTTTGCCGAGTTTGCTCTCAAGGAGCTGGCCAAGACGGTCGTCAACACCGAGTCCTTCTCTCACTGGAAGGAGTACAAGCAGGTCAAGGATTCCATAATCGAGGCCAAGGAGCGAATGGAGAAGGACGATATCCCCATGGAGGACGTCAACGGTTACCTTCGAGAGGTGCAGGAGACTGCCAACCTTCTTGCTCGAGAGGCTGCCCAGGCTCTCAACGGTCTGAGGTCCAAGTCCGACTTTTACTTCCAGGAGCGACATCGAATGGAGGATTCCGAGCGAGTTGCCAAGGGAGAGACTCTGGCCGATGAGACTCCTGAAGATGTGGAGTTTTACGAGGCTTCGGCGGAGGAGATTGCCGAGGAGGCAGCAGCCGAGAAGAAGCAGCGAGCCAAGGCTCCGTTTGTGGAGTACGACATTGAGGAAGACGAGGAGGAGGAGGAAGGATCGACTTCCACTTATACCATGACGCAGACCCAAACGCGAGTGGTGACCGTTTCTCAGAGCACGGCTGAGGTCGAGGATAAGCCTGCCGAGACTCCTGTTGTTGAGGAGGAGGAGCAGGAGGAGGAGGAGCAGGAGAAGGAGCAGGAGAAGGAGCAGGCTGAGGTTGAGGAGGAAGTTGAGCCTGAGGCTGTCAAGAAGACGGCGTCCTCGTATGGTGATTTCGACGAGGAGGATTACGAGGATGAGGACGATGAGTATGACTACTAGCTGTAGATGCAGTCATTTGGTCGTATCACGCTCGTTAGAAAAAAGACGTGAATAAAATAAAAGTAATATATTGTTTGATAAGAGTGAGGGTGGAGATACGTGTGGAAGCGGGATCGAACCTGTCAACCCGGTAAAGCTCTTGATAGAGAGACAAACATTTGTACTGTAAACCCCGAATTTTTATTGGCTCATAAGAAAGAGCGCGACGATGCGGTCATTTTGGTACACGTCTCGAGCAGCTGTGATTTCAGGAACGTCTACATTGTGCTGTTTTTCGGGGTTATTGGGGGCGTCTTTTTAAGAGTGTTTACAGTTGGAGGGAGAGGGACCCACACAGCTGTTTGAGAGGTCCTATGGGAATTCTGAAGAGTGCGTTTTATTGGTGGCGTTTACAGGATCAAATTGCACTGTTTAGAATTTCCACAAGCCCGACACTCGTCTTGTTTGGGTGTACATTTCCTATCCCCGATCATCGCTCTCCGATAGTTAAGCTACGATATTTTCTACACTCCACTTTCCCCTTGTGTAAAAGGTGCAGTGACAATTATCTGATTACAGTGCATGTGCGCATTTCTTCATTATTTTTTCACCGCAGACATTTCCTGTGGCTTTGCTCTGAAACGCGCCAGCGACGAGCGCCGGGTCCAATGAGTCATCACCAGAGGGACACGATGACACGATACGACATTGGAAAAATAACGGTGTGGAAAAATGTGGGCGTAATTGAAAACGGTAAACAAACACACACCAGTTGACGAGGCCGATGAACGTGGTCGGAGCTGATTGACGTTGAATTTTTGTCTTGTCTCCCCGAACCACTCTTGGCAGGAGTTTCCAGGTACGCCTTGGTCATGTACGAGAACCAGGGTACCAGGCACGTACCGATACATTCAGTCACGTCGGTGGTTACAAAAATTATCAGATTAGCACATGCCGACAGACCGAGCTTTTTTTTCTGGACAAGTGTGCGAAGAGAAGACAGATAGATTAGCGAGTTATTGAGTTGTATGAACGGCAGGCGAGTGATAGACGGTCAACGGTGCAACTACGTTTAATTTCCTTTTATTGTATTTAATGGAGTATTTTACCGGTGCCGGTACTCGTGGTATACTGTGGATTGGCGACGACAGAAAAAAACAACAAAAAGACCGACTCATAGACGTGCCAATTTTTCACTTTCCCCCCCATTCCCCCCCCATTTCCCCACCTCATCTGATAACCAATAGCGCGGCGTGGCACGGCTGAAGCAAAGCTTGGCCATGACGTCGGCGTTTAGCGTGGGTTGGGCTTGGCATGGCGTACCGTACAGCACCACAATATCAGATACCCGTACAGCACGCAATGTATGAAAACGGGTCCGGCCTTTGACGCACGAGTTCAGGAGGGGTTGATTGCATGGCCGGTTTCGATTAGTAATGTGTGCGGGAGTGGATCTGGTACCGTTCTCTGGAGCAGTGTACACCACCGTGCGTATAGAACTACCACTACCGGTGCGGTTCGATACTAGTACTGGCAGCACTATTTCACTTGATACTACAAGTGTCAAACCAGCCCCCGACTAACAATGGCACAGAGCCCGTTTTTCCATGTTTTTGTTTTCTCTGCCGTTATCCGTGATTGTCCGACGTTGGCTTGTGCATGGAGTTGCGTATTGTTGCATCCATGTCGGATACAAGTCCGAATCTGATTGATTACCGAGCGCGGTCCTCGGACTAGAGTCGGAGACCACTCCACGTGTCTGGCGGTGTTAGCGATGTTCAATGCAACCGCTCTGACAGGCGGCACCGTCCATAACCAGCCACGGAAGCTACTCATACTATAGCAAGGTGCCAAAATGGATTTAAAAAAGAGAAAAAGGAAGAAAAGGAAAAGGGAAAAAGAAAAAGAAAAAAGAAAAGAGACACAGAAGCGAACAAGCTACGTGATTGAGACACTCGGGTATCTAGCCAAATAATCATTTGTCATCTGCTGCTGAGACACAATGAAACGAGCAAAGTGCTGAAGTTCTGTACGTCCACTGCACGATAGTTGACATGTGCAGTAGTATCGTAGTACGAGAGGGTACATACCCATCAGTGGTCAGGGTTCAGGTGTGGTGGAGAAACGGTTAATTGATCAGTTGCTGTTAAAGTGAAGAGTTCCAATCAAAAAAATCAGTCTCTCAATCTCTTATTCCCCACCCCCACCATCCTCCAATCTCTCATCTCCTTGCTATTACAACCACTGACAAATAAAAGATAAAGCCAAAAACAAAGAATGACGCATAGCGCCCTTATGCCCTGTCTTAGTCCCGGATACTCTGCATGCGGATCCTTTTCTTGGCGACGGCCAAATTGAAATAAAAGGCTGAAGAGACCATTTGGTGCCAAGTGAAATGCGAAGGAAGAAGAAAAAATGGAATTAGGGAAAAACGGAGAAAAGTCGAGAAATAAAATACATTTCGTTGGACTTTATCAGATGGTCGTGTGTATCACAAATCAATAACCTTAGTGCCCTCACACGACACGTCGGCTTATTTACGTCTTTGAGTCTGTCTCTATTTTGCAAACTCCCGCACAACCAACATGGAAGTTTAAATCTGAGACAAGAAAAGCCTAACACCTTAAACAGTCTGTTTAAAAAAGCTTATTTACAAATGCAGGCCAGAAATTTTCACCCTATCAGATAAAAGTAGGCCGCGGTCTATTTTCGCTAGTGAGGCGATTAGCGGTTAGGCGACTAGACGAGATTACGGTAGTTTGATGGAGCTGTCTTGATTGCAATTGACAGGAGAGCGGTGCATTACAGTCCTCATTTTATCATGTCTTTTTTTATATTGTAATTGACATGTTCAATTGCTACTTGCACTTGCACTTGCACTTGCACCACCACCCTGGTTCTTCGGATTCCACATTGTCTCCTTGGTGTTTTTTACTCTTCTTTCTTTGTCTGATGGAATGGACAAAAGTCTAATTAATCAATCTGCCATCAACATCAAAATGATCAGTGGGCTGGCGTACGGGCGAAAAAAGAAAGGGGCGGTGAAGACAGGGAAAAAAAAAAAAAAAAAAAAAAAGGATAAAAAGAGAAAAACCAACACACAAAAAGGTTTTGCTGCACGGTGGCCAATCGGGTCCATTACTTGAGTCGGAGAGAAGGATGATTGATTTGATTGTTATTAGTGAGTGGTCAATGAGACAAACTAAACCCTGCACCCACCCGTAGTCATTCACGTTTCACATAAAGGAAATGTGTAACATTGGCTGCTAAATCAACAAAAAAACCTGGCCTAGCGGTCTGTCCAACTTCTTTTTTTTTGTCTGATTTTTGATCTACTGCTCTCTTTGGAACCCTGTCAGTGATCGGCAGAGCGGAATCCGGAGTTGACAACTTGACATGTGGAGAGAGAGAGAGAGAGAGGTGAAAGGGAAGAAGAAAAACAGGGATGTTTTTGACAGATTTTTTTGCGTTTTTGACAGATTTTTTTGCGTTTTTGACGGTGTTTTTTTTTCTCGGCCGTACTCAACTGAATCCATGCTCACAGCATTGTCTCTGATCCACGCTTGGCGTCTCCACCTGTACCACGGCCGGGGTCTTGGCCAAAGCCAAAGTAAGGTGTTGCATAAAGTAGGACAAAGAACTTTGGGGAGAACAAAGAGACGGAAAAACAAAAAATCAAACGGCGAAAATTCAGATCTTTCAGATATCAATCTATATATACCATCTCATGGACCCTCACCATCTAATCAATCAACCGCCCAGGCAATCATGCAAATCTACAAAGTGCTTCTGGCAGCCGCCGTGGCTGTGGCTATGAAGTCGCCCAAGGAAATGGAGGTCGAGACTCTTTCTCGACTGCTCAAGAGTTACGCCACTTGGGGAGACTGTGAAGAGAAAGACATTAAGTGCGCTTGCAAGGACAACCTGTATCCTGCCTCCGTGGCTGCTACTGTCAAGGAGAATGTTCCCGAGGACTGGAAGGACGAAATCTATGACAGGTTCATTCTGTCCAAGTGCAAGAAGGCCAAGGTGATCAGCTATGACGAGGCTCTGGCTTACGGCGAGACCGACGAGCCCATTGATTCCACCGAGGCCGAGCCCAAGAAGGCCCAGCAACATCCCGTTATCTTCTACAACAAGGCCTTCGAGCACATGTACCATTCGACCAAGGTAAACATTCAGAACAAGGACAATGGAGTTTGGACCGGATCTTTCCTGACCGGCTACTGGCTCTTCCTGGCCATTGGAAGCATGTTCCTCAACATTTTCCGATGGTTCACCTGGAAGCGATCTGCCAACCGGTCTGTTCTCAAGCGGCCCAATGCTCTGTTCCGAGCCTACCAGCGGCATATTGAGATGCCTGCTCTGTACGGCTTCCGGCACATGCAGCGAATCAAGTTTTACGGCATTGAAATGTCCATTCCTACTCGATGGGAGACCCTTGTGATTTTCTTCTACTTTGCTTGCTCCATCATTCTCGTGTGTGTTCGACACGAGGTTGTGCATCCTGTGAGTGCTCGGTTCGGATCCCAGAGACAGCAGCTGCTCAAGTACGTTGCCGATCGATGTGGAATCCAGGTCGTGGTCCAGCTGCCTATTCTGGTGCTGTTTGCCCTGCGAAACAACTTTCTCATGTGGATGACGGGCTGGTCCTTCTCCACCTACCAGTGTTTCCATCGAGCTGTGGCCCGGGTGTGTTACCTTCTCATCATTGTGCATGCTGCCTGCTACCACATGTACGACGGCGCCAAGAAGGGAGGAATCCGACCCAACTTGTGGGTCAAGGTGTACTTCAAGGGAGGAGTTGTTGCCGGTGTGGCCATGGCTTGTCTGATTCTGTCGGGTCTGTTCCGACACAAGTGGTACGAGGCCTTCCTGATTTTCCACATTGGAGCCGCTATCGTTGCTCTGTACTTCACCTACGACCATCTGGCTACTCTCGAGTTCATGGAGCCTGTCTACGTTGCGTTTGGTCTGTGGGCTGCTGACTGGCTGCTGCGAGCTCTGAGAGTGCTCTGGATCAACATCCGATGGTTCCGACGATCCGACGTGTTCATGACCGAGGCCCAGATGTCGCTGATTGATGCTGATGTTGTCAAGATGGATATCAACACCCCCTGCCAATGGACCGTCAAGCCCGGCCAGTACGTTTTCATTCACATTTTCCGAATGGGTCTTCTGGAGTCTCATCCCTTTTCTGTCATGACTTCCGATAACGGATCTTTCCAGCTCATGGCTCGAGCTCGAGGTGGAATGACTCGACGACTGACCAAGTCTATTGCCAAGGGCAACACCAACATGAAGATGCTGATTGACGGTGTTTACGGACACCAGCAGCCCGTTCATCTCTACGATAACGTTCTTCTCGTCGCCGGAGGTATCGGTATCACTGCTGTTATCCCCTACGCTGAAGATATCGTTGCTCGAAACATTCCTGCCAAGGTCCGTCTCATGTGGACCGTCAAGGACATCAAACATCTGGAGCTGATGGCCGATCGACTTGAGAAGCTCGTTCAGGACGGACACGTGCAGCTCGAGCTCTACGTTTCCCAGACCCATGGAGACACCACCTACATGTCGTCTCCCGTGGAGAAGAGCTCTCTGAACGAAAAGATTGAGGAGATTGAGTCGGATTCCAACGGCTCCGACGACCTGGGCAACGCTGAGGCCGATAAGGAAGTCATGCGGGCCAAGAAGGACCACCGTCTGCATTTGCATCAGCACAACCCCGACCTGGCCGAAGAGGTGCTCGAAAAGGGTATCCAGCATCCTGCTCCTCAGGTGCCTGTTCCTGGCTCTCAGGGCAAGATGCCTCTGTACGCCTCTCTGGTCAACATGGGCAAGCGACCTGTTTTGACCGAGGTAGTCACTGGAACTTTCACCGAGGCCGAGGGCTCTGTTGCCGTGCTTGGATGCGGCCCTGCCACCATGGTCGACGCCCTCCGAGGTATTGTTTCCGCAGAGATGGGTCTGGTGATCAACGGACGAGTCGACTACTACGAGGAGGCTTTTGGCTGGTAGAGGAGTCGTCTGGAGGATTTGTCGATGGAGCGGAGAACTCCATTCAGCTTCTGTCTGACTGGTTCAGATCTTACGAGTTACGAAAATACATTAATTTATGATAGAACTATAGCAGAGAGTAGAGAGTAGGTGTACCTAGTACGAGTACACTGTAGATACGTACCGGTACTTGTACTGTAGATACATACAGGTAGCGAGCAGTACTCGTACAGGTACTCGTATGATTCCATCTGACGATCGAATCACATAGTAGGTACTGTAATCGACCCCCTCGCTACTGGTCAATTGCCGACTATTGGAACACGTGTACAGGGTGTGGTAGGGTCTTCAATACGACGTCCACTAGTAACTCTTTTGACCGGATTCCGGCAAGTCCAATCACAAAGATATGATTCTCACAAAGATATGATTCTCACAAAGAAAAGATTCCATAACGCCTTAGACAATGTAACGCAACCTAGACACACCTCGGTAGGCGCAAAACACCAGGAATATATGCTCAGATTTTTCTGAATTTTTGGAAATAGAAATAATCACGTGACAAAATCCGACTCTCCAAGTTTCGGGCTAATCGCCCCAAAATCGCACAAGTTACAGTACGTCGGTTACCCTTCTCACCAATACGGCTCGCTAAAATAACCAGGGCGAAAAAAGAAAACAAAAGCTTATTTCTTGGTTGAAACAGACGAATGTGATTTTGTGCATGTGAGTCAAGTCAACCCCCTTTTTTTCAATGCCCCTGACAGGGGAATACTCTTGTTTGACAGAATATTGTCGGACGTGGGGAATTTCACGTTCTTTTTGTGTATATAAAGGCGCCAAAAATTAATCTGCCCCCCCCCCCCCCAATCGTCTCCAACACCTATCCATACCCTGCTGATTTTCCTGATTGATACAAACTAAGGGTTGTACTTGTGCCTCGCTTAAACGTTAATTTAGAAGTTTGCAGAGGGTAAAAGCTTATGTCTCAGGCTTAAATAAAAGTTTAAATTATCAATCTGAAAAATCCTCAAAGCTTGCTGGTGGTTCAATAATAAGGTGACAAGTGTTAATAGAGCCGGGCGCAGTTCCATATATGCAACTAGTACTTGCTTATCGCTCGAATGGGTGTTTGTTTACTCGTATACGTATTTATATGTATTATTGTGAATACATAAAAGAAATGATGGGAAAAATACGGGACAAGTGGAAAAACAACGATCGTCACTAGACTGATTTACACAAACAAGCCCATGTCCTTCCGCGTCCTTGTCGTGCATTTTCCCAGCTCTCTTGTTTTTGTGTCTTTTGTCGTACCACGTAAGCGTCAAATTTGAGTCACTTTTAGACCGCTACCAAGTCCCCAATGATCGACACGCAACAACGTTTCAGTAAAAGACACAGACGAAAGGCGCCAAGAGAAACTACGAGTCTTGGCGAAACATAGCCGGTATTCCAAAGGTGGGCGCTGTTACATTTATCGGAGTGATGGACGATGGAGATATATAAACGTGGTAATCTAATTGATCGGGTTGAAGATGATTGGTATCTGGTATGGCACGGCACAATCTAATCAAAAGGATCTGCCGAATTAGTATAGACTCCGCAATGAGTTTGGTCCCTTTGGAGTTTGCCGAAACGGAGATTGTGGATGTGGAGGTCGGATACGCCATCGATACAAATACCGTGCCGTACTGTACTTGTAGCCTGTCTGCACTGTACAGATAGTCCACTAAAAGTCCAATATACAGCTGGGTGATCTAAGAATGGCGCTTACGACAAACTCGACGCTTATTTCGTTACTGTACATGGCTATACGTATTTGGTGCCCTGTACGAGTTGTATTAAAAGCAAAGAAGAGGTTAGGAGCATGAGAGTTGGCCAAAAGTGAACAACCCGGAGAGGTGCACCGGACAAGTTGGGGTAGATGCGCCGACGATCAATGTGGGGCTCGGTGGATGGGTGTCGCTTGAAGGGTGCCGTGTGGGCGATCAATATTGAACTCGAACGGTTCAGTTATTAGAGTAGATGGATATTTCTTTACAGCGAAGGGGAAAATTCCGCTCTACAGAGACCTTTTATGAGTAATTATTTAAAGAGCATAACAGACTTGTCTGACAAGTGTCGTACCTATTTGAGAAATTATCAATCTCAGGGGAATTGATCGCGGTGATGTTAGATGGTGGAATGCAATTCCATGTAATAGTGAGGGTTAGGAGGAGGTTGGTGGGGTTAGGGGGAGGGTCAGGAGTTTTTCAGTAAGGGTTAGGAGAAGGGTTAGGAGTTTTTCATCAAGGGTTAGGAGAAGGGTTAGGAGTTTCTGGAGTAAGGGTTAGGAGGATCCATGAGCTGGTGCTCAGCTGTACTGTACATTTCACACATGAAGACACGACATTGCGTCCAATACGAGTTTCCGTTCCTTGGCACATAATTAAGATATATAGGGCCGAAAAACGGATCATTGCGTAGCCCCAGCTCCAACCACTACACCCATCTACTTTTGGTTCCTCCAGGGTACGTGTACTGGTAGAGCTTTGTAGAGAGTGATTAATAGGGGCGGTGGGTGGTGACGTTTGAAGCGACTGGTCAGACAATGTGACAGATCAAGTCAGCACTGTAAAAACACGGGTTGGGGTAGCTACTAGAAGAGGAGAAGTGTTAAGGGTGATTAGCTAATGATACGTACAGTACAGTACCGCAGAACAGGATAATCCCGAGAGTGTGCCAGATATAGATGTTTTTCGACCAATTTTTCACCATTTAACAAGTATAATGTTTTTCGACCAACTTTTCACCATCTAACAAGTATAATGTTACCAATCTCCCATAGAAGTCCATCGGATTACTATTTCTCAGAATACAGACATGTTTTTGTCCCATTTCAGGAAAATAATTCAAATATAAACAGGTAAAATGAAGGGTAAAGAATAGTCAAGTCATATCCAGGATGAGGAAGTGAAGAGAAGAAAAGAAGAAAGCGGATCACCGTGAAATGTGAAGCACCGTACAGTACTCAAACGCTCAAATACTGGCACTTCGTACTCGCATTCGTGCTCGCATTTATCCCCTCAGAGAATAATCCCCTCCAATCCATCGGTTAATCATCTCAAGAGCAGGCTTGGGCTGGTCGGCAGGAACCATATGTCCGGCATCTTCGATTCGCAAAAAGGTGAATCCTTGATGGCTCTTGACAGCTCCAGCAACCTTGCCATCGACTCTCCAGGGCTTGAGTTTCTTGAGTCGGAACTTGAAGTGTCCGTGCCAAGGCAGGGCATCGGTCCAGGCTCGCTGACCAAGCCAGTTGCAAATGATATCGTGAGCTCCGGCGTAAATCAACACAGGGAGACCCTGCTCAAGCATAAAAGTCACGTCTCGCTGGGCAGGTCGGAAGGGGTCTCCAGTGGAGTAGTAGAGGTTGGACACGTTCTCGGAACATCCGTTCCAGGCATGCTCAGCTCCAATGGCAGTCAGAACTCGAGGAAGTTCGAGCCATCGAGTCATACCATCGGACTGGTTGTAACATCCGTTGTCCAAAGCAGGCTCGCATTTCTTGGTGATGTCGTAAGGGTTGATGTTGAGAGTCTCGTTGTAAAAGGGCAGAGTCAGGTTGGAACACTCCTCGCCTCCAACAGGAACACAGTTCTCAGAGGTGACATCATTGTAACAGGTCTCAATCAACTTGTTGCAAGCAGCAAGAGTATCGTCGAGATGAGCGCAGACCTCGGGACCAACAACAGGAGGCACTCCACCTCCTCCACAGAACATGGGCTGGTACTCCTTGTATTGCTCGAGAACGTCCACCAGTCCGTTTCCAATAACGACCGATTTCAGATCAAAAGATCGCTCGGGCTGTCGCAGAATCTCAGCGCCAACAGGGGGAATGTAATGACCAGCATAAGACTCACCAGCAATGTGTAGAGTCTTGGGGTACTGGGGGAATCGCTGGAAAAAGAGCTCGAGGAAAGCATACACCTCCTTGGCTCCCTTGACAGAGGTGTCTGTGTTGTTAGTCTCACCCCAAGAGAAGCCCGAGTCACCAGGCTGGTCCAAGTAGACAACAGTAGCATTGTTGTTCCAGGAATGGGGGTTGTGGATGGGGGTAAGGGTAGCGTTATCGATGAAAGAAGGGCCGTTTTCGAACAGCAAACCAGTCATTGAAGAGCATCCAGGACCTCCCTGAAGCCACAAAATGACAGGATCCGTAGACGGATCATTTCGGGACTCCACAGTCCAGTAGAAGAAGTGTTCTCCAGTTTCATTGGCAGTCAGGTAGCCAGTATACTGTTGAACATCGTCGAGACCGAGATCTCCAGGAACACTTCGAGCAGACAGTCTCTTGGTAGGAAACTTGTCAGAGGTGGTGATGTCAGGAATGGCCGAGGCCAGGGCGAGTCCCAGACAAGAGAGCAGGGTTGTGGTTCTCATGGTGGTTGTTTATAGTCAATTGATCTACAGAAGTTGATAGGATATATATACGGAGATAGGGTTTAACCTTGTAACTGAGGTGGAGGAGGAGCAGGAGCAGGAGCAGGAGCAGGAGCAGGAGCAGGAGCAGGAGCAGGAGCAGGAGAGCGTCGGGGTTGGGGGTTGGGGTTAGGGGTTTGGTGGAATAGGGTATGAGTGACGCGAGAGGATCTGTGACTGCTATAATTGTGTCTGTACCCTCACTCGTGTCTGTGTCCGTGTCTGCTCGGTTTGTGCTGTGTACAGTGCCAAGCTAACCACATGCACACAGCAATGCCCACCTTAGTGGTGGGGTAAGGTTTCGAGACGGTCCAGGGTTAGTGTACTAGTTCAGGGTTAGTGGGGTTTTGGGCTGGGGCTTGTGTCAGGACCTGGGTTAGGACACCAATTTAGCGTGGATTAGGTGTATCTCGGTCTCCCCGAAATGCCGTATGATGGACTCGCTTATGCACTCTTACCTGCATACATGAAACGGCGCTGATAGTGAGGCAAGGGTTAGGTGACTGATATGGAAATCGGTGAAAAAACGCCAATGGAAAAGGACCCTGTTTATTTCAACATATCGTAGCATGTCTCGGAACTAGAGTAGTCGGACTGGGCTCGTACCACCCGCTAACCTGCCACACCAAAACTAACTCCTAGTCAAATGCAAAAGTGAGACCAATGTTTGAAGCTGTACATGGTCGTACACACGGTGGGTGGGTAGAATTGAGCAGAAGAAAGAGCCGTAGGGAGGCCGGGAGGAGACTTTGACCAATGGAGTATACCGCTGGTGCCGTTGAAGGAATAGAAGAGAGCTAGTTAGTAGTGTGTATTACAGAATATGGGGTGACCTCGACGACGTACACGGGATATTAATTGGGCGTTCCTGCAGATGTGAGTCAGCGAAAAGTATATGGCTATGATCACAATGGTGGGCATTATGAGACTGTGAAAAAGAAATGTGGTGTTGTAATACAAAAATATCGAGATCAAGCGTGAGTGCTAAAACTTGAATTTGTTAAACAAGTCAACAAACCGCAACCCTAGCCCAACCCTTATCAACTAAATACTGCATAAGCCGAACCCTAGCCTAACCCTTATCAACTAAATACAGTACTGGATAAGCCTAACCCTAGTCTAACCCTTATCAACTAAATACACGGACAACTCTCCCCTTACCATAACTGTTTGATAGGGGATACGGACGAAAGGAGGAGCTGATATCCGCCCAAACCCTGCATAAACTGCTAACATGAAACGCACTAACCAACAGGAGAGAGAGAGAGAGAGAGAAGCGCCGTTAAGAGAGGATGCAATCTATGGTAACGTACGGTAGATACCAAAACAATACCAAATCGATACTGCACTGTACAGCACAAATGTTTGTTGCCTTGAACTTCCCTAACCTCTATCTACAGACGCCCTAATCCATTCACAACAGCCCTAACCACCTCTCTACACCCCCACCTCTCTACACCCCCACCTCTCTTCTATTAATCAGGAATAAACGACCCGTTAGTCCAATGCCGCACCGGGTCGGAAATTGGTTTCTCAACAGTTGTGCAAACTAACCACAAAGGGTCCTAAACGTACCGGTACAAGTAGACATTTTATCCGCTACCTCTACTGTCACGTTTCTACTTTCTACTGGTAATATACTACTTGCATCTCCTCCAAATCTAGATATGAATGGTATTCAGGAATGGGAAGGTATATTTAAGTCATCAAGCACAGGCACTTGAGGATGCAGTCCGTCACCAACCCTCTATGTTAGTGTGGCTACTCATCTTTGTGGAACTGCTGCGCAGCCTTGTACTTTTTGAGAATGTCCTTCTCGTGCTGGGTCAGACTGGTAACGCTCTTCTCGGGCACGGCCTTGAGCACCAGACAGTCCTCGTCCGGGTTGGGCATGCATTCGTCCTCCGAGTCCTCGGTCGAGTTTTTAATCTCCTGTTTGCGCTCGTCCGCCTCCAGCTCGTGCCACGTTTCCATCTTGTTGAGCAACTCAAACTTGTGCGTGTGTTCGGGCCGCTTCATGACAATGAACTCGCAGTGTCGCAGGTTGCGCAGCGACTCAAACTTCTCGTACGTCCATCGGTACCACTTCATCAGGAACACCCGGATCCAGATGCCGTGGGCCACCAGAACAAGCACGCTGGGGAACTTGTCGCTGTTGAACTGTCGAAACAGAGTCTCGTTGAAACCAGCGCATCGGTCGTACACGTCTGCAGCGGATTCTCCATTGGGGATTCGGTAGAAGAAATGTCCATACTGCGACCGGTCGTTCCAGATTTTGTTCATTTCGCTAGCCGAGGCCTGGAAGTTTCCGAAATCCTGTTCTCGCAGTCGAGGCTCCTCGTGCACCTTGTAGCTGATGTTTTTCTCCTCAATGCCCTCACATATCAACTGGGTGGTCTGCCGAGTTCGCTGGTAGGGCGATGTGTAGAAAAGAAGGGTGTCATCCTTGTTGACCATGTCCGCAAGCCGCTTACCGGCGTCTCGAGCCTGGTCCTCACCTTTGGCGGTTAGCTTGATCCGGTGGTTGGATGTGTGTCTGTTGACGGACTTGTCACAGTTGCCTTCGGATTCGCCATGTCGAATCAGGATGATAAGCTGGGTTAGTGGGAACATGGAGATGTCACATGGGAGGTGGGCAAATATGTGATTTCGGCAAGCACTGTGATTTAAAACGTCGGAAACACGTACAAGGACGTGTCATAAGAAGCTGTATAGCGTACTCGTGTCTGTGCCACATCACCTCAGTCACTCTAATCACCTCAGTCACTCCAATCACCTCAGTCACGTAATCCGTCTGTCACGATTGGTCAACTGGATGAACCTGGCAAGTAGACAACAGCATGACTAGAGGTGTCACAAAAGCCACCATGCTCACAAACAGCACGCCAAAACACCACATCTTCTGTGTATCACAGCTTCTGTGTAACATGTCTCTGTGTAACATCTAGAGCCACATCAAACGACACCAAAAAGTCAAAGTTGACGATCTGACAGCAGCTCATGACTGGTTCGCTCGCCTGAATCGCTTCAAACACAAACAAACACACGGCTCATCAACCCCCAAACACTTAATCCCCTCATCAAGCCAAACCATCCTTCTGTGCAACGTGCACATTCATGACTCTAACCACATCACACAGCCCCCGTAATGGAGATCCGAGATAACCAATAAATCACAGTGGTATTTGCAACCGCCCGATCCCACCCCGAACCACCCCTAAAATCCACCCTAACCCCTCAAAACACCTCAATACTCACTCTTGGTCGACCCATGATAGTAACTAGTGCAACTTTGATTTCGCTTGTGCAAGTCAGATCGGGTATCGCGACGACTTACCCGGCAGTTGTATGTAAACGGTAACCTTCGAAACCTAGTGACGCTGATTAGCACAATTAGATGTCTATTGGTTGGTGAAAAAGACAACACACCACAACGACGCGGATGAAAGGAGAAAGTCGACGAACGGACCACAGGAACACACTGACAACCCTACCCTTATATATTGCGGAAACTCTGCTACGAAAACATAAACTAACCACAAAGAACTTACCAATCTAAAGTGCCGCTCCGAGGTTTAACTACTTTCTCGTCGGACGAAAATGGCGGTAAAAAAGGGTACATTATCACCTGCTAAACCACACTAGCCGACACAAAGTCGCGCAATCGGGGATGCATGACCTGGTGCACCGAGGTCCAAACAGCATCTCTACTGCTTGCTGTTATTTTGGGGCCTGTTTGGCTGCGAGAGGTTGCATCGAACCTTGATTTTGGTGACTAAGCAAATGACTCATTTGAGTCATTCTCTCCAAATGATAATTATCTCTTTACCGCGGAGCCCTAACCTGACTTTTGGGGAGGGACCGCCGTTAACTCCGAACCCCAACCCTGATAAGCCCCCAACCCTGATAAGCAGCCCCCGTACCCTAACCCTATACACCTAACCCTGTACCCGACCCCAACCCTAATATACCCACGCTGATGATAAACCCCAACCCACATCCTACCCTACCCCTTTCGCCCTAACCCACACCGTCCTTACCCCAACCCTGATCCCAACGACGACCACCCACACACGCTCAACCCCTAACCTCAAACGACACGGTGCTCCAAACAAAACCCCAACCCACGCCACCCATCAGCTTTTGCACGTGCATACACCCGCCTCACCCGGGTCTGGACGGTTAACGTCGTTTAGCTCGTGTTCCATGTTCAGTGTACGTGACAGATGTTGGGATCGATGATACATCGATTGGTATGATAAGTCGCAATTGGTACGAAAACAGTGGGTTTACAACCCTAGCTCAACAAGCATTCAAAGAGGTTGACTTGGACATCGAACACAGACTCTTCTATGATGCTGTTCACATCACCACCTTCCATTCGCTTCCAAATCAGCCAACGTGATTAAGGTTTGTATACTGTGGAGATTAGATCAACGTGTCCTGTAGGGGTAAGTAGTGGGACAGCATAAAGGGAGGTATTCCCGAGGGAAATTTGAACATTTTTTCCATTCATTTTGTTCAATTCACATTGGAGAACAATAATGTGAAATAAACAATGACAAAAGTCCAAAACTCCGCCTGCCAGCACACAAACAGTGTCGTTCACACGTGGGTTACCCGGCCTGAAACTTTTTCAAACCTACTTGAACACTGTTAATATATATACGACCCGGTGTCCTTAATTTTGCCCGTCACGCACAACATCAACAAAATGTCTGCCCCCGCTTCTAACTACAAGGTTGCCGATATCGGCCTCGCCGCTTTCGGCCGAAAGGAGATTGAGCTCGCTGAGAACGAGATGCCCGGTCTGATGCAGACCCGAGAGAAGTACGCTGCCGTTCAGCCTCTTAAGGGTGCTCGAATCGCCGGATGTCTCCACATGACCATCCAGACCGCTGTTCTGATCGAGACTCTTACTGCTCTTGGTGCTGAGGTCACCTGGTCCTCTTGCAACATTTTCTCCACTCAGGACCACGCTGCTGCTGCCATTGCTGCTGCTGGCGTCCCCGTCTTTGCCTGGAAGGGAGAGACCGAGGAGGAGTACAACTGGTGCATTGAGCAGCAGCTCAACGCCTTCAAGGATGGCAAGAAGCTCAACATGATTCTTGATGACGGTGGAGATCTTACCACTCTTGTCCACGAGAAGTACCCCGAGCAGCTCGATGACTGTTTCGGTCTGTCTGAGGAGACCACCACCGGTGTCCACCACCTCTACCGAATGATGAAGGAGGGCAAGCTCAAGGTCCCCGCCATCAACGTCAACGACTCCGTCACCAAGTCCAAGTTTGACAACCTTTACGGATGCCGAGAGTCTCTCATTGACGGTATCAAGCGAGCCACCGATGTTATGATCGCTGGTAAGACCGCCGTTGTTGCCGGTTTCGGTGATGTCGGAAAGGGCTGTGCCCAGGCTCTCCAGTCTTTCGGTGCCCGAGTCATTGTCACCGAGATTGACCCCATCAACGCCCTCCAGGCCTCTGTTTCCGGCTACCAGGTTCTCCCCATGGAGGAGGCCTGCAAGGTTGGACAGATCTTCGTCACCACCACTGGCTGCCGAGACATTATCACCGGTGAGCACTTCTCCCAGATGCCCAACGATGCCATTGTCTGCAACATTGGTCACTTTGACATTGAGATTGACGTTGCCTGGATCAAGGCCAACGCCAAGAACGTTGTCAACATCAAGCCCCAGGTTGACCGATTCGAGATGCCCTCCGGCCGACACGTCATCCTCCTTGCTGAGGGTCGACTCGTCAACCTCGGATGCGCCACCGGCCACTCCTCTTTCGTCATGTCCTGCTCTTTCACCAACCAGGTCCTGGCCCAGATTGCCCTCTTCAACGCCAAGAACGACGAGTTCCGAACCAAGCACGTTGAGTTCGCCAAGTCCGGTCCCTTCGAGATTGGTGTCCACGTTCTCCCCAAGATCCTTGATGAGGAGGTTGCCCGACTCCATCTCGACCACCTCGGCGTCAAGCTCTCCAAGCTGTCCGACGTCCAGTCCGAGTACCTTGGTATCGCCAAGGAGGGTCCTTACAAGGCCGACATTTACCGATACTAAGCGCTTAACCGCTAGTGTCTGCTTGTGCAATTAACTGAAGCACGCTGAGCATCAACTGCATCTGGCGTAAGCCAGCTTAATTATTTATTAAGGTATATAGTCCCTCAACGGGTTAGTAATAGACATATGGTGAGCATGCGAGCCATTTTGTTATATCCAGCGATACACGAGAGCGTCTCTCCAGTAAATGTAGTGAATTACGTACCGTAGAAGAATAATGATCAAGACGAATAAAATGTACTCTCCAGAATTGTCACCGGACATCTCGTTCGTGGTTGTCAGAGACTGACATAAGGCGAGGAAGGCATACTGTAGATGTATCGGTTAAAACGTGATCCAGATATGCCCGAGAAAATCCGAAGAGTGCATTACGTTGAGAAGGTCGACGCGAACAAAATGCACGCTTTGGATTTCCTGTTGGATATTTGGTTCGTCTTATTCTAGAGACTATCTGGATGTTGTATGGAACTCTAGATGTATCGGTTAAAACGAGAGATAGATATTCCAGAAAAAATCTGAAGAGTGCGTTTGATTCAGGAGCTCTTTGGGAACAAAATGCACTCTTCAGTTTTCCTGTCGGATCTCTGGACAATGTTTTGAGGATACTCTGGATCGGTGGGCGTAACGCTAGGTGCACCATCTCAATCAAGAACCAGGCGTCCCGGAGATATTCTGAAGAGTGTATTATGATCAGGGGCTCGCTAGAAACAAACCACACTCTTCAGAATTGTCTCAAGTCTGATTCACCTTTGAAATCGATCTTAAAACGACGCGTATGACATGTGTTCATTAAAGCAGGATCCAGGCCTGCCAGAGAAAATTTGAAAAGTGCATTGTAATCACTAGCTCTTTCCAAATGCAATACGCTTTTCAGAATTATTCCTGGACATCTGGTTCGTCTTTTGAGATGATTACTAAAGACTAACATTAAGCTGTATGGGGCTCTAGAATGTATCGGTCAGAGTGCGATCTAGATATACTGGAGAATATCTGAAAAGTGCATTTGATTATATTCACACTTGGGAACAAAACTCACTCTTCAGATTTCCAGTCACATGTCTGGTTCATCTTTTATGACCACCCTAAAGACACATGTAGCACTACAGTATGTACATGGTTGATAGGTGCACCATACACAACAGATGTACTGTACACTCTAGCGATATGCTGAAAGTATCATTGTGTTTGGCTAGATCTTAGGAGTAGAATGCACTTTTCAGAATTTCAATTGGATGAGTGTTTGCTGAATTTCCATCAAATCTTTGAAACAGATTGAGCGAGCTGTGCTGCTCATGATTCTTGGTCTACGATATTTGCTGTCACCAGTGGGTGATTTACCCGTACACGATTCACCAGTGGGTGATTTACCGGTACACCATTCACCAGTGAGTGATGTACACGATTAGTACCATTCCACCTGAAACAACAGTGAGAATTCGACGAAGGCAAGGTAGCCCTACGACTCTGAAGTTGTGTGTTTCATCTAGTTGGTAGCTAGATTCAACGCGACTTTTGATCATGTGTGTGAAGTTCAATTCCTGTGTTTTAGACGCGACAAATCTCGAACATCCCCACTGTCAGAATCTACAGATCTGAACTGCGTGTCATGGCTCGCCAGGGTGTACGCATAAATCAACGTGATGACTTCATAAGAACGTGGATCCCGGGTGGTTTTATTCCCAAAAGCAAACTGAGAGAAAGAGACAAGCGCATAGCAGTTCCACGGCCCCCGTAGTGCGCTAGAGAGGACGGCACTAAAGTGGTTCAGCTCGGGCTGAGTCTTTGCTATTGAATCATGATTCCACAAGATCGAACAATCAGGCAATGGACTGGAGTTGGCGTTTACTTCCTGAAACGCCCAAATGAGCTGAAAGCGTCCTTGTTGCGGTCTGTTGGATCGCAGCACAAGGAGCCGTGTGAACAGAGCAATTTTGTTTGCTTTTGTTGCACGACACCAATGACAGGTGGTTCGATAGATCCAGCGGTTAAACTGAGGCATGGCTGCGAGGTGTGCCTCAAAAGGAGGTCACATGGTTGTTAGTTGTACGGTACTGTAATCGGTGTGGTGCTGTACGCGCTGTACTGGTAAGAGGGGGGGTGGGTCCAATTGGGCGGAGATACGCGCCCCCCGCTCTTAGTTCATTACAATGGTAATATGATATTAACTGTGGGGCTGTAAACACTTCTCTGCCATCTCTCCTATACCCACGTGTATATGTTCAACGCCCTACTCGTTTCTTGCTTTATTTTTCTAACCAAAACTGTTATTTTTTTAAAAGTGGCAGCCATTGCAAGGGGGTGTGCAGTCAGATTAATCTGTACGATTAGACACATGGTCTGACATCCGTAATTTAATGACATGTAAATAATATATCGTACATGGCCAAGAACACTCGTTGGAGATGCCCGGTATTGCTCACATGGGTATGGGCCCAGGGCACGGGCTACTCAGGGTATGGTCTCAATTAAGGGTACGGGCTTCAGGCAGAATCGCTTGGGGCACGAGTGCACTGGTGTACAATGCATATATGCGCGGTGCAGTGTATATTGGTGCACTCACTGTGGCCTGCAGCACAGCCCTGCAGCCCTGCTTCTCCCGGTATCCGTACGATCCCATCGGCGACTTTCTGAAACAGTCCGATTAAGATGGCTGCAACTCGGATACACTCGCAGTAGAAAAAAGCAATTATAAACATCGCGTTGTTTCGATGACATAACGGCTGCGTAAATCTCCATCCAAAACTTTCTTGATCCAACACAGATACAGTGCTCAAACGTCACCAGTTCCGGTGACCTGAAATACCCGCAAGCGCGCTAATTACTGTAAAGGTAAAATAAAAAACTTGCTGTATATACCGCTAGAGTGCACCTGTCACTTTGGAAAATTTTCCGCCATTTGTCCTTTGACGTTTTCCTGCGTCTTATCCGTATCTTGTATTTTTAGCTCGATGAAGCTGTTGAACTAATTGGCAACTTTATCTGGGGAAATTGCTGATACAAAACCTAACCAATTGACACAGAGAGGATATCATAATCATAGACGTAAGATAATCTATACGCATTTCACCTCCGTGCAACCTCCTCAGTTATGCCCTAAGTCACCTATGATTTTCACACGCCGTTGCAAATAAGGTTAAACAAGGCATCTATTAAAACCTTATTTTTAAACCTTCATTTATCCTCACGCGCAACAAGCACGGTGTAAACGGCGTTTTCTTTCAGACCGTATTTCAAATAATTACCGCCTCATCTCGTTTATCCGCCAACACCTTCTGCATACCGACAGAATCCCTGTCAGCTGACATGCCCTTGCTACGTTACCGCGGCTTGTCGCACTGATCGGCATTAGATACGAAGTACGACAGGTGATCAGCGAAGCCCTTTCTCGGCTCGCCGCCTTCTCGAAACCTTTGCCCCTTAAAGAAGATCACCACTTTAAATTAAAACCCCTACCCTTAGGCATAACTCCCCTAATTATTTTAAACCCTCGCCCCTTATTCCTTCCTCTATTCCCTGCCCTAATCGTGGCAAAAATGGAAGGCAGTTCAAATCCACCCGGAAAAATCACGGGCAAACAACGAAAGATGTTTACCTGCGGTGTCGACCCTTTGTTCACCCTGTCGCTAACGGTTCTGTGCTGGTCCAAAGTGTCCTTCAACCCTCTGTGCATGACTACATTGCATAGTCTTGGCCCTGCATGTGCTGCGGAGAAACTAACATCTCGTGAGCGTCAGGGCAGTAGCACCGCCAGCGTAAGCGGAAGAAAAGCAACCTCTCTAGGTTTTTGTGACACCGGTATGCGTTGTACTAGCAGACCCAAAAGGCCCAGAAGAGCGTATTTCGAACAAGAGTGAAGGCGAGGTGCCTTGTACACGCTGGTGGTTGCTTCTTCTGGTCAGAAATGGCTCTTCTTGGATCTTATTGGCGGATTTGGAAGATGTTTGCCGTGGATAATATCGAATGCCGTATTGTCGACTGATAGTACTTATAGCTGGCCCCTCTTCACCATGGAGTTGTAGAACCAACAACCGCAATGATGCTCATCTTCGCACTGCTTCTAGCCACTCTGGCTTTCGCCAAAGAAGTCATGTCTCCTATCGACTCCTTCAGCATGTCTGTCAAGGACTCTGGAGTCAAGGAAGGCACTGTTTCTGATCTGTGGATGCTCGATTTGGGCTTTTCTCTGTCCCCTTCTGCTCAAAACATTCAGCCTGGTGATTACTTCACCTTCGATGTCGACAACAAGATTGATCTCACCGACAAGCCCTTTGATTTCGACGTTGTTGATCCCTCGGGTCAGTCCATCATTCACATCACCAGTTCAGGCAACACTTTCACTGGAACATACTCTGATTACGTTGCTGAAAAGAACGACCAGGTTTCGGGATCCATTCAAATCGAAGCATGGCTCGATGCTGACCTTTCTCTGGGTGACAAAGACATGACTGTCGCTGGTCTCGACGATACAATCACTGTTACTGAACAGGCTGTGTCCAACACCCCTGGAAAGACTGGCCGACGAGAAGGTGATATCATCTGGTGGACTATTGTTTTCCCTGCCACTCCCTGGGCCCGTCTGGAGTTTGAAGATACTATTGGTCCCCATTCCAGTTTTGTCAACAAGAAGTTTGTCACCGACCGCATGTCTGTCAAGTATGTCACCGATTCCGAAACTCAAGAGTTGCCTAAAGACGTGGTGGTGATTGAGAAGGCGGACTCCGGCACTGTCACCGGCCATATCACCGAAATTCCCACCGAGGGATACATCCACTTGACCATTCCCTCCAAGATCACCGAAGAGGCCGATAATTACGAGAATGAGATTTCGTTCGAGTACTGGGGCAAGGATGGCACTAGTGGTCAGGCTGGAGAAAGTATCACCGGCGAGTACCATGGTGTTGTCGAAGACACTCCTCATGAGGATCTCCATGGAGAAGGCACTGGAGAGGGTACCCCTATTGTTACTTCTTCCGTTCAGTCTTCTACCGTTCAGTCTTCTTCTGTTGACACCACCTCCTCTGAGATTGTTACTTCTTCTTCTGCCGAGTCTTCTACTCCCGTGACCTCTTCTACCGTTGAGTCCTCTACTGCCGAGTCTTCTACCGTTGAGTCCTCTACTGTTGTGACCTCTTCTGTCCCTGTCTCGTCCACTCCCGTCGAGTCCTCTTCTGCTCCTGCTGAGTCCTCTACCGTTGAGCCCTCTTCTACCGTCGAGTCCTCTTCTGCTCCTGCCGAGTCCTCTACCGTTGAGCCCTCTTCTACCATCGAGTCCTCTTCTGCTCCTGCCGAGTCCTCTACCGTTGAGTCCTCTTCTACCATCGAGTCCTCTTCTGCTCCTGAGACTTCTTCTGTTCCTGAGTCTACCTCTGAGCATATCGAGTCCTCAACCGTTGTTGAGACTACTGGCACTGTCGAGTCCTCCTCTGTGGTCGAGTCCTCTTCTGTTGTCGTGACTACTGGCACTGCCGAGTCTTCTTCCGCTGTGGAGTCTACCCCTGTTGAATCCTCTACCATCGAGTCCTCTACTGTCGAGTCCACTTCTGGTGCCGTTGAGTCCTCTACAGTCGACACTACTTCTGGTGCTGTGGAGACTACTTCTTCTATTGAGTCGTCCTCTGGTGTTAACTCTTCTACTCCTGTTGAGACCGACTCTGCTTCTATCACTTCTCCCGTTGAGACCGACTCTGCTTCTTCTCCCGTTGAGACCTCCACTGTCGTCGTCATCCCCTCCGTTCCCGTCGAGTCTTCTGGTGTGTCTTCCGGTGTGTCTTCCGGTGTATCTTCTGGTGTGTCTTCTATGGAGTCCGCTACGGAGACAGCTTCTGCTGAGACAATTCCTGTCACCAACTCTTCTTCCGTGGCTACTCCCACCGATCCCTCTTCTGCCAAGACCACCGTCACAACTTCCGACTGCGGATCCGAGCCCTGCTCTTCTGCCAAGACCACCGTCACAACTTCCGACTGCGGATCCGAGCCCTGCTCTTCTGCCAAGACCACCGTCACAACTTCCGACTGCGGATCCGAGCCCTGCTCTTCTGCCAAGACCACCGTCACAACTTCCGACTGCGGATCCGAGCCCTGCTCTTCTGCCAAGACCACCGTCACAACTTCCGACTGCGGATCCGAGCCCTGCTCTTCTGCCAAGACCACCGTCACAACTTCCGACTGCGGATCCGAGCCCTGCTCTTCTGCCAAGACCACCGTCACAACTTCCGACTGCGGATCCGAGCCCTGCTCTTCTGCCAAGACCACCGTCACAACTTCCGACTGCGGATCCGAGCCCTGCTCTTCTGCCAAGACCACCGTCACAACTTCCGACTGCGGATCCGAGCCCTGCTCTTCTGCCAAGACCACCGTCACAACTTCCGACTGCGGATCCGAGCCCTGCTCTTCTGCCAAGACCACCGTCACAACTTCCGACTGCGGATCCGAGCCCTGCTCTTCTGCCAAGACCACCGTCACAACTTCCGACTGCGGATCCGAGCCCTGCTCTTCTGCCAAGACCACCGTCACAACTTCCGACTGCGGATCCGAGCCCTGCCCTGCTGCCACCGCCACTCCCACTGCCTCCTCTCCTCCAATGATCACCTCCACCTTCACCCAGACCGTTACCGTTTGCGATGAAGACAACATGTGCACTTCCACTCCCATCACTCTGACTACCGTGGTTCCCACGAACCCTTCTATCTCCACCATTGTCACTGTCATTGACGACAAGACTGTCACCTTGACAGTTCCTTGTGAGACCGAGGCTGGAGAGGCAGAGGCGACTGGGGAGTCCAAGCCTGCCCCTGGCACTGAGACTGACAACAAGCCTGAGGCTACTTCCAAGCCCACTTCTCCTGAGAGCGCTCCTGAGACTGAGCCTACTTATTCTCCTGAGAACAAGCCCGAGGCTGAGACTTCCCCTGAGGCTGAGACTGAGACTGCTCCTGAAGCTGAGAACAAGCCCGAGGCTGAGACTGCTCCTGAGACTGAGACTGAGACTGAGACTGAGACTGAGACTGAGACTGCTCCTGAAGCTGAGAACAAGCCCGAGGCTGAGACTGCTCCTGAGGCTGAGAACAAGCCCGAGGCTGAGACTGCTCCTGAGGCTGAGAACAAGCCCGAGGCTGAGACTGCTCCTGAGGCTGAGACTGAGACTGCTCCTGAGGCTGAGAACAAGCCCGAGGCTGAGAACAAGCCCGAGGCTGAGACTGCTCCTGAGGCTGAGAACAAGCCCGAGGCTGAGAACAAGCCCGAGGCTGAGACTGCTCCTGAGACTGCTCCTGAGTCTGCTCCTGAGTCTGCTCCTGAGTCTGCTCCTACTCCTGAGTCTGCTTCTCCTTCTCCTTCTGCATCTACCCTTGAACACATTCCCCAGCCTGCTCCTTCGCAGGGCTCCGCTTCCTCTCAGACTGACTCGGCTGCCACCAAGACTGCTTCTTCTCAGTCTACCCTCTCAGTCGCCTCCCCTTCGCTTCCTCCCCAGTTCCCTGAGTCTCAGGAGACTCTTCCTGTTCAGGCTAACGGCGCTGTCAAGGTGAAGACCGGCGCTCTTGTTCTTCTTCCCTTCCTGGCTCTTTTCTGCTAGTTTAATTTATGTATTTTGCAACCGTGCTCAACGACAAACATTTGTATGTATGGTGGTACTTTTTATTATATATTTGTAATCTCCATCTCTCCAGCTTCCGATTGGTGTCTTTATTGTGTCATTTTGCCTAGTTGTGGTGGGGTTGTATTATTATTTTTCTTTTCTTTCTGTTTATTATTTTTCGTTTTATTTTACTTTATTTTGTTTTATTTTATTTTTTTGACAGTCCTGCACTTGACCCTCTCCAAGCCAACTAACTTCAACTTTACTTGACCATTCTAAGTAACAACGCGCCAACTAATAAGAATTGAAAGAAGAAGAAAGTGCCTAATCTATCCACCCACCTCCTACACTCACCATCTACCGCGCTTCCTATACAATGAACTAGTATCGTACCTTACCGTACCGTACCACCGTATCACCGTACCACCGTACCACCGTACCACCGTACCACCGTACCACCGTACTCACCGCACATACACTGCCAATTAAACGTTGCTGGTCTCGTGACCTGGTTGATAAGAGACGATCCTGTCATGTGGCTTGTAAAAGACGACCTTGTTGTTTGAGAGATAGTGAGATGGAGCAATAAAATTAGCTGTTGTAAGATAGAGCAACAAGAAAGACAAAAGAAAAAAAAAGACAAAAAAAAAAGACAAGACAAAAGACGCCCCCCGCTTCCAACCAACTAGTACTCGTACCGTACCAGGTAATAGTATCACAGGGTCAGCACTAGTACGAGAGTATATAATATGACGGTATGTTACACAGAAGGGATTTATTCAGACGCAAACGAGTCCTCGTTCTACGGTACTTTCTACGGTACTTTTCTACGTACACTTGTATCTCATACAGAGCTACCTGTTAAACGCACCTAATGAACCCCACACTTTACTAAAGTAGGCAGTATGACAGACAGAACCGGTAAACAGGTGCAATGTTCTGAACAAGAGACATACACATAACTGACACAAACCCGTTGCTGACACAAACCCGTTGCTGACACAGACATAACCGACACAAACCCATTGCCGCCTTCCCTGCCGCCCATCCCCTGTACTAGGAACCCGTCTCCACACAAGGTTCGACTATCTTGCATATTACTATGGTGGTTAAGCACACATCCCAACCTGACATCCGCAACCCCTAAAACACCACAATGTCGGATACAAAGCCCCAGAATCCCAAGTGGATTCCCGAATACCTGCTGGAAACGGCCTTTGCCGAGCGCTACGGGTACACCGAAGCCGACGTGACACAGACAGCGGCGGTGACAAGAGGCGATTTGTCCTTCTTGCGAGGATGGAACGGGCCCGCTAAAAAGGAACCCGTGGCCTCTTCGACAACTAACAACACAAGCTCGACAGGCGGCTCACATATGGACACAGACAGCCCCAGCCCCGTGTCGTCGGCCAACATGCTGGAGCTGCACCAGCAGCAGGAACACAAGCCCATCTCGCTACCCAAGCTGCCGACCATGTGGATCCCGGCGGTGGACTCCATCAACTGCATCCGCGACGACCTGGAAATCGACACAGACGGCTGCGACGACGACGGCAAGGGCGAAAACGTGGTGTACAAGTCGGACGCGCCCATTCCGCGGGGCTGCGGTGTCTACTACTACGAGGTGGAAATTGTGTCTGCCTCCAAAGACTCGGCCGTGTGCATGGGCTTCTGCAAGACCAGCGCGCCGCTCACAAAGCCGCCGGGGTTCGAAACCGAGTCCTGGGGCTACCATTCCGACTACGGCAACGTCATGTGCTGCCAGGGCACCTCTAAGGACTACGGCCCGGCGTTCAACGTGCCCGGCGACGTGGTGGGCTGCTGCATCAACTTCAAGAAGCGCGAGGCCTTTTTCACGAAAAACGGCATGCCGCTCTCAAAGGCATTTTCGGACCTGCCCAGCGACCCCCTCTACCCCGCCATTGGCGTCAAGAAGAAGTCTAGCACCACGTCCGGCGCCCGCATCCGAGCAAACTTTGGAGGCTCGGGCCCGTTTGTCTTCGATATCAAGCAGTACGTGCTCAAGCAGAAATACGAGACACAGAGACGCATTGAGTCGAGCACAAAAGTGCCTGCCCACGCGGCCCGCAACGCATTCCAGGAAAAACAACTGGCCCAGGGCAACCTCAACCCGCTCATCAACAACCTGGTCATGTCGTACCTGACGCATGTGGGCTACGTGGACACCGCAGAGGCACTGTACCAGGATGTGCTTCGCGATCAGGACATGAAAGAAGAGGGAGGAGCAGGAGGACAAGAAGACGTGAGCATGGAGCCTCCGTCGGACGAGGGACTCAAGTCGCTGGCGTCGTACTTGTCCCCAGACATTACCATCCGGCACAAGATTCGTGGATTGATCTTGTCAGGAGACATTGACGGTGCCATGGGCCTGGTTGAAGAGCACTACCCTTCAGTATTTGAGTCCCAGGACATGGTGCTGTTCCAGCTCAAGTGTCGCAAGTTTGTGGAGCTGTTGCAGGCCAACGAGGTGATTGAGGCAGTGGAGTATGGACGGGAGTTGAAACTGGAGTACTCCAACGATCCCCGGCCACAGGTTCAGGACTTGTTACGGCATGCGTTTTCGTTGATTGCGTACGATTCCCACCAGGTGAACGAGGAGCTGGACACGGTCAAGTCACGTGAAGAGCTGTGGGAGCAGTTGTCGTCTGCGATTCTGGTGGCTCATGGTCGTTCACCCGTGGCTCCTCTCAAGCGAATTGTACAGCATACTCGACAGATGATCAAGGTTCTGGGTGAGAGTGGCAACGACACGGCCAGTTTCTTGAACGTGACCAGGGATTTTATGTAGCCGGAAGGACGACAAAGAGTAGCGAGGAGGATGGGATGTCTATTGAAGGAAGGCGAAGAACTAGTCTTTTGAGTGGCTCGGGGAGGATGAGCTGACTGGGTGGCTCGGGAGGATGAGCTGTCTGGGTGACCCGTGGGAGGATGAGAGCTATATATGAGTAGCTCGCATGGGGTAGTTTTGACTCCCGTAATAGCAGCATGTTTATACGTCATTGATTATGAGCTTCTTGTACGTAGATGTAGACGTAGAGGGGTGTTTTCATATACAATGTATTCGTCTATAGTCTTATAATGGTGGGCATGTCGAAGTGGACAATTACCCAATCAATTGTCTGCTTGTTCAGCTGCCAATTGGATCAACAAGAGCGCCCTACAGACGCTTCGCTTACTGCTCACACACCTTCTTCACCTTGGGGTAAATGTAATCGGACAACTGGGGAGGTCCATCGGGAGTGATGATTCGGTACTGGAAGTTCTCCTCGTATGTATCGGGGTTGATATTTCCCTCGTAGTCCACCACAACCATTCCCATGGTATCCTGGACGTCGGGAACTCGAGCCTGCATGGGAGGGTTTCTGTTATCGAAGACGGGAATGTACAGGGTGCCTCCGGGGGTAGAAGAGCCCTTCTTTTTGTTTTTCTGGGGAGGCAGAATGGAGAAGACCTGGCCGGCAGCAAAGTCCTTGACCTGGGGGTCCTTGTAGGCGTCCTTCTTGAGCACCTCGTTAAGCACCTTGAGGAACTCGGGGTTACCCTGATCGAAGACTCGGGGGTCGCAGTAGAGGTTGGCGACGCAATCGGCGTCCGTGACAGACTCCTGGCCGTACAGAGTCTCAAACTCCTTGAGTGAGTAGATGCGGGTCTCCTGGTGGACGTGATCTTCGTCGGCATCTGGTCGGTAGATGGTGTGTCTGAGAGGCGACTCCTTGGGGTCCAGGAGTGTCTTTTTGATGGGGTTTAGACTGGTGGAGGCACAGAAGATGGCCAGAGGGTCGCGTGAAAGCGACACGGTGGCAGTAATGTGTTGCACGTCTCGAATATGGCTGAACTTTTGTCGAAACTTTTCAATCGTGTCCTTGTCTAGCAGATGCACGTGGTATCTGGGGTTGGCTGTTGCCAGGGTGATTTGACGGGTTTGGGTGGCCGACAGGCCTCGGAAGGGGGTCGCTTTGAGCGATTGAAGCGTTCGGAACATGGTGATGGTGGAGTTGGAGAGAGTGAGTGTTGCTGTGCAGAATCATGCAGGTTGCTGAACCGCACGCGGGGGAAAGGTGGAAAAGGGTTTGCGGGCGATTGGGGGGTGGGGAGGGTTAGGGGAGCGGACGGTAGGATGTTTTTCAGCCGTGCGTTTGTGTCTTTTCGGCTTTTTCTCCTTCAAAAATGGCCCTCTGGAGCTATATTACTGCTCCGCTATTTCTCTAATTTCATGTGATTCAGGGTGCCTGAGAGACTCAGAGTTTATTCGGTTCGATCCCGAGAGACGACGTTGGGAGACATGACATTGTGGGTCGATAGGACAGTGCCTTGGATATGTGCTTTTCGGAGAAAAGGGGGATGTTTTTGGAGACATGGGGTGTTTGTGTAACAATGCAACACAAAAAAATCACACTTTTCACACTAATATAGTCGAATATCAGACTACTAAGATGGATTGGCATTTTGACCCGTTTGGGGGGCGAAAAAACGTGTTTGCGGAGGGCGGTTGGAGGGTTTGGGAGTGAATTGGCGGTAATTTGGGGTTAATTGGCAGTAATTGGTGCGGATTGGGCGTGTATTTGTGGTGGAGATGAGGGGATATTGTGAACAGTGGTTTTGTTGATATTGTTCAAGTAGATATAGGGTTTAGTTAGGGTGAGGTAAGTAAATGGGGAGAGAAAGAGGGGTGTTGGAGTTGATGAAAAGGGGTTTATTTTTGGCTCGAATTTGGTGTTGTATTGGTTCAAATAGTATGATAAATACAACCATGCACTTGTTTGATGGTGTTTTCATACAACTTATACGAGTAATCGACACTTCTCGACTGCCCTTCTTTTTCAAACAAGACCTTCATATACGATATATGACATAGTAAATACCGCTGTAAAAGATATCAACGTTACCCCCACGTCCCGAGTAATCGAATCCACTCTTCACATTTCCAAGTTGTCATACAAATATTCCCAACATGTACTGCCCATGTTTTACCCTCTCAAACGAGCCCCAACAAAACAGATACTTCTCAAACAGTGCCCATAGAACTGAATCATCTCATTACTTATACCATGACAGTCTCCACAACTTCAGCAACACAATGATACAACTTTTATCCACCCTTGCCATACAAAAATATCCACATATCCACCCTTGATACATTTCCCACACTCTTCTTCCATATCCTCTCCCCAAAACAACATCCAAGCAAGATGTAAACAAACGGAAAACACCGTTCGATTCGTCTCAATCTCCTTAACATTTTGATACGACTCTTTTATCACTCACCCGTCTCCCTCTCAAACCAGTTTAGTCCCGCCCCCACACACCTCAACCATGCACCTCAAACACACCTCCAAACCCTGTTCATCACCACCACACACCATCCATGAAACACCTGTCGACACTCCTTGCGGTGTTTGTGGCGATCAAGGGGTACCTTGTAACCCTAGCCCTGGTGGTCCCCAAGCAGTACGACACCTCTTCGACGCTGCTGTTCCCCAGCAACCATTTTTTGTCGCGTCTGGTCATCTGGGACTCGGTTTTTTTCGTCTCGAGCGCAGAACGATCGCACCTTTACGAACACGAATGGGCCTTCAGCTGGGTGTGGTCACGTGTGCTGGGAATGGCTGGATCACGTGATTCCATCGCCTACGCGTCCATTGTTGTTTCTACCGTGTCTCATTTTCTCGCGGCCTTGATGTTACGAAAACTCACCCAATCTGTTTTCCACAACCGCAGATTTGCAGAGACAACCGCCCTGATGTACGTGCTGTCTCCGGCGGGCATTTTCCTGGTTGCGGGATACACAGAGTCGTTGTTTGCACTCTTGTCATTCACAGGTCTGTATCTGCGACAGCTGAAAATGTACCCTCTTGCTGGAGCTGTTCTCGGCGCTAGTTGTTTGTTGAGAGGAAACGGTCTCCTCTGGGGAATTCCGTTTCTGTTTGATTTGTACTCGTGTGTGGCTCGCAACCAGCTCCGAAAAGCTGTTGGTGTCGTTGTTGGCGGCTCTCTAGTAGCCTGCTTCTTCCTCTACACACAGTATCTTCCGTGGTCGCAGTTTTGTCCCGAACGAGGCGAGTGGTGCAACTACACTGTCCCCAGCATCTACGGATACGTGCAGAAACGGTACTGGAACGTGGGTTTTCTGCGGTACTGGACTCCAAACAACATTCCCAACTTTCTGTTTGCTGCTCCGGTGCTCTATCTCATGTACCAGGGCATGTCCACCACTCCGTCGCTACGGCCCTTTTACACCGTGCATGCCATCATGGGTCTTGCGTGCGTGCTCATGTGGCACGTTCAGATCATCACCCGCATCTCCACCTGCTTACCCACCCTCTACTGGTACATGGCCAAGGTGGCCCAAGGGTACAACGGCCACTACATTGTGCGCTATGTTTTCGTGTGGATCACCTTCCAGGTGATTATGTGGGGCGCCTATCTTCCTCCTGCGTGATCAGATGCGGTTACGCAGCTGATCGGCCTCTTTTGCTGCTTAATCTATCACACTGGACTTGCCCAGTGAGACACGAGATCGGTGCAGTACAGTTGTAAGACACGTTCTCGTACAGTTGTAAGAACTTGCAACTTGCGGCATTGGTGGGCCTGAAGTATAGATAGGGAGGAGCGATTTGAGATGAAGTGATGATGAAAACATGGAGACACGAAAACACTAGAATGGACTACCATAGTCGGTTCACAAAACATGGGTCGTCATTGTACGTTACCACATAACCACAATAACCACGATAACCACGATAACCACGTCAATAATTAGTTGTTGTAACCGCCCCTGAACCCATTTCCGACCTTGCATGCATATACGTCCGAAATGAACATTGTCGTTGAACAAGAGATTGACACATCACACACTGCCCACCCTAACAGTAACAGGTTAATTTGAAATTGGAAGGTCCAGTAACTACAGTACGAGTACGGGTAGGCCGGTAGAAACGGCCCGTAAACGACAACTATTCCATTCTTTCCACCGACTTCCATTACAGTACGAGTGCACAAACGCCGTCTTCCCTTCCGTATCGTACTCGTCCCGAAGTACGTACACTTGGTCGACTGGTCCGAGTAATCGTTCTATTCTATTTGTTTGTTTCATCCGCCTCCATTCCATGCTTAACCACACGGCGTACTTAACCACAAACCTTAGCCACAGCGCCACAGTGGCTGAGCGTTCCGATTGGCTCAAACGTGTTTGCCACGTGGAGAAGTTAGCCATTTAGGGTAAGGGTTTGTCCCGATACAGTCACGAAAAGTAACTAGGTAAATAAAGGGGCGATTGGAAATGCCGCAATCGCCCCCGATCATATGACAGCAGTAAACGGCCAAGCACGACATGCACCAATAGGTAGCCACAACGCCACGCTTAACATTATATAACTGCCAGGCACCATCCTGCATTGAAAGAGACTTAGTGGTTTTGCGATTTTCCCACCACCCCGGTCCTGTTGCGCTTGTCAGGCTATTTTCAAAAACTGTGGCTTTTTAGAGTTTCTAAAATTGCTCTCTTTTGAGGCTATTCTGCATAACCTCTGCACCATTCCCTCTCTTTAAGGTTTGTTTACACCGCATAACCTCCCTTTGCCTTGTCTGACACAAACCCAAATCGGTAAGACCTGCGCCTATAAGTAGGAGGGGTGAGCACGTCATTTCACGATTTCCAAATTGCAACATCTCACGTGACCCGAATCACAAAGGCACAACCCCGCGACTCTCCCCCAAGAACAAAAAGAAAAACAAGCAGCGCTAAGACCATCGGCCCTGCATTATCAAAGCACTAGACTACACAAACAAGACCTACTTTTTATTCTATCCATCGCTATGGCTCCCCCTCCTACCATGTCCCTGTCGAACGGAGTTATGGACAACATGTCCCCTCCCCGACAGTCTCGACTTGAAAAGGGACGAAAGCAAATCCCCGCGGGAATTGCCCTGCCCTGCTCGGAGCAGATTCTCCGAAAGCTGTCTGTGTCCTCGTCGGAAGACGAGCGAATGACGGGCTTTGAGATGCTCCAGGAGGGCATCCGAACCATTCTGGGCCCCTCGTCTGGCATTGATTCCGACGACGTCAACGTCGAGGATCTCATGGACATCATGACCCGGTACCACTCCATCGAGTCCGAGTGGAAGGACTTTGCTCTGGAAGAGCCCACTCGAGGATACACTCGAAACGGAGTGGACAACATCAACAACAAGGCCAACCTTCTTCTGCTGGTGTGGAACCCCGGCAAGGGCTCGTGCATCCACGACCACGCCGACGCCCACTGCATCATGAAGATTCTCAAGGGCAACCTCGTGGAGACTCTGTACGAGTGGCCCGAGGAAGGCGTCGAGGGCCCCATGAAGGTGATCAAGGAGTCTGTTCGATCCGAGCAGCAGGTTGCCTACATGTCCGACGACATTGGCCTGCACCGAATCAAGAACCCCAGCGAAACCGAGGTGGCCGTCTCCCTGCATCTGTACACTCCTCCCTGGGCCGCCGAGTATGGATGTTCCATTTTCGACGAGAACACCAGCAAGAGCTCCAAGGTGAACATGTCCAACCTGTACTCTTGGAGAGGTGAGCTGCAGGAGAAGACTGGAGGCGACTCGTGCTAGTGGCTGGTTCTACTGTACGTTCGTACTCTTCTCATGTCGACCCACACGGGACGTTACTGGACGCTGAGACTTCCAGCTCCAGTTGCATTTGCATCGCATCGCGCGCATGAGCCTGATCATCATTCAGCGTATTTATTTAATTTGGGCATTTGCCGTACTAACGGATATAGATAATTCTACTGATAAATAATGGGAGAGCGTAGTAATACTTGCGATTATGGTATATTTTCTGGCATTTTCTACCATTTTCCATACTTTTTCTTTTTTATTTTTAAAATCTAATATAAAATCAATTTTAATTAAATATTAAATATGTTCATAACCTTAATTTCATACCTTAATTTGTAGCATTGTGTTTTTTTGACCTCTTGAAACTCCCAACCACACCGTTGGATTTTTACACGGTTTTTACGTACATTTGACGAGCAATCGTCCAACGATATTTGTGTTTAAAACGCACAGTCTTCCAGATATTTCCGTCCCCTCACCGCTCCTAATTCTCGGCCACGTTTGCTCTGCCCTTCTTACGTCCGGATAATTATCTTTTTCCGCAAAAAGTCTCAACTTTATTGATGCCGAGGTTCCGCGGGACGGGAGCGAAACGGGACAAGTGCAAGGTGATCCGGAAGGGAGAGATGAGGTGCGGAAACGAGGCGGCAAGTGAGCTGTTTGTGTTTGTGTCGTACGTACGTACGGCATGCGGCGTATCGTTGGGTCGGTGGTGTGGCGGTGGCGGTGCTTGAGAGAAGTGTTTGCTTGCCTGTACAGTCTTGCTGCCCAGAATTGCTGGTGCATTTGAAAAGTGAGACAGGAGGGGTTGTGAGGGTGGTGGAGTCTGCACGAGTAGGGGCTGTTTGGCACTGTCTTTTTGTGCGTGTGTTCTTCTTGCACTCGAGTGTTCCTATGGAGCATGTTTGTCTTGCGTTATTCTGTCAGTGAAAAATTGATGGCTGAAAAGAACGGTATTCTTACGGCACCTCGAACGTTGGAGAGATGCATCTGGGCTGTGGGTGCTCTGGAAGTGTGAGACAGATAGACAGATGGTGGTGTGAGCGAGTGGGAGGACACGTACGGTACGAGTACGAGTACGAGTATGGCGGGGTGGTTTCGTTGGTTCAGTTTCCAGTACAGTAGCTATAGCTAAGATGGAGTGCTGTCATGTGGTGTTCTGATCAAGTCACTATGTACGCTACGCTACGTACACTACGTACAGTAATATGTACTTGCACTCGGACACGCTTGCTTCTTGTAGTCTTACTTATTTGCTGTTCCAAGCCAGTCACGCTATTATTGGTCTCGTTCCTAAGTTAGTCGCTCGATTGACTCACTCCATGGCCTCGTTAGACTGTTAAAATGGCGCTAAACTTATCGTACATGTATGCGGCAGTTTTGGAAGAAAAAAATTAGACTAATTCCTTGGAATCTTTCTCGTGCCGGTACATCGGCACCCCTTTTGCGATTAGTGATGCATTTATTGTGCCAATATCACGTACAAGAGCCGATCAAACTCACTCCGATTGCTTGCAAAGTTAAGCCGTTTTTTCTACGTTTTCCATCCTTGGCACGACCGTTAAGCATGACCCATGCACAAGGACGCACAGCCTGATGTTAGTGTTTGGTGATGGGCTATATATATGATCCAGATGGCCGTTTCTCTTTATCAATCACCACCACCACCACCACCACCATGACAAACATTGAACCCCTTATCATCTCCGATCGACTCATCATTCGACCCACCAGCATTGACGACTACGAAGACTGCTGCGCTCTCATGGGCGACGCTGATGTCATGCGATACATTGGAGGAGAGACCATCGACCCGGAGCACGTGTGGCTCAAGATTCTGCACCGAAAGGGCCACTGGGACTACTTTGGCTACGGCTGCTTCACCATCCGAGACAAGGTGACCAACGAGTTTTACGGCGAGATTGGCATCTCTCATTTCAAGCGACCCATTCCCGCTCCCTACAGCCCCCGGTACGTGGAGGCGTCGTGGACCATGGCTCCTTCCGCCCAGGGCAAGGGCATTGGCAAGGAGGCTCTGTACGCTCTTGTGGAGTGGGACGAAAAGTACAACGTCACCAAGAGCGATTGGTTGGCTATCATCGAGCCTCCCAACAAGCGAAGTTCTGGACTGGCTCAGAAGGTTGGCTTTGAGCTCTTGGCGGAGAACACAAAGTGGAACGATATTGTGATTAATTTGTGGGTGAGAAAGAACCCCAACAAGGAAGATGTTCCTGCGATCGCGAAACTGTAGAGTGAGGCAGGCTCGAGAAACGACAACTGTGAGCGTAACGGGCAGTTGGTGGATTCGGCGCACTAGAGCTGAATGGTCGACTGTGAGTAGTTGATCAGAGCTACGACGTGGCTCCATGACCATGCTCAACTTTCAAAGCTCAACTCAGAAAATATAGATGAATGATAGATGATAGATTAGGATGGAGTTCGTAATTGCCTGGAACAGCCACAGGATCTGTTGCACTGATACAGGGAGTGTTTTGCGAGTATATTCGTGCCAGATCACAATACTGATTCTATAAGCAGCTCGATGCAGTAAGCCACTACAAACATCCCTTGGATGAATGGAGCACCACCAATACTCCTATCTCATCTGCTTGTCATCGGATGGTAGATTGTCTTGTTTGCAGACTGTGTAGTATCTTGAACACTACACCGGTTGTATACCTAACTGGTAGTCTCTGAGACGCACCATTGGATAAGGCTCTACGGCAGAAATTGTCAATGGACGTGAAGCTTGTGATATCAATGGATCGCTCCGCAGTTTTGACGGGCATCGTCTTACTCGCTCCGCAGTTTTGGCTGGCATCGTCTATACTCGTAGATGTCACCATTTATTCACGGCTGATCGTAACATCCATCATTCAGCTCGAGAAGGTGCTTGCAGTGCATTTATACTGCCAGCAACCAGTAACACTGTCGCCCAACTACAGCGCCGTACCTACAGTATCATTCTTCCATCGAAACAAGCGACTAACGGTGGTAACAAATGACCTGTCAAGCAAGAACGTACTGTAATAGGATGTGATACTTGGGAACCGAACGGACGCGCTGATAGCAAGCAGAGCACTAATAAATTACAGCGGCAAGAACAGAAAATCTTCTAGTATTAAAAAAAAAAATACTAGTAAGCGAATGGTATCGTAGCCGTTCAGCATTAATGTATTTCCCTCGAATAAAAAAAAAGCACATCAGACACGCGATAATACAAAACGTGGCTATACATGACATTTGAAGGCTCTGTACCGGTAGCTACAACTTGCAGTGTTTCCCTTAGCTCTTCAGTAGCAACAGTAGGTACACCCCTACACCCCTTTACAACCCCTTTCCACCCCCTTCCCACATCCCCTTTTACATCTCACTCATTCTCCCATCCGTGTTCTCCAAGGAGTTGGTTAAAGTACCCCTCATTCGTTTCTTTCACCATTTCTTCAGTTTTCACTTCTCCATTTCCATCCTCTGTTATAGCTCAATGTATTTCCCTTCCTGCTGTGCAATCACCCCCGCTTCTCCAATGCACATGTGCGCCGTTGCAGGGTTGTATCGTACATGTTTGGGGTAGGTCATTTTGAAACCGAGTCCAATTTTTGAGACACAAAAAGAACCTCTCAAATACGTGCGAATTTCGTCAAAATTTCTCCTCCGCTATCCCCTCTTATCTGTCTCTGCGCCCCTTCCCATCAAGTTTTGTAGATGCCATTTTTCCAACATTTTAATTTTTTTTAAATTAGACTTTCTTTTTCTTTTTTTTTTGTTGCAAAACGTTTCCACGTGATTTCTGTTTTGGGAAACCCACTCAGCGTGAGATATGAACATACCGAGCAAACCACTCATCCGAGCCTTCCACTCGAATTCAGATTGCTTGATTTTCCACCTTTTTCCCTTTTTTTTCTTGCCACTTTTTTGCCTCCTTTTTCCCCCTTCTCTCTTCCATCTCTCTCCTCCCAACTCTCTCTCTTTATCAGCACTCGAAGAGGTGAGGTTCGGGACAACTTAAAGTCTGCATTACGAGACTGACAGACAAGACGAAACCACACAACAAGACGAGACAGTACGAGACAGAAAACACGTCACAAATGCCCGACATGGAACTCAACAACTTACCCAACCCCAACATCGAATACATTTCGTCAGACGAGGAGGAAGACGAAACGGGGTACGGACGAGGAGGACTCGCCAACGTGGAGAGTCTAGCGGCTCATTCGAAAATCCACACCTTTAGCGATCTGCTGCGAGAGCTGGACACGGCACAGAACATCGTGGTGCTTTGTGGCGCCGGTATTTCCACGTCGCTGGGAATCCCGGACTTCCGATCCGCAGACGGTCTGTACAAGAGTCTAGATTTGGAGTCTCTGGGTCTGAGCGACCCTCAAGAGGTGTTTGACCTGGACGTGTTTGACGAGGATCCCACGCCGTTCTACCGGGTGGCAAGCAAGGTGATGATGCCTACCCAGGCACTGATTTCGCCCACCCATGCTTTCCTCAAGCTGCTGCAAGATAAAGGCAAGCTGCTCCGGATCTACACGCAGAACATTGACGACCTGGAACACATTGCCGGAATCGACGAGTCCAAACTGGTGCAGTGCCACGGAGCGTTCCATATGGCCACGTGTCGAAAATGCAGAGACAAGGTGACATGTGAATCGTTGCGACCGGAAATCGTGGCGGGAAATATCCCCATGTGCAGACGGAAACGGTGCGATGGAGTCATCAAGCCGGACATTGTGTTTTTCAAGGAGGCGCTGCCCGACCGGTTCCGACAACTGGTGCGGTCTGACATCATCATGGGAGGGCCTACTCCAAAGGTGGACATGTTTCTGTGTTTGGGAACGTCCCTGAAGGTGTCGCCGGCCTGTGATATCGCCAAACAGGTGCCTGTGGGTGTGCCAAGGGTCTATATCAACCGAGAGCCCAGTGCGCGGTTCTACTTTGATATTAGTTTGTGTGGAGAGAGTGATTTGGCAGTGCAGGCGATTTGTGAGGGCATGGGATGGGAGCTGTCGCATCCTCAGATGAAGGTGGACTAACCTACGAATGGCATGAATGACAACGAGTGCGTGGCATGAGTAGGTCAGAGTGGCGATCTAAAAACGAGTCACGAGTTTCGTTTCTACGCACTCATGGACATGAGTCCGAGTTTCGTTGAGAGAGACGTGGGTGTGAGTGACCATGAGTGCGTCTGAGTGTCGTTTCTCATGACTGTTTCAGGCTGCGCAACGGTGTGGCACGTGTAACACTTGTTGGACTAGTCGCGAGTAGCATGACAGCGACGATGAGCTCATGAGTTCAGTAGCAGAAGGTGAGATACATGGACAGACGAGAAAGTACAGTACAGTACGTACCGTACAAGAATGGGTATAGGTACAGGCATATTAACATAATTAGGAAGGAGCTAGATAGATGTATACTAGAATAAAACGGCAGTGTAGTTGTGAGAAGAACCGGGTGGATTGTTGATGCCTTCGGAGCATCTTTAGTTACGTTTAGTTACGCTACCTCATTAATTCCAATTTAAAACGTGCTGTATGATTGTAGATGGGTAAATATTGGTACCATTTTACTCGTCAAGATGAGGATAATACGTGTATATAATTCTTAACACCGCTTGTCATACATTTTTGGGCAGTATTCGTTATCCGTCCACAGCCCACACTCTTCTCGGTTAAACTGGCCACAACGTCGGAGCCCTCAGTTCGATTCTTGATCTGTGCGTTAATTTGCTTCAATTTTTAAAAGATTTTTTCGATTTTTCTGGGTTTTTCTCTTCCCCATTTATTTCGATTTTCTGTGTCCTCGATTTTTCGATTTTCAATTTCTATAATTAGTTTGATTAAGTATTACACTTCTCCCGCCGATGCCATGCACCCCGGATCAGTTGCACTTGCTACGGCTGCTTTCTCCAGTCGCCACATGACACCACTCTTCAAACTACACACCTCGCAACATGTCTGAAGAAAATAAGTGGAACCATCTGATTGGCAAGTCAATTGTGTCCAAGGAGGACGTTTCCGAGAAATCCGACCAGCAATTTTACAAGGAAGACCTGCCCCAGCCTAATCGAGTCCTGACTCCTACCAGCATTTGCACGAGAGATTTTCGAATGAACAGGTTGAATGTCAATGTTGATGAGGAGGGCGTTTGTCAGAGCGTGAATTTTGGTTAGCGAACCGCTTTGAGGAGCGAAGCGCTTTGAGGAGCGTAGCGACAAAATGCGCTGAGCGAAAAGCACTCAAGAGCATTGAGCGCAGCGACGAAATGCGATGAACGATGGACACAGAAGCATTGACACCATTGACACCATTGAGGAACGCAGCGACGCAATGTGGCTCCTGAAGTGGCTCCTGAAGTGGCTCCTGAAGTGGCTTCTGAAATAAATGTATAGCTAGATCAATACTACAAGTGACCGTACAGTTCTGTAGGGTTAACAAAATCTTAACAAAGTCTCTAATTAATTATACTTCACCGCCCAAGTTTGAACGATGATGACGCGGAAAAATCGTACTGCAAGGGGTGGTTTTTATTGGTTTTTTGTTCAAAAGTAATAGATCGGCTACCGATATAAACAGGTCACGTGACTGCAGGATGGCCGCAACACCGAAATAGGTACCCCCAGTGGAGTTTTTTCTTTAACTATTTGCCATTAGAGTTAAGTAAGTGGGAGCATGAAAGTATTAGATGGCTAGTTGCATCGTATCCCAAAAGACATTGGTTTGAGATAGGATAATCACAGCCTACACACGCAAGTACATTAATCATTATTCATTACTTCAACCATAGTTTTGTATCCGTCTATCAGTATTTGAGGGAGGGTGGATTGTGAGCTGATAGAGCGCATTCAAGTGGCATTTGTTAAACTCAGCCTTGTTCAACCCAACCACCCTGTTCTGCTCAACTATCTCCCTTTCCTCGTGTTCCATGAGTGAATTGAATACTCGCTGAATACACATTGACTCCAGTTGTCTCAAGGGCTAAGAGACCACTCACATCAACTAGCTCATTAATGTGGTAGCTGTTTCGCCGCGTCAACAAACGAATGCTCGCTAACTGTTAATCCAACCAGTCACCTGCCGAGCACCCACCTGACTAGCAAACCGCATGGTCTGATGTCCAAACGGAAAGTAACTAACCGCGTACCAAATGGCCGCAATCAGCTGCACGACACAGGCGATGATGGTCAAAATCGTACTTTTCAGTCCCAGCGAAAAGTACAGCGTGGCGAAAATGGAGCCGAAAAACGCAATTGTAAAGGGCAGACGTTCCTTAGAGGACAGGTGTTTCACGTACGAAACGGGACCCTGCAACACTCCGAAGGAAATGACAAACAGAATGGATCCCAGCGACCACAAAACCGCAAACTTGCGGGGCTTGAGCACCAAAACAGGCATGATGAGAAAACAGATGCCAAAACAGACCACGGCGCCCGCCAGACACACGCCAAACACAATCATTCGGTCCCACCACGACAGCTTGAACCACTCGGGCTCGGCAATGTTGGTGTCGACGCCGGCGTTTTCAGCCATGGTTTCCGTTTCGGTGGTGGGCAGCCGAAGGCCGTTTTGGATGTTGGACCACCAAGAAGACGAGTTGTTGGCCACCTCCGGTGGCGCGCCGGGAGCCTGCGAGTTTCCCCAGAAAGAAGACATGTTGTACGGTTGTTTTTTGCGGTGGAGAGGGGAGGGTGAAGTTGAGATGGTGATGGCGGTGCTAGCGGTATGCAGTGTCTGAACTTAAAGTGCAATTGGAGAAATGGTAAGTAATTGTCAAGTAAGGGGTAGAAAAAGGGGAGATCTGGGAAAGTAAACAAAAGAGTTAGACGAAAATATAGACGGCTGTTACTTGACGGAAACTGACGGCTGAGAAAACACAAGTACTCATACTGGACACAAACGAGTCCATTTCTGTGCTTTAACACCTCAGAATAACCCATGTAGAATGCTTCAGCCTCAGGAAATCTTGTCGGGTGGCAAACATGTACAAAAAGTACAGTCCTCGCTTAATGGACACGTCTTTCGTATTGCCATCCGATAAACTCCAGTGTAGAGACAGTCAGTATCAAAACCAGCAATACATTGTCGATTTGAACTGTTTTCGTTCAAATGAGCTCCATTTTCTACCCGTTTGTAACCCACAATTTTTCCACAATTTTCCCAATTTTACTTCGATTTTATTTCGATTTTATTTCGATTTTATTTCGATTTTCTTCCACTCTCCCCCACCCCACATACGGTATGCACGCCACCAAGAGGCAAACTGAACTTCCTCTTCAGTATCCTGATACAGCGATTGTAGTCACGGAAAACACTCACGTGGAGGGTGATACGGCCATGGAGATGATCACGTGACTGATACCAGATTCATACCCTGATATGATACCATATGACACCGCAATGCTTCTCAATCTATCGTCTGAAAAGTACACTTGTCTTCTCTTCAACCCCTCACTGTCTCCCCCCGCCTCCTTTTGCGTCATTTCATTCTGTCTATATATTGTTTAGTGCTCTATTTTTCTTTTCTGCGCATCTATTTACATTGCCGTCTCTCTTCTATTCCCTCCCCGCCTACTGCTTCCTCTCAACCACATTATGGGCCTGCTGATGGTAGAACCACGAGATCCACTCGTTCTCTTTGGCCCGCTCGTTCAAATCGACGTTGGTACGACAAATGCTGCAGTATCCTTGCAACTTGATGCCTCCGCGTTTGTTTTCAATGGACGAAATCTTCATGGGCAGGGGAAGCACGTTGTTTGTAGTGGCGCTGATTCCGTGCTTGGAGTACATGTGGGACGAGTACGAGTGGTTTCGCATCACGAGGAATTCGCCGCAGTACCGACACTGGCCGTGAATGTCCACCTTGGACAGACATTTGGGGTTGCCAGGTCGGGGTCTAATCGCGGTTCCGTTCAAAAAGTAGTCTTCCAGCATCTTGGACGAAATGTACGATTTGTACATTGGTTCGTAGACGGTGAGACGTCCTCCCTTGCCTGGATTGAGCTGGGCACAGTATTCCGACTCTGGAATGGGAGCTGTGGCCGACAGGTTGGAGAAGGGGTTTCCACACCGTCTTAGAAACTCGTGTTTGGTCTCTTCCGTGTCAAACTGGATGAGTTCAAAGTCTCGGGCAATGTGGCTTTGTGCCTGGGCTGCGTTTTCGAGATGCAGCACTGTAGAGTAGTCGTACTTGTCGTCTGGGATTTTGAAGCCGGCTGTAGTGAAAGTGAGCAGGGGGTCTTCAAACTCCTTTTTGACCATGTCTTCGGGAGGGGTAGCCAGACAGCTGGGGATGTTTGAGATGACCGAGGTGGGGGAGGCGGGCGAAAGCGAGTAGTGGGCCATGGTGGTGTAGTGGGATGTAGATCCTGGGGCAGCATTGAGCATGCTTGGGTTGATGGAGTTGAAGTAGGAGGGGTCGTCGGCTTCCTCGTGTGTGGTGGTCATCTGACAGTCTTGCTGCTGGATCTGCTGGATCCGCTGGATCTGCTGGATCTGGGGATTGAGAAGGGCAGTCATGTTCAGAGGGTTGCCGTTGGGCTGCCAGTTTTGGTGGTAGTTGACGCTTGGAGGATGCACGTATCTGAAGGAGTAGGCCGCGTAGGGGTCGTGAGCGGGAATGTCCTGGACGGGCACAGACGGAACCACCTGGGGCTCGTCGTCCTCGGGAATCGTCTCCTGCAACTTGGGATCGATAGCTTCGACTTTGGACGGCTCATGGCCAAACTGGTAGTACTGAAACGCCGTCTGGATGTTGAGCAGGTAGTTTGCGTTGGGCTCGGACTCGATGGGTTTGAGCGAGAAGGGTTTGTTTGACATGGGGATGGTGGAGCTATCTGGCGGAGCTGTTGAGCTATGGCAGATTGAAGTTGACAACCCCTGGCGTCTACCTTATAAAGTGGTTTCTTGTTTATCTTGTTTACAGGTTAGTGTATGGCAAAACAAGGCCGGGGGGACACAAAGTCGTGCTGCGGCTCTGCACCTCTGGGCATAACCGTAGATAGTTTATGGTCGAGCCTGGGGAAGGGCGAGGGTGCGAGGGAAGGAGCGTAGTGTATGGAGCGTGGATGGAGTGTCTGTGTGCGTCTGATTACGTCACTGTGCGGAGGGACGTTACAACACGTGTTTGTCGATGAGGGTCCCGTCGAAACGGTTCTTGTACGTGTGACTTGATCCTTGTACTGTCCCGTGTTCGGTTTTGCCAGACCTAGCTACCAGGAGCTGCCTGTTTAATTATCCTGGTAACGATCAACTAACCACTTCTTGGTACCATAGCTACTTGATGCCGTCCTTAATATCGTCCTTATAGACTGTATGGTGATACAGGAAACATGTCCATAAAGGAGGTGTAGAAAGTGGTGAGTTCTCTGCTCCTCAGAAATGCTTCTCGGAAACCCCCCTCGGAAATGCACCCAGAGACGATGACTGACGGGGCTGCACTTGTTCGTTTACGCCTCTGTTAAACTTGTCTTCATTTACAGATACAGCCATTTGTTATAGCTTCAACACACCACCGTGATTCGAAACATTCGTATATAACAAGACATGAAAAATTATAAAACTATCATAAAAAACATAAAAAACTCACCAATTAGTCAAAAAGCTCGTTTTAATTATCCACCAGTACTTTCTTTTCCGACAGTACGAGTCCGAGAGTGAACCGGTAGGAGTACCGTTGCTGTCTGGGATTGAGTGCCCCGTCTATAATTTGCTGTGGGGACCGTGAAATCACGTGAGTAGTCTCGTTTTGACCGTCGCAACGAGGAGGTACCATTTAAGTACTCGCCTTCTTTCAAACACTTTTTCTGAGACACACGTTAGTTAGTACCGTACCGGACAGTGTACTTTAGACACGACACTGGGACACGGTGTATTGATTACTGTGTTGTATATCTCCTGTAAAGTCCTAAAGTACACCAAAAGAACCACCTCGTCTCGCTGATTCCAGGTATCTAATAATATGTACCCCTTGTCTTGGTAATTTTTCAACTAACTTGCCGTCTATCCGCTCTTCCCCCACCAGCCTGTTATCTCCACCACATGCCAATTCGAGAGCATAGATCACCAAAAATCACCCACTGACAGGATGCCATGTACCGTACCATTATCAACACGGACCTTTTCTACGTCCTTACCTCGCTCACTCATATAGCCCACATGAGTGAGCCACTGAGAACAAGTCTATGGAGCACACGGGACTTCTTTGGCGAGAGTCATCTTCTACTGAGCGATCCCGTACGAGTACAGTACTGCGCTGACTGGTTGGAAACCCGCCGTACTTTTTCTTCATTCGCCATCTATTGTTTCCAACACTTGGACTTGTACATGTCTCTGTCCGTATACCCTGGTTTGAATCATGAGAACGGACACTACAACTAGTTGTACCGGTACAAGTTCTTGTAAAAGCAGTCGTGAAATATCCTATGGAAGAAACACCCGCTTGACTCCATCCAGTTCATTCACAAAACCTCCGCATTTCGTCCATCTCTTATTACACACGTTAACAGACAGGCATATGTTGAGGATTTCTGAACAGCCGCCGTGGACACTGCCAAAGAACCACCCTTGAACTTCGCGAAAAACAACAATTGGAGGCTTAAAATTGAGTGGTTATATTAGAACGACATTCTGAAAATAATGCACTCTTTAGATTTTTCCTGGCACATCTCGTTGTAGAAATACATGGACCCCCTTGAGTCTTCTCGATGCTAGGGTTATCGTCAGACGACGCACTCCAACTCTCTGGATACTGGTGCTAGGAGACCCAAAAGTTGGTGGTTTACTAAGCCGACCATTTGCAACAAAATGCACTCTTTAGATTTTTCATACCTGGTTTGGTTGTCAAGTTAGTTGTTCTCATTGACAGCACTCCATCACAATACACCTACGGTACAATACAGGTGGTACTCGGTTCGATCGTACTCTCCATCAAGATTAATAGTATTAATAAGTTATTTTGTTAGCAAAAAGCCCCTATCAGTATGGGGTGTACCGAGACGGGAAGGGCCATAGAAACACGACAGAAATACGACAGAATCACGTGACAGGTGTACATGGATACATGTAGGCACGCACATCTTTGTGTTCTGTGCTCAGTACCCTGTACCCTGTACTCTGTAATCACATTCACTCATGTTTGTCGCACGTTCGCTCGCTCGTCAGTTTGCGCTCTCATCATCGCCCTCATCCCTACTCTCATCCGGAACATCCAACGGAGTCGTTGTCGGAGTAACATGTCTCTGACGCGAGACGGTCGAGCTGGGATTCGATCCCGTAGCTGAAGAACTCAATCTAGACGACCGCAACGATCCTCGGCTACCATGCGGAGACATTGCTGGGGATCGAGGAGGACGAGGCGAGAACCGTTGAGGAGCAGAAGTCGGTCTTAGATCGGGCGTGTTTCTTCCCGAATTCAACAGACCCTCTTCCTCCAGTCTCTCCAGCCTATCCTGTCTCTCCTGTCTCTCCTGTCGGTTCTGAGACACCAATGACCGCAAATCAATCTGCAGCTGAGTTTCGAAATCAAACTCGTCCGACTCAGACAGCGAGTCTGTAGCTTCTCGAGAAACCGACTCAGGTGTCGTTTCGTCCTGCCGAGCTCCAGCCTCGTACCGGTATCGTCCAAAAGATTCCATCTCCTGTCTGGAAAGAGCTAGAGGACCCTCGGGAGGAGGAGTGGGCCATGAAACAGGGTACCGAATGGTCTGAGAGTTGTCATCCGAGTCACCAGCACAGATTTCAATACGAGAAGATTGTCTTTCCGAGTACCCTTCGACGTTTGAATCCGAGGCAGAAAGAGAACGGTTCTCATGGTCGTAGTCATCTGCTGAAAACTCATCAAGAGAAGCAACAGACGTAATATCGGTAGTATCTCCAAGAGTGGACTCTCCGGCGGTTGTTTCGCTGTCTTCCAGAAGCTGCTGAATCTCCGACGATCGAGTATGAAGTTCAGACCGCTCTGGGGTATCTGTTTCTTCTGCAGGATCATCTGCATCAAGAGCCGCATCTTCAGCGGCAGCAGCAGCAGCAGCAGAAATAGCCGTTCGGCTACCTCCTCCTCCTCCTCCTCCTCCAGCTCCTCCAGCTCCTCCTCCAACACGAGGTCGTCTAGTACTCGTACTGGGCTCATCTCCAACCAGTTTCATCACCAGCTTTTTACCACTCCAGTAAGCGATAACAAGGTAGAAAACCTCCAGGTACCACAAGACGGCGGTTCCAAGTAGGAAGGCCAGAATCCGATGATGGTACATAAAGTACCGCAGGCCTGTCCATTCGACTCTCCACTCGATCTGGGCACCGTAAAGATCAACGGTTCTATCGAGTTCCACAATGGCATAGGCGAACTCGTGGTCTTCCACGTCGACAGGAACGTGCCAGTTGGACGCCATGTACACGTGCAGTCGCTGTTCCTGTTTTCTCCATCCTGTGAGGTACAGAGGAGCAAACAGGAGGGTATCCATGATTTTCACAGTGGCAGATTGGAATGCCAGAATAGCAGGACGAGTAGCTGTAAACAGCGCTGGTGGTGATAGAGGTGGGTGGGCGGAATCATCGTGTTCAGCATCGTCACGTTCAGCCACATGCCTCTCCTCCCTCCTCCTTCGATCCTTCTTAATAGATCCAACATTGGGTCTAACGGCGTACTCTTCATTATGAGTCAGGGGCCACCGTTTTCTGTTGTCTCGGGTCAATCTGTGGGTGGATCGAAACACCTCCAGATCGTCTGCAAACGACACCCGGATCATGAAATTGCCCGTATCCAAGTTTCTGTTGGTTTCGGGCAGATTCAGATTGACGTAAACTGAGTACGGCATGTTCATGAACCGCAGCGTCTTGATTCGGTCACGTGGCCTTCCGAAAGTCGTCACGCGGTTATGGGGCGCCTCTGGAGCAGGAGAAGGGGCAGAAACAAACGGCACATAATGCCACAGAGCATGGGTGGCGGGTTCCACGTAATTCAACGACACCACGTCGCCATGCAGTTTGGCCACCGCGTAGGCTCCTTCTTCGGTCGAAAAGTCGAAATCCAAAGGCAAGGACAGCGAGTTGACGGGAATGTAAAACTGGTAGAGAGCCACGTAGGCTATTGCTGCAAAAAGAAGAGTGAGTTGGATGCCCAGAAGCCACAGAAGCACGTACAGGATGCTCCACAGCCGTTTGGCCGACCAGTTTTTCACCAGCCGTCCTAGAGGCGTGTATGTGAGTAGTAGTCCTAGGATGATCATGTCATGAAAGGAGCGAAGACGCGTAACGAGTGAGTTTTTTGTCTCTTTTTTTGTGTGTGTCGCGTTTCGGTGTTTGTGTCGTGGTGCTTGCGTTTGTGTCACTCGTTCTGTTCCGTATTTAATGTCGTCTTCTTCCTCTTTTCTGCTCTTCCTCTTCACTTCTCTTCCGCTCACCACACGCTTGCTGCATGTTGGGACTAGCGTTAAGGTTCACGCCCAAACCAGGGCTCCACGAAACTGATGCGAGGCGACAGACGTGGTTGTGGGGTGAGTAAGAGTAGGAACATGTGGATGGAAAAATCACGATAAATGCGCAAAAATATCTCGGGCAGGTATCCAACGTTTGCTGGTTTCGAAGTGGCACCCAACCACCTTCCACCTTAGCTCCCCCCATGGAATGTCTCCTTAGCAAGGGTCATAGTGCAGCCGAGGTGCGGGGTATGAGTGTGAAAGAAATGAGAAGACATGAGGAAGACGTGAGGAAGACATGACGTGACAGCAGACAGGAGCGTAGCGAATGTCTATGCATGCGCCATGTCTGACGTCGCAGTTATTATGATTCGGGGAAGACGGTGTTGGGGTGGCACGTTTCCTATCACAAGAGTTCAACTAAACTCCATCTAACTCTGTTGGAGTTTGTTAACTTTGTTTGACATTTGTTGATACTTACCCATCCCCCCTTGACTAGTCCAAGAACACGCTTAACTACCATCCACCTGCAGGAAAGAAGGTGGCCAGCCCATGATAGTCCACAATTAGACCAAACCTGGTAGTCCCGGGAATGTCGAATTTGCACTAACATGGCGCTACTTATACGATATGAACGATCACCGCTCTACAATAGCGTACACCTGGAATGCTCGTGTCGTTCATCTCAAAACCAGGAGTTGGAGTGGTAAAACCAGGAGTTGGGGTGGTAAATCCAGGAGTTGGAGTGGTAAAACCAGGAGTTGGAGTTTGGTACGAAGGGCCGGGCAGTTCTCCAAGACTGCTATCACAACGATCTGGTTATCTAGGTCCCTGTACTGCTCCTGTTAGAACCCAGTGTCTACTTCTACAGCACTACAACTTGTTAGAATTTGAGAAGAGAAGAGTCTGTTGGGGTATCTAATCGGTGTTCTGGGTATTCTGGAGATGAGGAAAAAACGCCATGCCGACTTATCATGCGGTTCCATTACTTTGACGGAAACTTATCTCGTCCTTGCAGTACAAAAAACACGGGTTTTAGATGCTTCAAGAGTCTTGGTTAGTTTTGGTTGGGAAGCTAGTTGAGAAGAAACGGCCATTTAGTTAGCTTTAGTTGGAGCAAAGCACCCGTCAATATACCCTCCATAACACGTACACGCGATGGTTATCAGAAGGGTTATCAAAGACACTGTGTGTCGCACTAATAGCAACTTCAACTTCCGACACTGGGCTCCCTCTGTGGCTGTCTAAAACGCCGATTAACAGCCCGAAGCAGAGCAAGCTAAAAAATCAGTGTTTAATTAGCGTCTCATAGGCTTCGATCGCACGATCTCGGGAGCATGACGGCAGCATGACCGTCGACAAAGCGGAGATAAGGATAGAAGATGGGAGGGGAAGGGGAAGGGGAGGAGCAGTACGGGCCGGGAAAGGAGGGAATTACACACATGGACACAGGTACACTGGCGGTTTGTGTAGGCTCGGTTGGTTGCCCAACTATCGTCCTCGTACTCGTGCTATACAGTCCCTCGATGCTGTCTCAACCCAATCAGCCAATACAAGAATTTAAAGTGCGATCATCAGTCCAATGGAGGTATTGCCGAATCGCCGAATGGCCGACGAAAAAAGAAAATAAAATAAAATAAAATAAACGCCCAATTCCCGAGCAGTCGAGCGACCGATTACCGAGTGGTCGATACGAATGTCCGCGCGAATGGCCGAATTGTGGCTCAAACATCGGACGTTACTCCTCCCAGTGTAATATAGACATGCTCTGGAAACCGCCACTATTTACAGGGCTTTGAAAAACACGGCACAACACTGCACTACACTACACTATTACAAGCACGGCAGTCAATAAGTGATAATTTATTGGTCGCAGTCGTAGTCGACGCTACTTGGGCACAGCCGGGCTACGGTCGTCGCTACATGTTGGACTTTTTGCATCCACAGGCAGAGCAGTTGCAAGTGTTGGTGCCCTTGGAGCATGCACAGTTGGTTCCACATCCACAGGCCATGTTGGTGTTGGTGTTGGTGTTGGTGTTGGTGTTGGTGGTTGAATGGGCAGAATTAAGAAATCCTTCGGTTGGGCTGAATCGAGAAATCTTCAGCTAAAACGTGGTAGAGTAACGTGGGTAGGTGATCAAGTCTTTTGCACCTGTTCAAAATGGATACAGTTTGAGGGGTATGCGGAGTTACCCCGGAGAAAGATAACGCGGGAGTGCGCATTTGGTGTATGTTTTGGGGGCAACTGAAGCTGTACAATACGGTGCGACGATAATGGCTTCTTCTAGAACGGCGGCTGCTCAAAGTGGCACAATTCTGGCGCCGAAAATATTATTGTCTCGTTCGGTTGCTACGGGAAACAAGAAATTTCAACTTTGATCCAGCCAGAAAGAGGCAAAAATCCAGAAATCAAAAAATCAAAAAATCAAAAATTCAGAAAAAATCAAAAATTCAGAAAAAATCAAAAATTCAGAAAAAATCAAAAATTCAGAAATTCAGAAAAAATCAAATTGACACCCTCTTTACTCTACACCGGTTGCACTCTGCGCTCTCTCCACTACACTCCGCTCCTACACCATATGATAGAAACACTCACTTATACTACACACGCAAAGCCTTCTTCCTCCCCTCTCTCCTCTCATCTACTCTATTAATAAATACCATCTCAGAAACTAAAAGGCCGATAAATACTCCTCCTGAGTTGAGCTCAAGCGTCCATGCGGTCAAATGCAGTCATAATAATAAAAACACGCTTGCAACTCCTTCGCACACATTCTCACACCCACCAAAAATCTTTTAATGGGTGGAATGTCCCCGATGATACTTCAAGCCGTTGAGGTTCTTGTATCTCTTTCCGCAAATCTCGCACCGGTACGGCTTGTCTTTTTCCATGTCGACCCCGTTTGGATACGGCGCGTTGGAAAGCGGGTCGATTATGCTGTAGGTGCCGTCATCGTTGAGATGCAGCATTTGGTTCTGGTGGCCGTGCATGCGGTGGTACTTGAGACCGTTCTGGTTCTTGTACGTCTTGTCGCAGCCAATCACGGGGCACTTGAACGGCTTGTGCTCCCCTCGCTCCATCACGTACAGATGGCGCGCGGGGTCGTCGATGCACATTTCGTCGTCCTCGTCAAACGTTCCTGTGGGCTGCGGCGGCGGCATCTGCATCACCTGCTGCTGCTGCTGCTGCCCCGGATGGCCCTGCTGCTGCTGTGGCTGGCCCGGATGGCCCATGTTGGGGACATGCCCCTGCTGCTGCTGCCCCGGATGCTGCTGGAAATGCGTGGGGTGGTGGCCCATGGGATGCATCTGATGCTGCTGCTGCTGCGGCGGCTGCCCGTGGGGGCCCTGGCCCGGGCCTCCCATGCTCATGAACACGTCGTTGGTCGACACCACCTCCATCACATTGTTGGTGTTGCGGGCCATGTGCGGCTGCTCCACGGGTGGCGAGGGCGCAATGTGCGACTCCTCATAATGGCGCAGCAGGTCGTGCAGCGTGGGCAGCGTCTGCCCGCAGCAGCTGTAGTCCTTGCAGTACTGCGCCTCCAGGTTGGGCAGGTATGACGACGAGTTGATGCCCATGCCTGGAGACATGGCCATGGTTGTCGTTGACGGCATATTTAGCGTCATGACTCTGTTGTTAGTTCTGTTAACGGATTTACAAGCGGTTAACGAGTTTACCGCTATCGGTAACGAAAGTCTCTCGGTTTAGTGGATGTGTCTGTCTGAGTATGCCACAAATGCCTCTGTCGCTGCGTCTGCGTATGCCACAAATGTCTGTCGGTGCTTCTCTGTCTATCCGTCTACAGGCTCACCTCCTCATATACTCAGCTTATCTACCGATCGTGAACTCTATGCGGGCGCAAACTTCGATCGCAACGGTGTGGGAAAGGTGAGTGACGTAGGAGCTGTCAACCTTCGTGCGACGAAGACAGCTGAGAGACACGGTGGCCCGCTAGGTTTGTGGGAGTGCGAGCAAGCCACCTGAGACAATGGGGTGGATTACACATCCGGCGTAGCCGTGTATGGTGGCCAAGACAGGCGTAAAACACCGGCGTAAAACACTGGCATAAACCACTGTGGCATAGACTGCGGCATGGTGGCATCATTTTAAGGGGTGCAGGTGCATGTGGGTTGAGTGGTCAAATGAGGTACACAATCCATGCCCCAAACGACGACGCCACCGTCAGGAGCAAAAGATGCCCCATCGTGCCGCAATCACACACACACCACCGTGGCAGTCTCGGTGGCGCAGTGTCGGTGACGCAAACACCATGACACAAACAGTCGTACGTCAAGGTACCGGTGCACAAACAGCCGGCCCCATCTTAACACCCAACCACACCACATGCATATCGTCACTCCCGGCGTACTCCTTCCAGAACACAATCATCTCTCCTGCTATACTCACTCATCTCTAAGCCAACTACCCACAGACATTCCGCCCCAGGAGATTCCGCCCATGCCCTGCGAGTGGGCCATGGACTCGCGACGAAACCGCTGCGAGTGGAAGTTCTGGTTGAACGAAATGTCTATTGGCGTGGCGGTCATGTTGAAATCTGAAATTTTGGCGGCGTTTTAAAAAGACGGCAAACGGTGGTCTTTTTCGGGCGGGCGATAGTCGGTGGCAACTACAAGGACGTTGTTGTTGTCGACTAGTTATCGATGGCGCCGAGGGTCTTGTGTTTTGAGGGAAAAATAAGAGGCTGCAAAAGTCGGGAACCGAAGAGTGCCTCCAAAGGTCGGGGTCTGTGTCGCTCTAGAGTCGCGTGTGTTGAGGGCCGTCCTGGATTGCAACGGTCGTGGGGTCTTCGCTTGTGTGCGCTTCGTTTGCAAGTTTCACGGTCCAAGCGGGTTTTGGTTGGTCAAGGCCAAATTTCAAGTTTCCAAAAGTTCCAACTCCCAACTTCCAAAACCAAACGTTACATTTTTGGATTTAGACGGATGCAGATGCAGCCCTAACCGCAAACGCAGGTAATCAACTTGGAGGATAAATGAGGAAACGTCGTTTGATTACTGCGTCCAAAATAGCCGCTTTCGGGCGCGCAAAAAAACGGCAAAAATCCGCAAAAAATCACCCGCCCCAAAATACGCACCCCACGCTCAACAACACCCTTTTCGCCACCGTGTCCACACATACAAACCTGACACAATCTCCTACACAAGGTCGCCCACCTGGTAACCTTTGTTGCAAATAAGCTCGGCTCCGTCCCCTAACCAAAACCCACTTTTTGTCTTGTTTGCCAGGGGAACAGAACATGTAGCGCTGTTGCAGCATTGCTGCCGCAAAAAGCAACACGCCCAGAGGAAGCATCGAAGGTCCGTTGCTGCCGCCAAAAAAAAAACATGCGTCAAGGCCCCAAAAACACACACCTGCGCGGGTTTGGCCTCTTTAGCCGTTGTGATGATATGTAACATGCATGCTTACATGTACTCTATTCCCAAATATACGCATACAATGCATGTGCGTCCCGTCACAGATTGCCACAGGTTGATACAGGTTACATGCACTAGCGGGTCGTTCAGCTCCAATGGAGCCATGTGTGGATTCACGTGACCCGCCAGGATGCGGCTGGGACGGGGACAAAATTCCACGGATATCTTGACGTTTGCACTCGTGATTGCGCTTATTTGCGCTCACCTGTCCAACATCCGACATGGTCCCAATTGATGCTGCCATGCTGCCGCCGATTCCGCCCGACGCCGCAAATCCAGCCCCAACAATAGCCAGGTTGCACCGACGCCCCTCTCATAGATGCAGCCTATAGTCGGTCCGGCATGACGCCAGGTGGGTCATGTCGGAGGGTTTACGAGAGGCAGGGAACGTCGAAGACGTGTACGGGCCGTGCAACTTTATTGGTAGTTGTACGAGTCGTAGAGGCATCATGGCAACGTTGTCTCATGGCGGCGGCATGGTGGCACCATAGCAGCAACATGGGGACAAGTGTAGCTCTAGCAGCCATGGTACTACGGATATTAACAGGGGCGCACGTCGATGCATATCCCGTAGTCTAGAAGCTGAACTGTCATTCCATTAGCTGGGGTAGCATACCACATGATGAAATACCATCTTGCGGTTGCGGATCGGACAAATTCCCCGCCTCATGCGCCGTAACAGTGGCCCATTGTCTGCTCCAACAGCTCACAATTAGACACATCTCCACCTCCGCAGATCCGCAACCCATACACCCTAACCTGCGGGTGCCCTAGCCCCGGACCCTAACCTTGTCTCTAAACACTCCCACTGATGCGACGGTAGGGTAACTGCGCAAGGCCAGCTAAATTAGTTAATAGCTAGCAAACGGCGAGCGCCTAAATTGCCAAGGTCGCCGTGTAACGTCGAATGTGCCCACCAAATGTCACTTTGGACCTTGTCTAGACTCCCCCCGATGGGGTTTTAGCGTGGTGGGGTATTTGTGGCATGACATGTTTACTGTAGCCCATCAAGCCATGACAGTAGCTGTCGTTTACAAGTACCCCAAGCTGTCAATCTCAGTCTAGTCGTTGTTGTTTGGATCTAGATCCCAGAGTTGTCGTGGTGTCGATTGTCGATTTGATGATTTGACGCCGATTCCGTTTGCTTAGTAATAGATGAGGGTGCTTAGTAAGTTATTGCTTAGTAAGCGGGATAAGGCGGCTCAAATCTATGCAAAAGCGGCAGGCACGGAATTGTGGCGTTGGTCCATTCGCGCTATTGTCAGTTTCGATTTTTGGTACTAATGCATCTGATGTTGCTTAGTCATCGAAAACGCGCCCGCTGACTAACTCTAATTACTAAGCCGGTTCAGGCAAACGCAGGCAGCAAGAGGACACGAAACGTAATCGTGGAATCATGTAGAAGGGGGTTAATATCAAAGTGGTTATCAAAGGCACAAGTGTGGAAAAAGGAAAAAGTAATGTATATGATCACGTGACGTATAACCCCTCCCATTAGTCATCCCATTTTATTCCGCCCATTTAAAATCCATCGTTGCACGTTCGCCACTGTCTTACTCACGTGATCTTCTTTGGTGTTCCCTGCTCTTCCAAATTAGCCTTCTTGAAAATAATGTTGTTTTTGAACCATCTTCATTTTACACAAAACCGACTAGATATCCAAAATGGTGAGTATTTTGAGCAGGAAAAAGGCGATTGGACGGTTCCATCCCCCCGACGCTTACTAACACAGTCTGTCCCGATTTTTTCCGACCAGGTCGTTGAAGAGCGAGGTGAGAATGCTCGACTTTCCGCCTTTGTTGGAGCCATTGCTGTTGGTGATCTAGTGAAAACCACCCTGGGACCCAAGGGAATGGACAAGCTGCTTCAATCGGCTTCTTCCGGAGCTTCTCTTGTCACCAACGATGGTGCCACCATTTTGCAGCAGATTCCGTTCGACAATCCTGCCGCCAAGGTGCTGGTCAACATTTCCAAGGTACAGGATGATGAGGTTGGTGATGGTACTACTTCTGTGACTGTTCTTGCAGCTGAGCTGTTGCGAGAAGCCGAGAAGCTGGTGGATCTCAAGATCCATCCTCAGGTGATCATTGAGGGATTCCGAATCGCCACAAAGGCCGCGTTGGGGGCTCTGGAAAAGAGCGCCGTCAACAACGGAGCCAACCCCGAGCTGTTCCGAAAAGACCTGGAGGCGATTGCACGAACCACGCTGTCGTCCAAGGTGCTTTCTGGCGACAAGGATCATTTTTCAAAGCTTGCTGTCGATGCTGTTTTGCGACTCAAGGGATCCACAAATCTGGAGCACATTCAAATCATCAAAAAGTTTGGAGGCCAACTGCACGAGTCGTATCTGGACGAGGGCTTCATTCTCAACAAGCGTTTCGGCACCAACCAGCCCTCCAAGATCACAAACTGCAAAATCATGATCGCCAACACGCCCATGGACACGGACAAGGTCAAGGTGTTTGGCGCCAAGTTCAAGGTGGACAGCACACAGAAGCTGGCGGAGCTGGAGAAGGCTGAGAAGGACAAGATGCGGGCCAAGGTGGAGAAGATCAAAAACCACGGCATCACGTGTTTTGTTAACCGACAGCTCATTTACAACTACCCCGAGGCTCTCTTCACCGAGGCCAAGGTCAACTCCATTGAGCATGCCGACTTTGAGGGTGTTGAGCGCCTGGCTCTGGTCACTGGAGGCGAGGTTGTTTCTTCCTTTGAGCACCCCGAGCTCGTCAAGCTTGGATACTGTGACTCCATCGAGGAGGTGACTGTTGGAGAGGACATTATGACCAAGTTTTCCGGTGTTGCTGCCGGAGAGGCCTGCACCGTTGTTCTTCGAGGTGCCACAACCCAGATTCTCGACGAGGCCGAGAGATCGCTCCATGATGCCCTTGCTGTTCTGTCGCAGACCACCGCCGAGACCCGAACCACTCTCGGAGGAGGATGTGCTGAGATGGTCATGTCTCAGGCGGTTGAGCGGGCTGCCCAGAGCGTTGATGGTAAGCAGTCGCTTGCCATTGAGGCTTTTGCACGAGCCCTTCGACAGCTTCCTACCATTCTGGCTGATAACGCTGGTTTCGACTCTTCGGAGCTGGTTTCCAAGCTCAAGTCTGCCATCTACAACGGTCTGCATACCTCGGGTCTTGATCTCAACAACGGTGTTGTTGCGGATATGCGAGATCTGGGCATTGTCGAGAGTTATAAGCTGAAACGGGCGGTGGTCTCGTCGGCTGCTGAGGCCGCAGAGTTGTTGCTGCGAGTGGATAATATTATTCGAGCAAAGCCAAGAACTGCGGATCGGCGGCATTAGTTTACTACGAACGAAGCGAGTAGTGAACTAGTGTGCGAGCGGACCTGTCAGTCTACTAGAGCAAAGCGATGACCAAAGCGACGAGTAGACAAGTCAGAAAAACATAGAAATATATTGTGATGATCGAGCAATCTACTACGAGCGAGAGCGATCTACTACGAGCGCGAGCGACGAGTTGGCACCAAGTGTATGAGTGTATAAGCAGTAGCTAGATGGAACAGTGAGTAGAGTAAGAGTAGAGGACCTACTCGGTTAGTATCGTAATTCCAGTCTTAGGTGTCATAGAAAATGAGAATAGTAGATATGGAGTAGAAGATACAGCAGTAGCATTGCATGTTGAGGTGAAGTATTGTCTCTTGACGATACTGCTGGAGTGGTCATTCAAAATGTGTATGAGATGGCAATATGGAAGAACTTGATTGAATGCCTTTAAGGTAATGACTGCCACCTAGAACAACCAAGGTGGCAATGGTTGATGTCTACAATCGTACATCATTCACAAGCGTGTAGTCATTCAGTTGCTGAAACTGGTTGGGTAAGTGTAGCAAGACTCAAGAGCACTTATCCAATGGTATCGTTGGTTTGGCTGGTAGCGGAATGAGCAGACAACTGACAACAGGTATCAGCACCAGTCGTGGATAGGAGGCCTTTTCGGAATGGGGAATCGACGCTATTACTCTTAGAGCAAGAGGACATAACGGTCCTTCTGTTATCACCACTTTTGGAAGAAGGGCAGAGAGTACTTTGAGGTCATCCAACAACTTGCGTAAACACTTCCCTCAGCTCTTCTACCAGCTATCCCCTGAAAAGCTTGTCTCTATTGGCACTTATCTTCCCCGAGCAGTTCTTGTGTGTGCTTTTTTTTATCTACTTTTCTGGTGAGGTCCTTCATAACTACCATCGGGTTTTGGATGGTGCACACTATCTTGCCATTACAAACCCTCTACTTCAGCTTCCAACTCCATCGCCTTCAAATCAGAACAATTCGGTATAATGCAATTCACACTTTTTTTACAATCAATAATCACATCACCACAGCATTAACTGTCACAAAAAGTAAATAAATGTGATATTCACACCTTTATTATTCTCCTGAATGACTTTTTGTTACTGTTTCTTCATTGTTTAATCCCTCAATACTGTTCAAAAATAACCATTCTTCCAACGTCAAATTTTTGAGTCGGGGTTCACACCTCTGTTCGATGTGATACTGGAAATCCGAACACATCATTCGATTCTGCTCTCGCTGAACTCTCCCCTGACACCCCTCATTAACCCCTAACGCCTCTCGTTCACCCAAACACGCTGACTAATCATTTTTCATTTTGCAGAGGCCAGCTTTTCCAAAAATCCAACACCGGTTTCCTGGTCTAGTTGGTCATGGCATCTGCTTAACACGCAGAACGTCGGCAGTTCGATCCTGCCAGAAATCATTTTTTTTGAAAAATTTAAAATACGGAGAAAAGTACTTTTTAGCCCCCTGAAATCTGTCACACTTGTTGCCTCGCGCCATTTCTTTTTCTGCCATTTCTTCTCATACAATCTAGCCCGTATATGTTAGACTCTAAGATAAGAAACTTACCGCGAAAGGGTTCATCTTGGGCTGCAAAAGACCGAACCGAAAGTGAGACAGGTTTTTGTAAAAAGGGCTCGATTGGGCCGCTCACAGGGTGTATTTACAGCCCTATATCTCTTCTGGTGGTTCTGTTTGGGTCCGTTTGTCGGACCTCCAAAACTGATTATCAACTGAGTTACGGAATCTATTGAATTTATTAAATGAGTGATCCAGGGGAAAGAGGTAAACCCCGTTTGAGGGGCTGCCTATGATCTTCCACTCATGACGCAAATAGCGTATGTGGAGAATGAGACATGGTCAAAAAAGAGTAATCAATAGAGGTGTGGAATGAGGAAGTGGGGTGATTTTGATGGGGTGCGTGGAGAAACGACGCTCATTGGTTTGATTGCACAGTACCTACTGCCTATCTCGCGATAGTTGTGGTACACTACGATACCGGTACGAGTACAGTATACAGATATACGATGTATGGGTACAACTTTAACAGCCTCCCGGAGCCAATCTCCGAGGTATTTCATCCAAGACGGTTCAGATGGTGTAAGACATGTATAGTGCTGTTATGAGATAGTGTCCGGTACGCGACTACCAGCTACAAGTGGCGTACCAAACTACCAACACGCCCTAGCACTTTGGGGACTTGAAAACACGTACAAGCCTCTCCAGCCCTCCACACCACTTACACTCCCTTGTTTCATCTCTATCTTGGACACTAAAATGCCTCCCACCATGCATAACTCTGTCTGAAACGGTTGCGAGCTTACATCGCACTAGTGTCCCATTTGAGCTCCAAATAGACCGTATAACGAGTCCCTGGTGGCTTGTTATGGTCTCACTTGAGCCCTTTTCCTCATTGACTTTCGGGTACGGTTTCTGTTTTTCGTCTGTGATACATTCCATTACCCTCCATTAGACACTATAAAACCCGCTGCTCTCCTCCGATGAGTCTGATTTTTTTGCCAGTACGCTCATCTCGCCCATTTCGATGAAACTGTCAACTCTTCTCTCTCTCACCTGTCTTCTGGGGCTGGCCACCGCCGATCCAAACGCCGTGCTCGTAGGCGATGCTCCTCCGCAGAAAACGTACTCGGACCGGGTCATCCAAGCCACTCAGGAGACCTGGGACTGGATGAATTACGCTCTGCATCTGTCTGGACTCGCCTCGTGTGTTGGTTATCAGGGAATTGAAGCTCCCTTTACCTGTGACTCCTTTTGCGCAGACTACCCTGGCATGGAGCTCATTGCCGAGTTTGGGCCACGGGATCTGGTTGATTTTGCCGTGTCGGGTTTTTTCACCGTCGACCATTCTCGTAAAGAAATCTGGCACATTTTCCGTGGCACAGCTTCCCTTACCGATGGAATTTCAAACGTCAGACTAGAGACTCTTCCGTTTGACGCCTGGGGCCCCAACCACCCCAACTGTACCGATTGTCGAGCCCATGCTGGCTTCATGCAGTCGTACAACCTGGCCTACGGTCAATTCGAACAAAACATGACTGCTGCGTTCGAAAAGTACCCCGATTACTCTCTCAAAGTGACTGGACATTCCATGGGAGGAGCCGCGGCTTACTTCCATGGAATCAACATGAAGACTCGAGGTTACGATCCCAATGTCGTTGCCTCGGGCCAGCCACTCGTGGGAAATCAAGCCCTAGCAGACTACAACGACATGCTGTTCTTTGGAGACTCTCCTGACTTCTTACGACAAGACAAGGATCGTAAATACTGGAGACTGACCCATAAAGGAGACCTGGTGCCTCAGATTCCGTTCTGGTCTCCTTTCAAACAGCCCGGAGGAGAAATCTACATTGATTATGAGCTATCTAATCCTCCTCTGGACTCTCTCAAGATCTGTGATGGCCAAGATAACCCCAACTGCAACTATTCTTCCAGTATGGTCAATTCACTGGTTACAGGAACGCTTCTCTGGGCCCATTTCCAGTACTTTGTTATTTTCACTCTTTGCGGCGTCAATTTGTCGTCCCATATTTAGTAGCTGTATCCTACTTCAGCTTGTAATACATTTATTAATACACAATACTATTTTATTTTGTTTTATCATCACCTGTCGTAATTAATACATGATAAATGCTATTCTTTTGCCACGGATTCAACTGCAGTTAGTTAGACTTTGTTGGAGAAAAAAGTCATCGGGGGTCCTGTTTCGGTGTCTGGAGGTTCCTACAGACGATCAGACCAATCCTGTCGATAGTACAGCCACTGGCTCTAAACAAATATGTCTTTATATCTACCTGTTTATATACATATATTTCGACATATCTCTGTTTTTCCTAAGCCGTGTTTGTTAACTATATAGTTGGATTTACTTAACTGCAACCAACTGACCTACCAAAAGGATTTCAACAGTCTAACGCGCAATTCACTGTACAATGACGTGTCTCCTCCACCCTGCGCAACATGCTGCCACCTGTCCCACCTGCGTCTTAAGCCCCCTCACCGTCACAAGACCATGTGGGGTGGTCAATTGTCTCAGACCCCATGCCCCTTGTGCCCGTGACTGTGTCTCATAATAGTCTCAGTTGGGTGCCGTGGTGAATAATGTATCTTTTAATTTTGATCTTGTATAGAGTGAGCCTAGACTAGTCGGGCATGTTTCACATTGACTGGCCATCTGATAATTAATGTTAACCCAAAGCACAAGTAGCTGTCTCGTTTATAACGTCTATATGCAGTAATGACGCCCAAAAATGATGAAAATAGCATGTACAAACGTCAACACTTCAATAAACTAATAAATCGACCACTAGGAACAAAATGAATTCATCCGATTTTCCATCACTCGCTTATTGGTCAAGTTGATGGCACATGTATGAACTCTCTCTCTTTAGGTCCATACAACGACGTAGAACGCTGTATGTAAGAGATTTTGGGTGTCAGCTGTTGATTTCTGCTAAAACCAGTCATTTCAAACAGAATGCACTCTTTACAATTTCCGTATCTGCTTTACTGATGGAGTTGTGCTGTACCTGGTGGACACTTCTGAACAAGACTAACGAGTGGAACAACAAGAGGCGTTCAAAAGATGACGTTTGTGTCCCCCTAGACCCATTCTTCCAATTTTTATTCTCATATTGTTCATTCTACCTCTTCCTCTTGATGGTCGTACCCACTGTACTTTAGTTATTCCAGCCAGATGCAACCCCATAACAGCACACTTGTAGTATTTCAGATGAAGCCATTGACACAAGTACTTTTCAATACGACTATTCTACCGGCGGAGACTCTATGGGTGCCTTTTCACTGCCACTTGTAATACAAATATCTTCACTTTGAGCGTCTTACCCTCTACCACGGTAGCTACTTACAAGACTGTCCAAAATGGCCACTAATGGAGATATCCACAGGGACACTTTGTCGACTGAATCAATACCCTTCAATACCGCTCCTGTTCAATTTTTTCTGTCACTTTTCATACAAAACTAAGTAGTTTGGGTATTTTTCAGAAAACGCCAGCTAACCCTGGACTTGTTAGCGGCGCTCCTGATAGCCCTGTCTAACCCTGAGTCAACTGACCCTTCTTAACCTGCTTCTAATGTCAATTGGGCTCAGTTTACGAGGTGTGAGTACAGTTCAGTACAGACTAGACACCAATGGTGATGATCCATAACTGTCTTCATTCAATAGCCAGTAACATTATTCAGGAACAACTGCCGAGATGAGCTAATGACAATACACTGTGATAGGTTCTGATTACAGTCCTTAACCGCAAGAAGTTCCCTATCGCAGAATTACCTGGTGTTGTACTACGATACTTGTAGATAATTGATCAGCCTGCTCCTTACTGTAGAGCTAACCTGCCTATCCGTGTCTATATAGTATCCACGAGCACATCTTTGTTGTCATGCTTCTCTGATTGTTGTTTTCTCTCTTATTTCTCCCATTCATTCTCTAGTCCATTTACATCATTACGACACAATGAATACCCATCAAACATCACCTTCCCCTCACCCGGGATCCTCCAAAACTACACCAAAACAGTCCCTGCCTCTTTCTGATTCCAAATATCTAATAATATCCCTACCTTGCATTAGTAAAATGAAAAGTTGTGTTGAGTACAAGTACAACCGTCATACCGAACACTTACATCCTACAGTCAGTTACTGGACCCCCCAATTACCCCCAAAAAAACACCCACCCAAACATCACATCTCCACGGTCATTCTGGCACATCCACCAACTCGCACCAAAAGTAACCAAAAATAATGTTCAATTTGCCCACCTTTTTTGTCCTTCCTAATCCGCCCTAAATACTGTAAAAGACGGCGACATTAGATTGATAGACAGACGGTCACAACGGACAACACCATCGGGCCCAAACCTCATCCAAATGACACAAAACAAATACCATTGTATTCGTCTCGTCCTGCTCGTCATTTCTATCTATTCAAAAATCCTCCATCTAGCTTCATTCAAGAATTAATACCTAAAATCGAAAAAGTTTTTTCATCACCAACTTCAAACGATAACTTTAGACAATCTTGAAGATCTGGTACGAATGACTTCTCTTTTTTCCATATAAAATATATTAAAATCTTATATAAAAATATATATATAAAAAAATATATATATAAAAAAATATAAAAAATCGGTTCAACGTAAGTACATACTCGTACAACAACCATGGCTACGGTTCGTTTGTGTAATCAATAAATAGTTATGCTAAGTGGAGTTTATATAATTCAGACGGTGGCTAGCCCTAAATGGTTAGGCTAGGCGACCCAGTTCTGCCAATTCTCTCGAAAAGGAATCTTCATGGGATCCGTCTTGGACTTGTTGTTGATCCGAACAGAGCCCATGTAGTCGGTGAGATCGTTAACGGCGTGGTCCTCCTCGTCCCGCGCGTACCCGTTGTTCCAGTCATCCTCCTCGTCTGAAACAAGATCGCTCCACGACTTGCCCAGGTTGAAAGACGAAGCAAAGTCCAGCGAAACCGACGGCTTGGACTTGGGCACCGCTAGAGGGGCCGAAGGAACCGAGGCCGCCTGCGACTTGCGCATAAACGGAGGTCGGTACACGTCCGGCTTAGACGACGACAAAGACGACTTCTTGGCAGGCGAAACGCCGGAGAAAGACACTCCGGACTTTTTGGCCGACGAAGAAAGCGCGCCGCTGTCGTGGTTACGTCGTCGTGACGGAGGCACGTAGACCGACGCCTTGGACGAGTTGGATGACGTGTTGGACAGCGAGGGCACATCGAGATCCGAGTCCGGAGGCGATCGCGACAACTTGGGGTGGGCAAACCCATTGGTGCTAGGCTTGACCGACACCTCGTCGTCCATTCGGAACATGTCCTCGTCTCCCAGAGACTCGGAATCGCTCTCTTCCGAAAGCGACTCCATGGAGTGGGCCGAGGTGGCCGCCCATTTTCGCGGGTTGAGACGCGAATGCCGTCCATGGGAGACGCCGTTGGAGACGCCGCCCTTGTTGAAGCCCTCTCCGCCCCTCTTTCGAGGCTTGTAAGAGGACAGCGAAAACCGATGTGCAGGGGGGGTGAACTGCATGGTTCGGTCCCAGGGTGACTGCGACACCAGATGCTGCTTGGGAGACAGCACGGTGGGGGTTCGTAGAGGCAGTCGCGACGAACACGTGGTCACAACGTCCTCTTCCAACAGCACCGGAGACGCCAGCGAAATGGCAATGGCGGGGGTAGCGCCGCTGTTGGGGTTGTTACCGTTGTTATCAGGTGTAGGAGTGACGTCTCCATCATTGTCCGAATCCTGGAAATGGACAAACTGATGGGACGGCACTGAGGAGACCAGAGGAGTGGAAGGAACACTGTTGCCTCGCTTGTCGCTGAGAGTTTCGCCAAAGCCAGAGTCGTAGTAGGGCACAGAACAGGACATGTCGTCGATGGCAGCAAACTCCTCAAACTCCTCGTCAGTGGTCCATGCGTTGGCCAGCAGGATTGCAGACCGCATTTCCTCCAGCGACCGGTTGTCCGGGTCAATGGTCAGTGAGTGACGCAGCACGGCAAAGGTATCGGGGGTCATGGCCGGGAAAATGTCAAACAGAGCCTCTCGGTTGGCGGCAAAGTCCATAAACAGCTTGTCCTTGCTGCTGGCCTTGGTGAAGGGGTTACGGCCAAACAGAATGTTGAGCAAACAGATGCCCACGGCCCAAATGTCGGCCTGCTTGGCGTCGTAGTTGGGGATGACGCCGCCGTCAAACAGCTCGGGCGCCATGTACCGCTCGGAGCCCACGCCAAAGTCACGCGCATGGCGCTCGAACGTGGCCAGTCCCCAGTCTGCCAGCTTGACGGTGCCGGCCGTGCTAATCAAAATGTTTTCGGGCTTGATGTCCCGATGGTAGACGCCTCGGGAGTGGCAGAAGATGAGAGCGTCCACCAGCTGCAGCATGAACTCGCGGGTGCAGCCGCTTTCCTTGGGGCCCCGGCCTCCGGAGATGGCCTCGTACAGGTCTCCCTGGGCGCAGTACTCTACGACCAGGTAGTTGACGTTGCCCAGGGTGAAGTGGTCCAGCAGCTGGGCCACGTTCTTGTGTCCGTGCAACGCCGAGTGGATAGCAATCTCCTGGTCGATTTCTGCGCGGGAGCAGTAGGCTCTGGAGGCGTTTGGTCGGGCTGCTGCGGCTGCGGGGTCTGGGGAGTTGACCAGACACTTGATGGCGACCAGTTGGTCTGTTTTAGTGTCTGTGGCCAACGACACCTGTCCGTACGAGCCCTTGTTGAGGTCTGCGACCTTTCGGTACCGGTTGTTCAGGAGCTTGCCCGAGTCGTAGTCTGTGTATGAGGAAGTGTCCATGTCATGTAAGAGTGACAGTAGGGGGTTGAGTGAAGAATGAAGAGGGGAGGGAGAAGATGAAGAGATGAAATGCGGTCGTTAATGCGAGAGTGGTGTCGTGTTGTTTTTCTTTTTGTGTCTTTAGTTTTTCTTTTCGTCGTTTCCGTGTTTTTTGTTGACAAATGTCGTGGTCCAGTTATTCTCGTTCACTCCGTGACTCAATGCTGTCCTACTCCAATATCCAATGTTCCAGGGGGGGGCAGGGAACAAACACAGACTCTCGGATGCGAAGCGGGTGGGGAGAAGAGGCGGGTGGAGATGGATGTGGGTGTCCTTGCGAAAGGTAGGGTGAAGGGGGTGGGGAGGAGGTGAGGTGTGAGCTGTTGCAAGAGCTGGAGTGTGCTGCTAGATAAGTCACTCGATTGTGCAGTTTGACTTTCCCCCAAACTTAGCCTTTAGCGTTTGCACTCTCTTCTGCGGAATTCCATGACCACCTTTACCAGCGGTGGCAACATGCAGCGTACATGTCGTTCTGCGGGGGTGAGGAGAAGAGGGGTGGTGTTGAGTGAAGGTGGGTGTCACCGAAACGGAAACGACGGGCAGAGTGGCGTAAATGGGGTTGGCACAGGCACGGCAATGGCACAAGCCGGTCGTCTGCCACGCGCCCTTGTTGTACACACACCCACCCTCCTCGTAGCACATGCTCGGCTCACGATCAACGATAAGCTTTGGACTCACTTTTGAGCTGCTGTTGTGGTGAAAACAAGCTTTTTGGTTGGGAGCTGGCACGCCTGACCTGTTGCACCGTTGAGCAGAGCAAGACTTGATCGAGACGCCCAGCAAGACAGACAAGAGCGGGCGAGGGGTGCACAAGCCGCCGTGGCACGGGTACGGTGCGTCGATCCCGTCTTTGGTCTGTCTTTCTGCCCTGATTCCATCCGCATTGAGTTTGCATCCCGTAGTCCTACTTTTGTTATAACCTGTCTCATAATACCATACAGTATGAAGGAGTCTACATCGGGACGGGCACAGGTACACACAGTGCGTATGTACGAGTATTGAGTGGATCGATTTGATTGCCGATTGCGTGGCACAGACACGTCACGATATCGCTCGGCGTACAAGTTTTGCAACTCCGTCTTGTCCAAAACGCTACCTCACTTAGACCGCCAGGTCGCTTGACCTGTCGAGACTCGCACCGTTACACTGTTTAAACTTTTCCTAATTGGTGTGGAGTCCAGTCTAGTGACTGAGACAAGAGTTGGGGGACGACGGAACAAGACGAGGAGGCATGATGAGACAAGCACAGAAGGTCACGTGGTATTGCGATTGATTGGCGATCCGATTCTTCGATTAACGGCACGACGGCTGTGCGTGCGTACGTGCTGTGCCGTACCGGTACCCACTCCTACCCAAGTGAAAGTCGAACCCACACGCACTTGTTTTTGGTCTTTTTTGATACACCATCCATTCAAATACACTTTCCTATCAAACGCTGACGCTCAACCTTGCGCTATCTGGCTGTCATTGACGTTATACGTGGCTGGAGACAAGTAGAGGTGGAAAAAATGCAAGGTGTGGACACGTGGGTGACGGCAGGGACGGTCTTGCAATCACGTGATCGTTGCTCTCTTACCCGTGCTGTGCCCCTCGTATTCGTGCTCTCATCGATTGTTGTTGTTCATAGTCCCCAGGCTGGTGCATGTCGTCCCAAAACACACCAACAACAACAGACAATACGCCAAATGGAGGCTAACAAACATTGACAAACGGCAGACACGTGCGGCGGCGAAATTCTGCCGCTAGGCCGGGTAATTCGGGGAGTGTGCTATTTTGGGGTTTGTAGGGAGCGAAGAAACGAAAAGGAGGCCATTGCTGTGGTGTTTGGCCGTTGTTGCATTTTGCACTTGCCGTTTTTCAATTTCCCGTTTTTCCATTTTCCACTTTGCATTTTCCGTTTTTCGGCTGAATGTCAAGTTTCACCCTGATACAATAATAACTCCCTGAAATCAACAGGCAACCCGTGAATAATATACGTGCCAGAACCACCCCGAAACAGGAGCTAGAACAAGTATGAAACCAATACAGTAATAGTCTCGAATGCTCGAAATGCCAATGCTCGAATGTCGAATGTCTCACTGTCTCCTTTCACATTGTACGTCTTCTTAGGTGGCAAGTGAGACGACATGAGAGAGACATTGCATACCCACCTAATACCGTAGCATCGTACCGTAATACCGCACACAGTCTATCGTACTACACATGCAGTGGCAAACATGACACGTTATCGTTTGCGTTCCCGTTTGCGTCGTTGGTTCCCGTTCCGTCGGGTCCGCCACTGACCCTTTGTGCCGTTAGCGCTGGTGTAATTACGGCTTGGACTGAACCAGATTGACCTTGCTCAGTCTGTCTTGGGAAGCTCTTGCCGTGAGGTTAAAGTGAGACAGTAATTTGGCTGAGATGGACTTGTACCACAGACGATACATGTTACGATATGGCGATAAGCTGGAGGGCCGGTTTGGTAGGGTAGTGCTCGAGTGGCGGTTGTAGGGAGGAGTACGTAGTGTGCACTACCACAATGATACAGTAGTCTACCGCCATCCGTAGACATGGTTTGGGCACCTTTACAACCCTTTTCTATAAGCTCATGGATCGCATAATCTCTCAAGTCTAACTCTGAAGAGTTATTGACTGGAGTAACCGAGGCAACGGATATTGCACATTTGATACAGGTACGAGTACGAGTACAACCGATATTTACGACTGATACAATTGATATAATTACGGTACAAGTAATATTTTCCTCGACCGTACTTGTATCATGTTGACGTGGCAGTAGTGTCGTAAATAAGAGCTCTAGAGTGACGTTTATCTCGTTTATCTTTAGTCTATTTGCTCAGTTTTATTTTTCACCATTTCCCCTTCATTTTCCATTCTTTTTCCACTCATTATTCTTTTTATTCTTTTTTATTTGCAACTCTTTTTTTTTTTTTCTTCCTCCCAACTCATCACATGACCACACTTAACAACATCACTTGACATCACAACCACACCCCCCAACTAACGCCACCCCCCACCTGTCTGTGAAAAATGACTGCTACCGTGCTGGTCTTCTCCAAGGTCATTGGCACCGTGGCGCTGGGTTTCCTCACCGGCGCCGTTGGATCTGCCTCCTACCTTTCTCTGCCCTCCATTTCTCAGCATCTCTACTCCTCCGGAACTAAACTGGACGTTTCCGATGCCCAGGAAAACCTGGACCGTCTGCTGGTGCGATTCGGCCGCATTGTGGGACCCGCCTGCATCACCGCCTGCGCCTCGCTTTGTGTCAGCTTTGCTTTTGCCACCAAGTCCGCCCGACACCCTTATCTGCTGTACAGCGCTCTGTCGGTGCCCGTGGCTTGCGCAGTCGGCTACTTCAAGGCCCGACCTCTGGTGAGAAGCGTGCTGGACGTGGACGCAGATGCTGTGGCCGAGGAGCCCGCCGCTGAGACCGCTGAAACGTCGCAGCTGGACAACTCGGTGTACGAGAACGTGTCTCTGTCGCCCAAGAAGAAGGAGGACGTTAGCGAACGTGTGGAGGACACGCTGCACCGACGGCTGATTACACAGAGCATTTCCAACCTCGGCACCGTGGGAATCGCCGTTTCCGGTATCTTTGGCTTTGGTTTTATCATCTCCACTATTGGTATTTATGGAGACATGTACTAGGCGCTCAAGGAGGTGTACTTGAGCGAGCGAGTATCCAGCGGTTGAGTGCGTATCAAGCCATTTGATTCGACCTCGGCTGCTTCATCGGCTGGTCATCTGATCAGCTGCTTAATCCGCTGTACAAAGCTACCGTGACGAGGTTAACAATTGTAAACACTGCGGATATAGTGAATGAGAGACTTGTAGATGATTGGAGGGGGACGACGGGAGTAGCGGGTACTATTGTAGTGGTCGGGAGGTTTGATCTGGACTACATCTGAGCTAGATCGAGGGACTAGGAGAGGAACATGGCTTGTTGGATGCGATATGATGGTTCTCGGTGCAATTGCATCATGAGGCGCTACGTACAGTACACTGTGGTCGAGTACTACAGTAACAGCTACTGTACGAGGACGAGTACTACAGCTACTGTACGAGTACTCGCACGATACCACAGCAGCTACTGGTACAATACTCCTAGATCATACAACGTTGTGAGGGAAGGACAAGAAGAATTGTCACGGTCCGACAAGATACAGTCAACTGCTGTACGAGTATCGTAGTCAGACTATCAGTCTGAAGCGACAGAATCTTTAACTCAAGAAGACCTCTAAAAGACTATCGACCTGTCTACCACCTTACAGGTACAGTAGTCGGTATGTTAGCCAACTCAACGGATTCCACTGAATACCCCACCTTGATTCATTGCTACTTGTGCCGGTACGACATCAGATGCGCCCTAACCCCATGGCTCGGCCCTTTCTTCTTTCCGCTCTCCCCCTTGTCCCATGCACCCGGTCTTGTGATGTACCGGTAGCTCTACAAGGTTGGTTGCGCAGACTATCGATGCCGTCTATCGTGTGTATCAACAAGCTATTAAGCACACCCGAACCAGGCTATAATAGGTACGGTACAGTAGATGCGACGTCATAGGGGCTGAGGGGTGGTGGTGGAGAAATCCGTTTACGGTACGAGTACAACTACGACAGTTTATTTATTTGCCATTTCACCATCACCAAAAAATGTCTTCCCCACTCGTTACTTTTTCCCGGCCGAGTCTCACTCTCACTCTCGCTCTCGCTTCTTTTCCGTCTTTAATACTTGTATTCCGTCTTTACTTATTTATCGTTAAGAGCACCTGCCTTAAATTTATTTTTATTTTTTTATTCTATTTGGCGGCTTATTTTTCTTCCTATTTTATTTTTGATGAGCCAATAAGCGGACCGACCGGAGACCTGTCGGGGATGGCGAGGTCGTGGAGGGGGTGGATGAAGCGGAGGGGACACAGGAGAAGATCGGAAGTTGTTTGTTGGTTCTGGGCCCGTGTCTCTCGTTTTGCCACCGTCTTTCCCCCGTTTTCTACTACCGTATCAATTGCTGTTCTTCTGGCCATGTTGATGGTCCTGTTTTATAGAATTCAGTCTCACTCCCAGTGGTACAGTAGATCCGGTGATAAGTCCACCTCACCATAACAGTAAATTCATACACCATTTTGTTCAGTATCAACCGTTGTACAGTGGGGCATTTGTGCATCGTATTCATGTGACACAAACACGGGTTTGTACGGTCCTCGTACTGTAGTATTCATACCACTCGGGCTCGCTTCCTTCTGTCTTCTTTTTACCACCCACGCGGCCCCGCTCCTTTAACTTTGCGGAACAGAACGGCATGCATGTGTGGTCCCTCCCAAGTTCCAACCTGCTGCTTCTTTTTTTTGGCTCTGCTGATTAACTCGCACCTAACTAAACCTAACTACGAAGTTACGATACCAAATTGTCCAACACAACACACTGACATGAAGTGAGTATGGCGCTGGAAAACGCCTGGAGACGTGGCAAGCAGTGCTTTCAGACACGTTGCACGAGCACAAGCCCGCCCGACAAAAGTCTTGTGTTTCTTCTCCTTCCCCCGCCCACCTCCGTCCCCCATCTAACACAGCAGCTCGTCGGCTCCTAGTCCGGGCCCGTCATCTCGGTTGTACCGCAGTATCAACTCGCGCGACGACCTTTCTCAGCAACGATATGTCCTACGCCCGCCAGACGACATCCATCCTCTCGTGGATCCCTCGCGAATCGGAGATTCCGTCTACCCCGACTTTTACCCTTGGAAACGGTCGGCCGATGAAGAGGACGCTCGCATGGTGGACAACCTGCAAAAGGGGTACGCAGAGCCGCCCAGCGTGCCGCACGAGAGCCAGAGCGCCAAAAAGAGCATCGCATCATTGTTGCGCATCAAGTCCAACATGACCGCCCTCAGCTGCTTCATCATCACCGCCATGCACATTCGAGTTGACACGTGCCGAATCACCACTCCAGGCACCTTCAAGCCGCCGCCACGAGTGACTCTGACCGACCACAAACGCGAGGCGTGGCTCAAGGATCTGGCCAACCCGGCGGTTCCGCTCCGAAAGCTGTCTCGAACCATCCCCCACGGGATCAGAAACAAGGTGCTACTCGACCAATGTTGTGCCAAACGCATTGCACCATCGCGAGCAGTGTGGTTTGCACGCTGCGTCGGAGCTAACGAGCTACGTGGCCTCAAGCGAAAGGGACACCACCAAATGGGCAACATGAGCGAGGCCATTTGGCTGCAGGAATGGACCGAGTGTGTGGTGGACGTGCTGCAACGGTCCAGCGTGGCATTCCTGACAAGCGACACAGACGCCGCCGCTCGTGCCCAGGCCAAACAAAACTTTGCATACATGGTCCGTCTGGCCATTCAACTCTACTACGAAGATATCGTCGACAAGCATGTTTTTCTGCACTGGGTGGTGGGGCTTGTTAGTGATGACGTCAAGGAGACATCAAAGACACAAACCACACAGAATCAATCACAGATACAGACACAGTCACAGGCGCAATCTTCTCAGTCATCGCAGGCTGTTGGTACTCTCTCCAGCGCAGAAAAACTACCTGTTGCAATCTTCATCATTCGAACATTTTGGACCCCGCTTTTGAGCGTGCCTCCAGTGGCGAAAAAACTGGCCCAAAACCTGCTCACCGAACTGGCCAAGCTGGAACAACACCCGCCTCAGAAGTCGTTCTACGCCCCTACAATCAAGACGCTTTCGACGCTCGTCAACTCGCTGTTTGAAGCGCAACCAGACGCCTTTGTCATGCCCTCCAAATGGGTGCAGTTGGGCAGCACTTTCGAGACGATAGTTTCGGACTCGGAATCGACCAGAGTGAGAAACGAAGCTCTGGTCATTTCTGATACTCCGAAAACCCGTCGAAACCGAAACAAACAGGCCGTCATCATTTCCATTTTGGACGCAGCTCGTGCTCCATTCGATAAGACGTTGTTCAACCAAATTCTCGATACGAGGGCCGATTTCGGAACCATCATCCAGACGATTCTTGCCTGGGCCGTTTCCGACGCCCGAGTGTCTGTGGAACGGGTCTTTATTGCATCTCATCTAGTCTCACAGCTTTCAGAGGGTGTCGATGGAGATGCTGTTCCCTCACACATTGTGCAGTTTCTGCTCTCCATCAAATCGCTACGAGACATTCGCATCCATGACCTCTACAATCTCATCACCGAGCTATGTGTGTTGGACATTTTCCAGCCCCAGGACTATGTCCGATCTCTGATTTCGTCTGGAGTTTTGTACATTTCTCGACTCGCAGAATGGGCCAGTGTCCAGCTCGATATTCTCGGCAATCTGCCTCTGGTTGCCGTTCCTTCTGCCTGCCAAGTCCAGGTCAGATACATGGTGCGAAAGGTGCCCAAGTACGCATCCTACAATGAAGACGAGGTGTTGGAGAGGACCAACCGTGCTCTCCATTCTCTTCTCCCTACGCTTTTCGAGCATTCCGAGACAGATATCGACTCTTTGGCGGAAATTCCATACTTGGAAATGACCCAAAACACACGAGTCGTCGTGGCCGAAAACCTGTACACGTCCATGTGTGCGTTTGTGGAACAGGGTCACGTGCCCTCGACCCAGGAGTTTGCCCAGTACCAGCTCATTCTGGAAACTCTGCATGCCTGGCGTCTCATGTGCGCCTCCATCCAACTGGTGGTGCCCAAGTGCACGCAATCACACCACCTGCTGTACTTTCTCGCCAACGCCACCCGCTACCAGTGGCAGGCATTTGCATGCATCGCCGACATGCCTGCGCTGGTCAAGGTGTTTATGCACCAGTACCGTGGATTGCGCAAGGTACGTGTGTCGCGTGAGCTGTGGGACCTGGTGCAGTTTTCTGCCCAGCAGCTGCCCGAGCTCAAATCCGAGCTGGACACTTTGCTGAAGACGTCTTCTTCGCCTCAGCTGTCTCCCATTTCCGAGGTGACGCCTCAGACAGACTCGGAGGCGCCTTCTACCAAAGAGGTCAACCTTCCACAAGCGCTGGACGATATTCTGTTGCACTCGTCGGACGTGCGGGCCTCGTGCAAGATGCTGGCGACTTACAAGGACGATTCGCAGTTCAGCCAGCAGCTCATGACATGGCTCAGAGACCAGGAGGTGTCTCCACAGCTTCTACAGACGCTTGTTTTTCTGGTGGTGTACGAGTGCACGTGCATTGAAAAGGTCGGTGATTTGTTTCTGCAAATCCACAACCTCCGAGACATGTCTGGAGGCTCGCGTCTTTTGCTATCACTGATAGCACGTGATCTGGTTCACGAGTACTCTCTCAGCACCACCGAGGCGTTTTCGCTGCAGTTTCAGCGCAAGTTATTTGCTGTCCAGCACCCCCGCATCTACCTGCGGCTGGTGGCTCAACACCTGTTTGAACGAGAGGTGTTTCGAGACCCGCAGTGGTTGGACGATGTGGCCACCTTTTGCAAGGAGGTGTGTGTGCATCATCCGGCGCTGTTTTCGCAGCTCATTGTGGACCCTGTGATTGAGCCCGACAACAACTCTGTGGCTGCGTCTTCGTTGCAACAGCTGCTCAATCACTTGTTGAAACTGGAGCTTGGAACGGGCGCTTCTATGGCAGACGATTTGTTGCAGCTCATCACTCACGTGACTCCCTTCAACATGTTTCTGGCCCAGACACAGCTTCGTTTGCTGTTTGCCCATCGAGGCCGTATTGCTAAGGACCCCGTCACCATGGATACGTCCCCAGAGCTGTCCATCAACTCTACGACGCCCAACACGGACCAGGACGAGGACGTTTCTGTGCTATTCCGAGTTTTGAGCGACCCCGACTCGTTGAAGCTGTCTCCTTTCTTTGGCGATCTCTTCTCCGAGCTGCCTGGCGATCTCAAGGGCCGCATTCTGGCGCGTGCCGAAACCACCTTTTTGACCTCGCCCAACTTCCCCCGGGTTGGCCAGGACAATATCGTGGGTCTTCTGATCGAGCTGGCCGACTCTTTGGCCGACTCGGTCACCGAAGATGTGTGCAAGACGCAGACGTTTGCGCTTTCCAGCGGTTTACAGCGGCTGGTGGAAGCATCGGTGCGAGAACCGCATCCTCCGGGACTTGCCGAGGGCATATCCATGTTCCTTAAGATTGCCATGATCCACGAAAAGTCGCTCATGGCATCGGAGGACGCCGAGGTGAGCATGCTGAGAACGCATGTGGTAGAGGGATTACAGGCGTTGTTGGATTCGCCGTTTGTGGCCACCACGCCGGATCTCAAGGCCACTCTACAGGATACGTGGACCGCCCTGAAATCCGAGCTGTCCGAGGTTTCTGAGCCTGCGTCTTCGGGCCCCTCAAAGGCAGGTCCCACGCGAGACCTGTTGCTGTACAGCACGGCCAACGACGCCTTTTCTGAGGTGACGGTGAGATCGTTTGATCTGTTGGAGGAGAGTAACCCCACCATGGGGGTCAATGACGCGGCTTTGAACCTGGCGCTGTTTAACGCGACTATTGAAAAGCGCATGTAATTATTTATATATTTATAGACACGAGAACGGGACGAGTGGCCGGAGGTCACCAGTGTATTAGAGTAGAGCTGTGCATCAGCGGCTTTAGCGGATATGTTTGGCACCGAGGTGGAATACGCACACAGGAGAAACGTGTGGCTTAGGAGCGTGCTAACTAATAGTATACTGGTTTACAGTAGTTGTATACTTAACCGTACGGTAGTAAGAGGTTTATGGTTGTCTTGTTACGAATACTGAACAAGATCGTTATTCTTTACAGTAAACCTGTTGGTTGTCACAAGTCAGCTATCGTACTCCACCCGGGCGCTAATGGGCTAATTATAGAAACAAACACATTTGTTGTTGATGCGCCAAAAAGAAACGCATTTGTTGCCAATGGACAAAAACATCAACATCAGATGTTATATCTCGTGATGTTTGAGACATTCCATTTAGTCGCATGTACATACGAATAACCATATTCAATTCAGCAAATTGTATACAGCTCAGTCACTCTCTGACACACAGCCAACAAGTAACACGGGACCAAACTGCTCGTGTGCCAAATAACACAAAAACAACCAACTGGTCACGTGCCAATTATCGCACACGCCTGAATCGTACTACGAAGTACAGTAATTAGTCGCGTGCTCTTGTCTTCCCCAGACCTCTTCACGTGTCTCACATTTTCGCTTCTTTTTTAGGCCTTTTTCTTTGCTTCTTTTTCTTTGTCTTTTCGCTTTTCTTTATATTTATTGAGCTCCATCCAACCCCTATACTGTTTGTACCATGTACGATACTGTACGACCATCTGGCTAAAATCGAAATGTCTGTATCATATATTAAATAACTTATGTATATACTGGGTCAGTTGAGAGGAGCGGTGGTACAGTTCCATTCTCCTAGTCTTTTAGACGAGCTTCTTCTTCACATCGTCTAACCATTATGTTGTCAAGTGCATCAGTCTCGTGTACTCGTAGTAGTCTACAACAAGACTACTGCACCTTCTTGGCCATCTTGGCAGCCTTGGCGGCCTGTCGCTTCTGTCGGTCGGCCTTGGCGGCGGGACCGGCCTCGGTGTCGAGGACAAAGTCCCACCATCGGAAAGACGAGGCGTAGTTGCCGGTGAAGTATCGATGGTGGTCATCGTGGTGGTCGGCACCGGCCCAAATGGGCAGAAAGTGGTGCAGAGACACGGGGAACTCGTATCCGGAGTGGGCGTCGATGGCCTGGAAGAGTCGGAGGGCGATCCACACGGACACGGTGAAGAGATGGAGATCGCCAGTGAGCATGACCCAGGCAATGGGGATACCGACGGTTCCGACACCAAGGAGAGCAACCTCAACAGGGTGGGCGTACTCGGCAGTCAGGCCAAAGGGAGCGGCGTACCGGTGGTGCTGTTTGTGGATGTACTTGTAGAAGGGTCCGTAGTGCAGGCCTCGGTGCAGCCAGTAGTGCCAGGTGTCTTCGAGCACAAAGAAGAGAGCGAGATGGGCACAGATCTTCATCCAGGAGGGGAAGGGCACGTCGATGGAGATTCCGGCGTACTTGCACACGGGGTAGAAGCCCCAAATGGGGATGGCCTCAACCATGAAATGGGAGATGAGTACCGACTTCATGCACTCCCACTGCTCGGCCACAGAAGGCACCTTTGCCTCGCCCTGGATCTTCCACTTGTGGAAGTAGGGGATCTGGTCGAGAATCATCCACGGCACACATCGGCCAAAGTAGAGAATCTCGTGCAGCAAGAAGATGAAGATACCGCAGGCAATCAGATCATTGCCCCACCACACAAAGTAGGAGGCCCACACTCGCTCGACAATGTTGAGGGTGTCTGCGTGAGCATCGGACAGCTTGGCGTAGGTACCAATGTACGATGCGGCGGGGGTCACGGTGGAGTTGATGCTCTCTAGAATCGACGACATGTTGTGTTGAAGAAGAGAGAGTGTGTCTGTCTTGATCTTGTTTTTTTTCCAGAGGGAAGACGAAGCCTATAAAACACGAAAACAATTAGGGTTTGCTCCTAACCCTGTCGTTTGCGTCGTATTGTGGGAGTGGTGGGTTTGTGCGTTTGTGGTCCGAGACGCGATATCGACGCATGTGCGTGGTCCCCCGCGTTTGCTGACTCGTTTCATGTCTTTATTTTTCATTTTCGAGCCCCCCACCCCCAAAAAACATGCCTCTTGAGCAATCATCTGATAACCCAAATCCGCTAAACATTTTGAACCTTGGTCGAATAAACTCAACATGTGAACACGTCAGGGGCGCCCTGATGCGCGGCATGACAGGCCATTTTCGATGCCGTGATGGGGGTGGGGCGGTGGAGAAAAGTGCTAGATGGCGGCGTTCTGTTTGTGTAACTTGTGTGTTGATTTCCATCCCGTTTGTGTCTCTGCAGCTAGTCCTGGATACACCATTGCTACTCTCTGTTGGTCCTCCGTAGTCTTACTCGGCTAGCAGATTGACTTTGAAAAATGGGATGGAAAAATCAACATCAGCCTACTAAACGGGACAAACGTTTTTTTCCAAACTCCCAACTGTCGTATACATCGTTTACTAGATAGAGTTTGGATATACGATGGGAGCGAACGTGGGTAGTGCCCAAGAACCAAAGTGTACGTAGTACGTGGGGGGGAAGAAGGGGCAGGGCAGGTGTTTCGGTTACGTGTCCAACCGTCTCCAGTGTCGTTGGTTCGTGTCTATCGACGAGGTCGGATCCACCCACGTGACGTTGGAGACGGTTATGTGACCTACTTTGGCTACATATAGACTCTTGCTGCACTGCAAACGTGGTGTGATAAGACATGCCCCCCAAGATGCAAGTTACCCTTGGATTTCGGAGGGAAAAAAAATAAAGTCAATCTCCAAATATGGCATCACTTGCTCTCAACGCAAGGGGCGGAGTTGACCCCATAAACAGACGGCTGTGGCGTTACCGAGCAGCCACCTGACACGATACGAGGAATACGACGCGTGTGAGATTCCCGATATGGGTGTTTCGGCAAACTCTCCCTGAAATATTATATTCTGGTACAGTATTATTAGCACGTAACGGTGTTGACAGAATAACGGTGGGGAATGGACATGAATAAACACGGAATTAAATTTAATTTATCCGAAATGGGAAACAAATACAACGAGAAATGAATATAATGATGGGTATAATGATGAGAGGAACAAGTGAATGGAACGACGAAACAAATGAATAAAAACAAACGGAGTAAACTGGTAAACCAAGAGCAATCGGCTATTACCGACTGGATGGAGTACACTGAGGTCAACAAAGAGGGATTCAAAAAGAACGTAAATAATCGAAAAATACCACAAGAAAACGAAGGAATCGAACGGAATCGAAGAAATCAGAAAAAAACATGAAACCTGCTCCACACACTCATCTCAATACCGGCACGATACTGCATAAATTCGCCACCATATCTATAGAACGTACTGGTACGTACAGGTACACTACTGATACAAGTAACTCCCGTTAGCTACAGTTACGCTGGGCTCGCATCGTCTCTAGACACCACTATCGTACTGTACACAGCGTTACATACGGTAGCTACTGTAATTTCTTGTAATTAGTTGGATCAACACAACCACACCCCGCAATAAACGTCACCTGTTCAAACTTCCTCATTTATTACAGTACCTGTGTTCGCTTTAATCACACTTGATCCCTTTTTTTCTTCTTTTTTCTCTTTTATTCCCTTCAATCACATGTTTGACTGATCATCTAATCGCCACCCCGTAGAGACTGTCAGCCACACGACCATCCTTAATTAAACACTCGTCAGCCTCACTGTAAAAGAATCGTAATTTCCATGGATCACATGACTCAAACACCACCCACCCAATCATATGCAGCGCAAAGGTCAGCGCGGGGTTGCTTACCAAACGCATCACGTGCCTCCCCGCACCGTTCAGCCAACCAGAGGCGCAGCAAAGGTCAGCACACACCACGCCACCAGGGGTCACGTGACCGTTGGGACCAAAGAGCCAATCACAGCTCGGGAAAAGGTCAGCAGGTTTAAATTTTAGCGAAAACCTAAAAACGTGTATACGAGCATGTCATGATGTGGCTAGTATAAAGACCCTGGACGTAGGCCTTCTTTTTCAGTATCAGCACCCAGCTACAAACACAAACACCACAACCACCACCACCACTCCCCAAACACATCTACATCTACTAAAATGGCCGCCTCTACCTGTTGCAAGAAGTCCAACTCCTGTGTCTGCGCTATTGAAGCCACCTGCTCTTGCGGAAAGATGCCTGCCCAGCACTGCGACTGCTCCAAGGCCGCCGTCGAGAACGTCAAGCCCACCGATGCCTGCTCTTGCGGCATGCGACAGGCCTCTCAGTGCACCTGCTCTCGAAAGAACGAGGAGAACGCTGGTCTCATGGAGGGCGAGGTTGACTTCACCAACATGAAATAAGTCCGTTCGTCGTCTTGACCACCCTCAATTCTTAACTTGCTGAGCCTAGCATTATTTATTATCATTATCACATAGCATAAGAGCATTCTTTATCACTGTTTGAGCTGTACAATACCAATACTCGTCGTTCTCGATTCGCATAAAAGCTGCAAATAAGATGGCACGAGCCACTTACAAGGAAGACCAGAAGTTTATCCAGAATTAAGTATTTATATTAAATTAAATCTAAGACGGAAGCGGAAAACGAGCAGCAGATGGATGAAAATGGATGAAAAAGGAAGGAAAACAAGACAAAATATTTCGTATAAAAAAGTGATCATTTCTAAAATACCACTTTAGAAACACACCAAACACCAATATACTGTACAGCTCGAAAACCAGTTAATTTAGTTTTATTCTAGGGAAATAGCCGTTTGTTGTAGCAAGGGTCGCTTCACTTTTCCCCACAAAAAAAACAAGTGACATGCACTAAAATAACGTACCTGTAGCTACTGTACCACTAGTGACTTGATCGTGTCTACAGATTAATTATCTGATTAGTTTCTTATCATCCATCCATCTACATGAAAACCATCTCAACCATGTAATTATAATCATTATTGTTATCTATCAATGCAAATCTATCGTAACTATCCACTTGGTCACGCTCCAATACCGCGCTTGCTGATTTTGACCTTGGCGATGATGGGCTCGGAAATTCCACGGCTCTGCGCTCCAAGACCCTCGCCACTGCTCCAGCCCATCTTCTGCAAAAGAAGACGTCCAACGTTGGAGTCGTCAATGGCAGGGGCCTCATGACCCACAATCTCTCCCTCTCGGTTATGGACCCGCACAGAACCCTGTCGTTTGGATCCCTTGGTGTGCTTGGTCTCGTACAGGTACTGCTCGGTCGAGTACTTTGCGTTTCGTATCACCAGCTTGAACTTTTTGGGGAACTTGTTGTGGAACTTCATCAGGTAGTTTGCGTTGTTGGCCGACGTGCGCGACGTCCGCAGCATGCTAATGTGCTTGCTCTTTTGCACCCCGTGAATGTCCGGCTTGAGATGGTAGCATGCAGACAGCTTTTTGAGCACCGTTCGGAACTCGGCACCCATGGGAGGGAAGTCCAGCACCATGGGTTTGTTGGGCGCGTTGATAAAGGTCTCAATCTCCTTCTTGGCCTCCTCCACAGTCATCAGAATGGGGTACTTGGCATGCAGAGGAATGATACCTCCTTGCTTGAACTCCTTGGAGAGCAGTCCTTGCTTTCGCTGGGCCTGTCTCTCCTCTCGTTTAGCTCGTTTAGCAGCCCGAGAATTGACCCAGTGCTTTTCCAGCTGAGCCTGGAGCTCGGGATCGTTGACGCCAAAGTTGGGCACCTGGTTCTTGCCTCGAGACTTGGTCATGGGAGGCGTGTATCCATGGTCCATGAGCACCTTTCGGTCGTCCACCTCGTCATCGATCAGGCTCTGGATCAGACTGTCCATTTCACTGGCTTCTCGAGCCTGGTCGTCTTCGTCTGAATCGTCGTAGTAATCACTGTAGTTGATGCCTTCCTCCGACAAGTCGGGATCCTCAATATCACCTCCAAGACGGTTCACATACCATCGATAGGCGTCATCAGGAAGCTCAGACACAGAAACACCAAGATGCTCAGCAACCGAGTCTCGGATCAGATCCTCGTTCCACCACTCCTCCATGTCGGCATCAAGAGTATGCTCCACCATGAACTGGAAGCCCTGGGAAGCTGCCCGGGTGGCATTGATACACTTGACGCATCCAATGGTGCCGTTTTCGGGCCACTCGTACTCGTCATCTTCGTCTTCGTCGTCAAAATCGTCTTCATCGGAATCCTCACTGTCAACATAATACTGTTCGGTTCCTCCTAGCTGGGTGCCAAGAGCAGACCGAATCCAGTCAATGTTTTCAGCATCAGAGCCCTCCTGCTTGACAGACTCCATGTAGTCGCGAATCACGTCCGAATCAATATCGGAGTTGTATTCAGGAATATCGACGGCGTTGGGATCACCAGTAACCCGTTTTTTGGACTCGGAGTTGACAAGAGTGGTATCTGCAGAAACAGCAGATACGGCCCGCTCACTAATGACGGCCGTGGAGCTTGTCAGAGGAGTGTGCGACTTTTCAGCCTTCTTTTTCTTGTTGAGGTACGCGAAATCCGTCTCCATAAACTCCATATCCACCATCTCGGGGTCTCCCTCAGTATCCATGACGATTTCCAGGTCTCCGGCATCATCCTCATCTTCGTCGTCGGCATCAGAACCCTCGCTGGGATCGTCTTCATGAAGATCGTCCTTCATGGCATCTTCAGCCACCTCGTCAATGGCCTCTTGAAGAGTAGAGACGTCCACTGCGTTTTCCTCCGCAATCAGGTCGTCGTCCACTTCTTCGTCAATGTCATTCGCGTCTCCCTCCACAACCATCTCTTGGTCTTCTCCATCATCTTCATACGTCTCAGTAACAGTAGTGACAGTGTGCTCGTCGTGCTCTTGTTCGTCTTCGTCCTCTTCAACATCAGCTCCAGTCACGTCTTCAACCTCGGGAATCACCACGGGAACAAGAGTGTGAATGTCTTCCACCTCGGTGACCACGTTGGCCTCTTCCACAGTGATACCCACATCCTTGAGTAGCTTTGAAGGATCATAGACCTCTGCCGACTTGATGAAGGTGATGAACTCTGCGCCTCGAAGCGACTTGTTGAACATGTGTTCTCGGTTTTCCGACGCGTGCTGACGCGAATAGAGGATCGAGCTGAGCAGAGACGGCTTGTCATTTCGATGACGACCGGATCCGTTACCTCCTCCGTTACGTGCTCCTCTACCGCCTCCTCTACCGCCTCGGTCTCCCGATCCACGTCCTCGTCCTCCGCGTCCTCCTCTTCCTCCACGGCCTCTTCTTCCTCGAGGGGTGTTTCTACCGGAAGTTGCGGCCGAATTGGATCTGAAATCGGTATCGTCGTCATCGTCAAAAGGTTGCGATTTGCGATTGTAGTCTGTGTTAGATTCTGCGACGGTATCAATTCACCCTCCGTCGTACTCACTGAAAGAAAAGTTGCCGTCCAGCTCGTCGTCGTTGAAATTGTGGTATCCAGAAGGCATGGTGATTCCTCCTCCTCTGCCTCCTCTACCTCCTCTACCTCCTCTTCCTCCTCTTCCGCCTCGTCCTCCGCGGTTATTGAAGCCGCCACGTCCTCGTGACGACCCTCGTTTTCCTCCTCGTTTTCCCATGGCTGTGTGTGTGTAGTTGGTGTGTAGTTGGGGTGTCGTTTGGTTGGACAGATCAAGAGTCCACGCCGGTGTATAAGTAGTCTTTCAAGTGGCGACTGTTTAACAGGGTCCAAGTTTATGTCACCTTGCTGCACCCTCGACTCATATCAAAGTTTGCACGTGTGCATGGTGGCGGGAGGGAGAGGAGGCGGGAGAGGCAGCGGTTGAGCGGCTGGATGTGTGCGGGGAGATTTACGTGTGTGATACAGGCTTAGTATCATACTAGTATTGTATTTTTTTTATTATTTTATTTGCATGTTAAATTTCACCATCATTTTTTCACCCCCCAATCCTACTCTTACTGTAATTATGATCTGTTGAATTCGATAAACTTCCACTTAAAAGAGCCCGGTTAAGGAAAGCAAAACAAGTGCATTGTTTCTGCAGTTTGACACTTTTTCGACATTTTTTGACAATTTTTTTTCAATTTTTTTTCTTTTTTTCTTTTTGGCTTTTCCCCCTCCAAATACACCCAAACCCAACCTATTCTTAGCAGACGAAAACGCCCTTGTCAAGAGCCGGAACAGCAGTTGAACTCGCGCCAACCGAGTGGCGTAAAATAACCTTGGACATGCCTGAAACATGTAAGCAGATGCAGGTGGGATGTTGTTGGTGGACGGGAGTGGAAGAGTGTAGAGGGTGTAGTAAATGAGGTGTTGGAGAATCCAGACGAGAGGAGGTTGAGAGCAATCCCAATAACGACCGTTAACCGTTGCAAATAGTGCGGTTACACACATGGTACGTACGGTACAATGCTTGTATAATTTTTTTTTTTATTTTTTTTTTCTTTTTCACCGTTCCGTCGCGTACTTTGTAATAAAGGAAGCCTCATTTGATAACCATAACAATGGTTTCACAACTATTTGGAAGGTGAGAGAACAATGTCTTTGGACGGGTGGATATTTGGGGCCAAACCAGTTGTCATTACACAAAAACAACTTGATCCTCTCTCCACAGTATCGTACGTTACAGCACCGATACTTGTTTTACACACCTCCTTATCACCACCCTTCACGCTCAATAAGATTCAAACCATAGGGGTTATCTTGAAGTACCGGTAGTTAGACATGGTACCAGGTAGCTACTGTACGATGCTGTACTATTGGCAAAAAACGTACCATAATAATGACACCTGTGCAACCGATACTCGTCAATTCAACCATTCAAATACCCTTCTCCAACACCACCCACGTCAGTCATAAAGTAGCAACCTGTAATTATTACAACATGACTCAACCTCACTCCACTCCACTCCACACCACACTATTACACTATAGCTACACTATACACTATAAACAACCACACCACTCCAACTCTGACTCACACATCAGCCGCTCCATCTCAAGCCAATCGTGAGTCACACTGTACAGATATATAATACAAAGCCTCCGTCGAAGAAATAAAATGGCCGCGATCCCTGCACAACCCTAACCCCCCCACCTCTCCTCGTAACTACCATCCTGGGCAAATCTCAGACTGCAAAATTCTGACGTTTCAAAAATCTAAATTTCCACGCAGCCCAAATCCCACACCAAGAATGGCTGAACTCGTTGATAAGATGAAGGAGGTGGTTTTGGGAGACCAGCCCAAGACCGAGACCCCCAAGGAGGCCAAGCCCGCCAAGGAGAAGAAGGCGGCCGACCCCAGCAAGTTTGGACAGGCCAAGCAGAAGAAGGTCAAGGCCCCCAAGGACGGCGAGGCGGCCTCGTCCCGATCTCTGGAGCTTGATCCCAAGCCCGAGTTTCTCGACTCGCGAATCAAAATGTTCGACGAGCTCAAGGTGGAGTACGACGCGTTTGTGGCTGCCCAGGAGCGAAAGCCCATCACCGTGACTCTCAAGGACGGCACCCCCAAGGAGGGCACTGCCTGGGAGACTTCCCCCATGGACATTTGCAAGGGCATTTCCAAGTCGCTGCCCGACAACACCGTGATTGCCAAGGTCAATGGCGAGCTGTGGGACATGGAGCGACCTCTGGAGGGCGACGCCAAGCTCGAGTTCCTGGACTTCAACTCCGACGAGGGAAAGCGAGTCTTCTGGCACTCGTCTGCCCACGTTCTGGGAGAGGCCACCGAGCGACACTACGGAGCCCACCTGTGCATTGGTCCCCCCACCGAGGACGGTTTCTTCTACGAAATGTCCATTGATAACGGAGACACCCACGTGCAGGCCTGCGACTACGATCCTCTGGAGACTGTGGCCAAGTCCGCCATCAAGGACAAGCAAAAGTTCGAGCGACTGGTGCTCTCCAAGGAGAACCTGCTCAAGATGTTCGCCTACAACAAGTACAAGGTGGAGCTGATCCAGAAGAAGATCCCCGACGGAACCTCCACCACCGTGTACCGATGTGGACCTCTGATTGATCTGTGTGTGGGTCCCCATATCCCCCACACTGGTAAGATCAAGGCCTTCAAGCTGCTCAAGAACTCGTCGTCGTACTTCCTTGGAGACAAGGACAACGACTCTCTGCAGCGAATCTTTGGTATCTCCTTCCCCGACAAGAAGCTCATGACCGAGCACCTCAAGTTCCTGGAGGAGGCTGCCAAGCGAGACCACCGAAAGATTGGCCGAGAGCAGGAGCTGTTCCTGTTCAACGACATGTCTCCCGGCTCCTGTTTCTGGCTCCCCCACGGAGCTCGAATCTACTCGGCCCTGACCGACCTGCTCCGAAAGGAGTACCGAAAGCGAGGCTACGAGGAGGTCATCACTCCCAACATGTACAACTCCAAGCTGTGGGAGACCTCGGGCCACTGGCAAAACTACAAGGACGACATGTTCACGTTTGAGATTGAGAAGGAGAAGTTTGGTCTCAAGCCCATGAACTGCCCCGGCCACTGTCTCATGTTCAAGGCTCGAGATCGATCCTACAAGGAGCTGCCATGGAGGGTTGCCGACTTTGGTGTCATCCACCGAAACGAGGCCTCTGGTGCCCTCACCGGTCTCACCCGAGTCCGACGGTTCCAGCAGGACGATGCCCACATCTTCTGCATGCCCGAGCAGATTCAATCCGAGATCACCGGCATTTTCGACTTCCTCAAGAAGATCTACACCATCTTTGGCTTTGAGTTCAAGATGAAGCTGTCCACCCGACCCGACAAGTACGTCGGAGAGCTGGAGACCTGGAACTCTGCCGAAAAGCAGCTCGAGGAGGCCCTCAACAAGTGGGGCGCCAACTGGGAGCTCAACCCCGGAGATGGAGCCTTCTACGGCCCCAAGATTGACATTGTCATCTCCGACGCCCTGCACCGATGGCACCAGTGCGCCACCATCCAGCTCGACTTCCAGCTGCCCAACCGGTTCGACCTCAACTTCAAGAACTCGGCCGCCATGGGCGAGGGCGAGGCCGACTCGGCTTCTCTGTACACTCGGCCCGTCATGATCCACCGAGCCATCTACGGCTCGTTTGAGCGAATGACCGCCATTCTGTGCGAGCATTTTGCCGGCAAGTGGCCCTTCTGGCTGTCTCCTCGACAGGTGCTGGTCATCCCCGTGGGCCCCAAGTACAACGACTACGCCCAGGAGGTGCGAGACGAGCTTGTGGACGCCGGCTTCTTTGCCGACGTGGATAACGGCCCCAACACCCTGCAGAAGAAGGTCCGAGAGGCCCAGCTCAAGCAGTACAACTTCACCTTCATTGTCGGTGAGGAGGAGAAGACCGCCAAGTCCGTCAACGTGCGAGACCGAGACGACCAGAGCAAGCAGGCCAAGGCCGCTTCCATCGCTCTGGACGAGGTCATTTCTCGACTCCACAAGCTCAAGGACTCCAAGGCTCTGGCCCAGGCTGGTGTTCTGGTTTAGATGTACATCTGTAATAGATTATGTATTCCTGTTAGCAGCAAGTATCGTATCGTACCAGGTGGGTACAAGTAGTTGTAGTCGCACTAGTTCAATTTCTCAAATCCTCCACCGACACCTCTTCGGGAAGAAGATCAAACACTTGCCGGGTGTAAGTGCATCCCCAGGAACACTTGTGGAACAGCAAATAGATGCCGCCATGAACAATAAAGGCGGCCTCCACACGGTCCATTTCCTGCACAATTCGCCCCTCAAGAGGAGGACATCCGGGTATCACAGTCAGCTCGTGGTCGGTCACTTGTAGGTCTGTGGCAGGAAATTCGTCTTCATCCAGAAACATGCCTGGTGGGAAACACAGCCGGTATGTGACCCCATTGCCGTTTTTAATGGGTATCGGTCCAATCTTGGTTTGGCCTTTGCCTACGCCGTACAAGTGCAGTTTAGAGGCGCTTTTTCCACACACGTAGACATGGGTGCCTGGGGCATGAATCGCAGCTGTTTGTGGACAACCCGATTCCGTTTCCAGGCTTTCCACAGACGCACACCTAGGGCTACTTGTAGCACCATCGTTGGCAGTGGCAAAGGTGACTTCGTCCGAGTGACAATACTCTATCGACAGCTGTTCCTTGTTGTCCACGGCGACAGGCTCCAACGCAAGGTAGTGCTGTTTTTCTCTCTGTTTCATCAGGTCTGCTCTAAGAGCATTGGTCTTGACATGTAGTGAGTTGAGTTCCTGCTGGTACTCGTACAGCTGCTGCTCCATGACCACCATGGCCTGTCTGCATTTGTGTTTCTGGTCCTCCAGGTCCAGCAGCTTTTTAGTGATGGTCCTTGTCATTTGTGCAAAGGAGAGAATGTGGATGATGATTTCGAGGAAGTACATGCTTATATAGCTAGCAGTGGCTGTGACAGTGGAGGTGTTACAATCTAATTTTTTTAAAGACATTTTTTTTACTCTGGCGTATTTTACAGTAGCTACTTAGAGACGGCACTTTCTTTTAGAGATAATCTTGGGTTATCTTGCATGAACCATGTATTGACTATGTTACTCTCCGATGTACGGAGGAGACAAGGGAATGGCGCATTGAAGAGAAAAGTTGATGAAGTAAATGAGATGAGCCAATTTGGCAATACCAACCGTGATACCCTGCAAAAGACCCGTGGAGAAGACACAATGGGGATTCGCGGTTCCATCACATACTTTGAGGTGTTGCAGAGGAGGTTGGGACCCAGGGTAGTCAATGAAAACCTCGCCTCCAGAGTGAGTATAAGGAGACCAAAAGGGCAGACGGGGAATAATGTCGAGTTTATGGGTGAGTCTGTAGAATTGACGGTCGGGTCCAAGGTGGGTGAAATCCATGTTTTTGTCTCCAAAAAAGAGCTTGTCATTGTACTCCGCCAGGGCCTTGTTTCCTACCAGAGGCTGCCCAGACGTGATAACTAGAGGGTCTCTTCCGGACGATTTGAGGTTGATTCCATGAAGGTACGCAGCAGCACCTCCCAGAGAGTGTCCTGTGACCACGTTTTTGTAGTCGGGGTACTTTTCCCACGTCGCCTTCATGGCCTCTTCAAACTGTTGGTAGGCGGCATGGTACGTTTTCTGGAAGCCCTGGTGAGCCGTACATCCCTCACACTTGATGTTTTCAGGCGAGTACCATTCGTCCATGGGCTGATGTTTTGTCTGCAGGTTGGTGATTTGTTCTTTGAGCGTGTTGGTGCCTCGAAACACGTGCCAGAACTCCTTTCGCTTGTGGTCTACGGCCAGAAATCCCGAAACGACAAAATCCAGAGGAGCGACATTGTCCCAGGACGTGACGAGTTCGAAATCGGGGAAGGACGAGCAAAAGGCTTTGCAGGAGAAGGGCGCGTGAATGCCCTGCTGGCCTACGCACACAGCGTTACCGGAGACGTACATGGCTCTGTTGAGAAGGTTCCAGGTGGGCTGATCAGCAGGAAGAACTGCATTTTGAGCGGAGACGGAGGAGAAGAGGGCGAGAGAGGCCAAAGTGAAGAAAGTGAGGAGCTTCATTTTTTACTGAGTGGACTACCCGTGCTAACCATTGTGTTTATATACTGCTGGGGGAGTTGCTCGGATGGTACTATTACGTCATATAGAATAACCACAACAGGTCTAGAAGCATATACGGCAGTTATTATGGCTCAGAATTAGTCTTCTAGGCTAACGGCAAATGTGAAACATAGAAAGAGGGTTGGCGGTTCAGTGAGACATTTCATAGCCGCAAGGGCTAAAATCCTTGAACTGGTACATGCACGTTTCTCTACTTTCCAAATTGATTATTCTTTGTCCATTTGAATTGCTGTTCTGTTCCAATTGTCCAGTTGTCTTGTCCAGTCTAGTTGTCTTGTCTACTCCTCCTCTACTCCTCCACCCACCCACCCGATTCACCATAAACGCCATTTATACATTGGTGCATTTATAGAGATATGCATCACCAACAGGGCACGGCGTTGTATAGTTTAGTTGCCGATTAAACAGTAGCCAGAAGGTTAATATTGCTAGCTAAGAATTGATAACAAGATTGGAAAGATGCTGCCACGAGTCTAGAACTGAGCAAGTAGACAGTACTCGCTCTGTACCAGGGCAGACAAATCCAAGACGCTTCTCCAACAGCAATTCACTCACTACACCCATACAATCAATTGGATCACTCTTTTTACTGGTACTGTACTGTCCTTGTAACGTCTTCTGTTGTCTTGTCTTTTCAATACTCTTCTTACTGTTCTTTCTGACTGCTGCACACACCTCCACCCCCCCCCCCCCCCCCCCCCCCCCCCCCCC